>CM063114.1:37960180-38508742 GCA_031841125.1 Acanthococcus lagerstroemiae | reverse complement strand
AGCAATACAGAGGAGAGAGCAGGAGGAAGAAGGAGGAGGGAGAAGAGTAATGGTGAAAGGGAAAGGAGTAGAGAGAGGAGAGTGGAAAAGGAGAAGAGGAGAAGAAGACAGGAGAGGAGAGAAGAGAGGAGGAGAAAGAAGAAGGAAAAGGAGGGAGGAGAGAGAAAGAAAGGGATGAGAAAAGGGATTAAGGAACGGGAAGGGAAAGTCTAGGAAGGAAAGGAGAAAGGATGAGAAGGAAAGAGGGATAAGTAGAGAAGTCCTCTGCAGCAATGCAGAGCAGAGAACAGGAGGAGGACTAATGGAGAAGGAAAAGGAGAAGTGAGGAAGAGAGAGGAGAATGGAAAGGGAGACGAGAGAAGAGAAGAGTCTAGGAGAGGGAGATAAAAAGAAGAACAAAAGAGGAGAGAAAGGAGTCTCTGGGAAGGAGAGGAGAATGAAGGAGAAGGAGAGAGGGGAGGAAGGAGTAGCAATTCAGAAGAGAGAACAGCAGAAGAGGAGTAATGGTAAAAAGGAGAGGAAAAGAGAGGAAAGGGGTAAAGAGTAGAAAGAGAGAAGAGAGGAGAAGAGTCTAGGAGAAGGAGATGAGAAGAGGAGGAAGAAGAAGAAGGAGAGAAGGAAGGGATGGGAAAACAGAATGAGGGAGAGGAGGAGGGTAGTCGAAGAAGGAAAGAGGAGATGGGAAGTATAGGAGAAAGAAGATGAGCAAAGCGAGAGAAGAGGTACTAAGGAGGGAGGAGAAGAGAAAAGGAAAGGAAGAAGAGAAATGGAGAGAGGTAGGGAGAAACACATAGGGAGGGGCGATAAAAGGAGGCGCAAGAGAGATAAGAGAGGATGACAAGAGAAAGGAGACAAAAAGAGGAAGGAATAAGGGGAGGAAGAAATGAGAGCAGAGCAGAAGGAATTCGTGAATTGAAGGGAGGAAAGAAAAGGAGGAATACAAGAGAAAGAACAAAAGAAAGGAATAGTGAAAGGAATAAAGAAAAGAGGAGAAAAGAGAAAGAAAAGAAGAAATTCAAACACAAAAATGAAGAAAGGAGAAGAAAGGACTTTAAGAAAAGCAGAAAAGGGAGAAGAAAGGAGCAGAACGGCAAAAATTAAGAGAAAGGAAGGAGTATAAATGGAAAGGAGATAAAAGCAAAAGGAAGAGAGAGAAGGAAGAGAGGGAGGAGATAAGAAAGGAAACAAAGGTGAACAGAAGGAATGGGTAAATGAAGAGAGGAATAAAGAAAAGAGGAGAGAGAGAGAGAGAGAGAGAGGAAAAGGAAGTCTTTGGCGAAAAGGGGAAACAGGAGGAGCAGAAATGCGAAAATAGGAGAAAGAGAAGGAGTACAGGATATACAAGAAGTATTTCAAGAATGAAGAACACTTAAGCCCAGCTTTTTGGAAACTAGACACAAGTCCCTATTTTAAGAAAACAGGAAAAACTGTCTGCAAATATCAATTTTAATTTTTTTTTTTTGTGTAATTTTTATGAAGTACCCGCAACATTAACTAATATTTTTCAATATTGAAATATTCACGAAAATCCTATAACCTAAAGAACATTCCATGTGGAATTTGAATAGAAGCAGCAAATGAGAATACGCTGCGTTTTAGGAATGGAATCTTCAGATCAAATATCATTATTGCTTCTCCTAAGTGTTCTTCATTAGTGAAGTTGTTCGAAAATACAGTAAGTCCATATTTCTAAATTGTGCAGGAAGCAGGAAAAACTGCCTAAGTACCCATCTCAGTTTTGACTTTCATTGCTTCTTTTGTAAAAATCTAGCTGCAACTTTCACTGATAATTTCATTTTCAAAATTAAAATATTCGCGAACATATAAGCCGAAGGTTAAGAAAATAGGTACGTGGAATTGAAATCAATTCGAACCATCTTCTGAATCCAAAAACCAAAACATGGACTTACTGCATTTTGGTAAAGCATCTCTCACTTAACTCATACTTACTTAGTAGTAAGAACTACAGTAAAATGTCAAGTATAATATGTACGCGCATATGCACCATTTTTCTCGATCCTGATCCACCCTCCCCCCGCCCCATTTTAGATTACAAAATATATTATACTTGACATTTCATAATCAGTAACAAATGAAGAGTGAACTCAGCTATAGCCCAAGTACTTTACTTTTTTTTTTTTTTTTTTTTTTTTAAATTACATCCTAAGTTTTGTTTTTACTTTATCATTATTATTATTATTCTTTTTTTTTCTCTAAGATCCTTTATTGTATTCTTATATGTATATTTATAACTGTACGTCCCCTCCATCTGCCATAAATGGCCACTAGAGCTGTGTGATGAAATAAATAAATATGAACTCGAGTTAATAGTGTTCAATTTTTTGTGGTGCAAATTATTAAGAAATGATTTCTTTTAGGGCAGTTTGTGAGTCCATTCCTCAAGCCATTTGTATCTGGAACACTGAACACAATCACTTAGGTGCCTGTAAACAATTAAAAAAATATAATAATAACACATCAAAAATTCTAAGGTTGAGGCTACTTCCTTCCATCTCCCAAATCCAAAAATAAATACCTAATCAAAGACTTACGGCAGTTTTGTAAAGCATCTCTCACTTATTCATACTTTTACTTAGTAGCAAGAAGAACTAAAAAGAATCACAGTAAAGAGGGCCGGATTTAACATTCTCGCGCCTCTAGACAGATTAAAAATGGCCACCCCCCAGATTTTTGTACACCACCTCCCACCACACCAATTCCCTTCTAATACATAAATTTTTTTTTAAAGTGCCGAAAATTTGCTGCCACCCTAAACCTCCCCCCCCCCCATGGTAAATTCTCGAGTATAATAAGCACACATATACGCGCCATTTTTCTCAATTTTAGATCAATTTTTTCCCAATTTTGAATTACAGAAGCCGAAGTGTAACTGTATACTACCCTATAGATTTCATAATCAGAAAAAAAAAATTAAACAAGAATGGAGAAATGTAAAATCGGATTGGTATGATAAAGGCACAAAAATTTGATCTACAAGCTGCCATGGACAATCCCGACACAAGTATAAAAATATTTCAAACGAGACAGAAAAAAGTTATTTTCACTTTTTTTTTTTTTTTTTACTAGTGCTGAAGATGCTGGCTCAACCAGAATTTATTATCCAACACGAGAAAATTGTTACGTTAAAAAAAGTCGACGAAATAATGATTTTTACATTTGTTGACTACTAATCTAAAAACTAAGTGGTCAAATTTGCCAAAAGATTTCAACTGCGAAATTATGACCCGATTAAAATTTTCACATTGAAAAAATTATGTCATTCAACGAAATTTATTGTAAAACATTTTGTAAGAATGAATTTCCAGATAAGATTTTGAAATTTATTCATAATTTTTACAGTGATAACTTTATTGCCATTTATCGGCAAAACAATTTCACATATGAAAATTTAAAAATTTTTCCCAAAGTATTTTGATGAAAATTTTGAAAAAATAAATCCCCACTATGGCCCTATACTTCACTACCAGCTTCACAATATTTGCGTAATTTCTCTTGAGGATTCGGTAATACCTTAGGGCGAGCTTTACAATATTTGAAATAATAAAATTCATTATATGTAAATAAGTGGAACTCGAAAGTAATCTTACCCTATTAGCAGGGGGGTGGGTAAGTAGAAATTGAAATAGATTGAAAATACCAAATTAGAAAATTGAAATTGCTGAATCAAACACAAACATCTTTCAGACAACCCCCGGAACAACAGATGTAACGTAATAAGGGGGAAAAAGTAACCAAATGGGGAAAAATGAAGTAAAAACAGTAGCCAAGTGTTCGCAATACAAGAATAAAACGTATAAATACCAGAAAAATTCGTTTTTTCAGCAAGTACCTCTTCACTTCTTCATTTCTTGGCCATGCTGCTGCGTTGCTCATCTCTTCCAATAATTGGTAAATCGGCGAATCGAAACGAAGAACCATGGATATATTAAGTACTGATCCAAAATTCTAATTTTTTAGCATTATAGTCGATCAAAAATGGTATTTTCACTTATTATGTCAGTAGGCCACTGACTCGATAAAATTAACTAATCTAATGCCTGGAGAGATGTTGCCTGTAAGCGAGTTAGAATTGGACTGACTGCGTGGAAATACCAGCCATGTCTATCCAAGAATAAACACATCTGCGTGGACGAAACCCGGTGGTGAAGAAACGGAAAACCCCAACAATAATGTACCAGTCCCTTTGTAAAAACTGGTTGTTTACGACCTAAGGGTTCAAAGGTCTTCAGGTACCTTTTAACTGGTAACAATGAGAAGAAAAGGAAGGACGAATTTCTTTGTTCGCGAATTCTCTGGAAAAGACGTTATAGGTAATTATTTTTTTAAAGGTTTACGCATATTATGAAGAGGTAGCGAGAGTGTGTGTGTGTGTGTGGGGGGGGGGGGGGGAGATTAGAACACGAGCGACCGAAAATGAAAGGTAATTCGAAATTTGTCTGAATAAATTGTGTAACTGACGATGTACTGATGAGCATAATTCATTACTTGCCTGGTGAGTAAGGAGACCAAATGAATAATAAGAGCAAACTAATTACCACCTACTCGAACTCGAAAAAATAAGACAATGAAAACCGAATGATCTTTTCCCTCTCACACAAATATCTTATATTTTCCAATGACTTCAGCATTCACCTCAAATCCAGAAACCCACAACGAGCCCATAGACTACTCCAAGAAAACAAAATTAATCGAAACATGGTCTTCTACACACGGTTTGCATACATCATCAAGCAAAACAGAATTCATAATGTTCCAGTATCGAACAAATAATCTACCTTTCCCACCTCTTCTACTCAACTCCCAATTGATTCCTCGCTCCAATTCAGTTAAATTTCTCGGCCTCTACCTTGACGCTCGCTTTCCCTGGTTACCGCATATAAAACGCATAAAAGCCAGCAAATATATCCGTTCACTCAACGTTCTGAAGTGCCTCTCACATCCTTCCAAAGCATGTAGCAGAGGACTGCTCATTCAGATATACCAGACTCTGATCCAATCTATCATAGATTATGGATCACCCATACATGGACCCGACCTTCTGTCATACTTAAAAGCTTCTTAACGCTGTCCAAATGCGGGTGTCTACGTATCGCCACTGGCGTCTGTCGCACTAGCCCAGCTTTAAGTATATCTGCCGATGCTGGAATTCCTCCTCTTTACTGTCGAATGTAACTCACTGCCAAACTTCTTGTTACAATAGCACACAACCTTAATTTTCCTGCCTATGAGTCTCTCTTTATCCCTCCAAACTACACCCATGTTCCTAAATCCTTACTACACTTACGGTCACACTTTAAAGGGACACTGTCCCGTACCTTTTCATACAAGTCACTACCAACAATCCGTACATCACCTCCACCCTGGTTGTTGAACCTTCCCCTATGAAATTTCGAACATACAGAATTCCCTAAAAAATCCCTCCCCCCCTCACCTCAAGTTCATCAGACTCATTTGCAAGAAATACTTGACTGCGTTCCTAATCGTATCCTCACAGATAGTCTACTACACTCCTTCCGACTTAGAAACACAGCTTCCATCTACACAGCCGAACTTCATGCTATCCTATAGTGCCTAGTCACGATCTCCTCGCTCGAAGACCCACCCACCCCTATCCACTATCTGGTACTCTCAGATTCAATTCCCTCCTTAAGCCAAAAGCGAAAGTTATATCGTTCGACTTTCAAACTCTGGTTAAGAATCACTCTAGTTTTGACGTATTAACATGCGTCGGAAGAAAAGGACTTAAATACGCCTTGATTTTAAGTCTCTTTGAATTTGTTCATTCGTACCCAAGCCATAAAAGTCAAATAATTGTCCGCATTCTCCAATCTGTGTCAGTTGCTTATCAATTGTTTTCTCATTAAATGCTCTATGGTAACAGAGTGATATCTGACATAAAATGTGGGATTGTTATGTTCAGTGCTGGGCTTGCTGGAAACCTGATAGGGATTTATGTCGCAGGGGTACAGGAGGAGGCACTCACAGACGCCGCAGTGGAATCTCTAGAAATGGACGCTATTCAGTGTAAGGGAACCAACCAACAAAATCTGTTTTTCGAGACCACGTGATTCGAAGTTCAAGAGCCATGTAGAAACTATATGACATAGCGTTTACTGATAAGTTTTTTGAACGTGAGTATACAATTTTGAATCGGGGACCCAATTTCGAAAAATTCTACTTTTTACGCTCTTTCCAACGATATTAATAACTCATTTTGTTTACAAATGTTGGTTGGTTCCCTTACGCTGAATAGCGTCCAAATTAGAATATCAAAGATAATAACTGCCGCTTACCGTTCGCGTCAAGTACGGACGTTTTCGTTCTTCTCGCCAATAACTTAAGTCTACTGGTTCCGTATTTGCATATCTACAGCGAGGGGGGCGCGGCTTGGTTACTCCGCGACCATCTTCTGGGGTTCAGTATCTAACGGGCACACAAAATGTCGCCCGTCAGTCTCTCGATGAGTGATGTGAGCAAGAGCGCCTTAGCACATAATGTGTAAATCAAGAACGCTGTCTGAATTACCAGTAGAGTCGAACTTCAGTACACTGAAAATGCCCCCAGACTTCATGAAGTCCACAAGGGGGGCGATCCCCTAGACATCGTTGATGTCAACAAAGAGGAGATCAGAAGAGGCATCAATCTACAGTCAGATAGATCCAATTCTTCCAAAAAGAATTTGTCCGCACGCACCCTCCAGATGAGGGGCGACTTGCCCACCATGCTTGGGGGAGGAAACTCGACGGATTCCTCCAGGAAATTTGAGGAGAGCAGCCAGATGTGGTAAAAATCATAACTCTTGACCTATCCCCTTCGCAACTATGAACGAGGACTGTCTTCAAACAGGCCGAGCCTTGCAGTAGGAACCAATTAAAATTACGATATAAGGCCAGCTTGGTAAATATCCCCTACTTTCCTCCATGAAACCAGTTCCCAGGCTCACCATGAGGGGGTAACTGGCATAAGCCCGCAAGAAGAGGGTAGCCCCTCTTAATGCCGGTATGATGGAGACGATTCAGACTTGTAATGTTAATTGTTTACATAAATACCAGGATAAGGTACTCTTGTAAAAAACTACACCCTGTAAAACCTCATCATACAGTTCTAACATTTTAGTAACTTAAAATTCTAATTTTTTTTCTTCTTTTTTTGTACTCTATAATCCATGTTCTTAATAAAATATTCTAGGTAATTCATAATAATACTAAGAAAACCGAAGTTGTAGAGAGACAAGAAAGGAAATAAGATAGTCCAGTCAGTCAGCCAGCCAATCAGCCTCCAGCCCGTAACGCTTTTTTCCATTGCCAGCCAGCATACCCAGCCAACCTACCAAGTACCCAGCCAGCCAGCCTAGCCAGCGCGATTTTTGTAATCTTTTAATGCTATTTTCGTCACACTAAAGACTAACGCTTTTTTCCATTGTGTGCCAAAGTAAAGACATAATCGTGTCTTTGCTTCGCGGACTGCGCCGACATGAAAATGTCATCATGTCAGTCAGTCACTCAGTCGAGTCAGTCGAGTCAGTCATTGTAACGCTCCAAAGTAACGCTTTTTTCCGCCGTGTGTTAAAGTAAAAACATAAAAATGTCAAAAAACTAAAAAATTACTGAGAAAGATCAGTTACCTTCTCCTTCATTGCTGATAAGACCTAAAGACAGACATGACACTGTCAGTCTATGGCTGATAAGAAGTAACCACATAGTGAAAGATATAAGATAGGCATGAGACGTACACACTGTGTCTGATATAAATATCACTGACATTTACCTTTTCCTTCCCGACTGACAAGGTATTAAGGCAATCTCCTTTCCTAAATATAAAAGTAGACATGAGACTTGTCTATATATTTTTGATAAGATAAAGGAAAAATAGAAAAAACGGACAAGCTACGGTCTCCTTCATTACTGATAAAACATAATGACAGATACGAGACTCGTCGATAAGACATAAAGAAAAAGTCCAAAAAATTGCAGGGACGGATCATAGTCACCTTCTACTTCATTACTAAGGTAAGACCTGAAGTTAGACATGAGACTGTCAGTCTATAGCTGATAAAAGATACTAGGGGGCTCCGCCCTGGCCCAGGCCTTTACCTCCCTCTACAGACCCCACCACCACTGTGGTTTTCCTCCCCTTTAGGAGCTCCCTCCTCTACCATGAGTACATCTTGTACCAAAATTTTACTGCTCCTCTAGGATCCTCACCCACCACTACCTCCTCCTCCCTCAATGGCCACCCTCTCCTACTAAGGATTTCCTCCGCCACAAAGACCTCTCACCCACCACTACCCCTGAGCTTCATCTCCCTTCAGAGCCCCTGGCCTCACTATGGCCCTCCAACCCCCTTGAAGATCCCTGACCATCCACCCAGGAGCTCTCACAACCATGACCACCCCTCCCTCGATAGCCCTTCCTCCTCAAGACCCCACCCCGCCACCAGCCCTTCCGCTCCACGGCCATTTCTCTCCAAGGTCCCCTTTCTCACCAAGGACTTTCTCCTCCACCTGGTCCTCATCTCCGTCCACTGCCCACGCCCTCACAGGGGCCCTCCTCCCCCTTCAGGAGTTCTCCTCTCAACCACGAACATCCTCCTGAGGGTAGGCTACCCCTGGAGAATTGAGCAATTAAGGGACAGGATAGGCAACCTGCAGTGATTACGGGTAATTATGTCCTTTTATGTCTTATTATGTCGGTTATGTCTTAAAACTTGGAGATGTTTTATGTTCGAACAGATTATGTCCTTGAAAGTGCCCCTGTAATTTTCCAGGGCCCTCCTCCCCCTTCAGGACGTGTATTCTTGAAAAGTTGTTATGCGATGTTATGATAACAACCGTTGTTATGAGTTGTTATGGAAAATGAGAGGGATATTCTTGAATCGATGTTACGAGTTGCTATGGCTTGTTAACTCGAGTTATTGAGTGTTATATAACACCTCCTCGGGACTAGGTGTAAACGGTGGTTATGAGATGTTAATACTTTCCTTATCAAATTTGACGGCATCATAAATATAAGTTATCACTTTATCAGCTTGTACTTAAGTTGGAAAATATTTCTTGGCTCATATTTAAATGTAAAAGGGATGGCGTTTCCACCTATTGCTGCTTATAATATTAATATTTTAAATGATGCCGACATTTTACTCAAAATTAAACAACTCGAAGTTCGCTGTTTCACTTCTACTTTCACACAGTTTATTAGAATGTTACCAACCGGCGTAGGAAATTCTTATTATAAATAAAATAATAATAAATAACAACAACAACAAGTGTGATAACTTGATGTTAAAAAAGGTTTTCAAGAATACACATTGACTTAACATCTCGTAACAACCAATAACAACCTCAAACTTTACCACGTTGATAACAACTCATAACAACGGTTGTTATCATAACATCGTGTAACAACTTTTCAAGAATACATGTCCAGGAGCTTCCTACACAACCATGAACCCCCCCTGCGGGTAGGCTACCCCTGGGAAATTGAGCAATTAAGGGGCAGGGTAGGCAACCTGCAGTGATTTGTGATCTTCAAGATTATGGGTAATTATGTCATTTTATGTCTTATTATGTCGGTTATGTCTTGAAACTTGGAGATCTTTTATGTTAGAACAGATTATGTCCTTGAAAGTACCTGATCTGCCTCTGCAATTTTTCTAATTTTTAGGTAGGTAACCCGCAGTGAGTTTTTTCAGGCGGGGGAGGGGGAGGCGGAGTTTTGGTTTTCAGTATATAGAGAGTTATGTCATTATGTGTCTTTTTATGTCTTATTATGTCTGTTATGTCTTAGACGAAGGCCGGGATTTAGATATCAGGCTCCTTGGAGTTTTCTTTTTCAGGAGGGGGGGGGAGGGGGAGTTTTGGTTTTTAATATATAGAGAGAAAATAATAAAACTACTGACCAGGGACTGACTCGACTGTTTCCTTTGTGTCTTATCAGCAATATATAAACAAGTTTTATGATTGTCTTTATGTCTTATCAGTAGAAAATGAGACTGCTGTAATATCAGTGTGGAAGGTGAAGGTGGTTGTCAGATTCGTATCAGGTAGACGTTTCATGCCTATCATATATCCTTCTCTGTCATTATGTCTTTCATCAGCCATAGACTGACTGTCTCATGTCTGTCTTCAGGTCTTATCTCAGTAATGAAGTAGAAGGTGACTATGATCTGTCCCTGCAATTTTTTGGACTTTTCCTTTATGTCTTATCGACAAGTCTTGTATCTGTCATTATGTCTTATCAGTAATGAAGGAGACCGTAGCTTGTCAGTTTTTTCTGTTTTTCCTTTATCTTATTAAAAATATATAGACAAGTCTAATGTCTATTTTTATGTTTAAGAAAGAAGATTGCCTTAATACCTTGTCAGTCGGGAAGGAGAAGGCAACTGTTAGTTATATTTATATCGGATACAGTGTACGTCTCATGCCTATCTTACATCTTTCACTATGTCGTTATGTCTTATCAGCCATAGACTGACAGTGTCATGTCTGTCTTTAAGTCTTATCAGTGATGAAGGAGAAGTTAATTGATCTTTCTCTGCAATTTTTTAGTATTTTGACATGTTTATGTTTTTACTTTGGCACACGACGGAAAAAAGCGTTACGAAAAATTAATAATAAATGACTGACTGACTGACTGATACGATGACATTCTCATGTCGGCGCAGTCCGCGAAGGAAAGACATGAAAATGCTCTCCCATGGTTGCAGACTCGTCTGCAAGATTGCCCGATTTTTAACAAAAGCTATCCTCAACGTCCAATCTCACGGAAATATAAGCTGAAGAAATTTGACATATTTCCACCCATCAGGAGTCGCGACACACACTTCTGTTTGGGGTTGCAGTAACGGTCGGATACAAAATTTAACAGGATATTCCAAATCAGCGACCCAGAGGACTACGTTTTAGTTACAATGTTCAATTTTTCAAACTAAATGGATTTTGCCTACTTTCAGAGCAGAATTTGAACTCTCGGGCATGTGTTTTTTCAGAAACAACTAAAATCTCCCGCTCGATGTTTATTGACCTGAATCTCTACAAAATGGCTGTTTCTCAGAACCTTAGATCGACCATCAGAGATCTCTTCAGAATGGGACGTATATTCATTAATGTTCAACATTACCGATGAATATGCCCTTCTCTTGCCCCTCCTCCTATACATTTCTCAATTAGCTAATTACCAGCAGTTTGAAATAAGGCACGTGGAGACTCATTTTAAAGAAATGAAGGCGTATTTGTACAGATTTCTTCCACATGCCATGGTAACCGTTCGAGTCTCAGTTCCTCGGAAATATTTGTCCCATTGCCACCTCTCAAATGCTCAGGGTTAGGATTATCATTGGTACACAGTGATCTGAAAGTAACGCAGTAAAAAAGTATACTTTGGTTGTAGCGAAATTATAAGTCAGAACCTTCATTGCATTTATGACGAGTATGCTCTAACTCTTGCAGGTGCAGCCTCCGAGGTATAGGCATACACGTCGTGGAAGCAGACACGTAAGTACATAAAAATTTGAGAAAAAAATTGAATTATTAAGATTAAAATTTAAGTAAAAATATTCAAATAATTGAATTGAATTAAAATAAAATAAATTCTTATTATAATTATTAATTTTATATAATTTAAAGAAATTAAAGATTTATTATTAAAAAATTTTATTGAAATAATGAAAGTAATTCTTGAAGTTAATAAAATTAGTAAAATTTAGAAATGAGTGTGTCGCGGCAAAAAGGGCACATATCGACTATGTGCCCTTTTTGAAGCGACTTCAGATTCGGAATATACGGACTTTTTATGGTCTGATGCAATTTACCCCACCTTCCCAACTAGGTTTGTTATCAAAAGAGATGCTTGAGAATAATGTGAAAAAACATGGAAAAAACGGTCGTATCATGGTTATCGTTAGTCGTACTCCTTTTCGAGTTGTGTACCGCGTTTTTGTGCTATTATTGAGTAAAAAATAGAATTAGGTATTCGGGCAAGTGATCAATGATTTACCGAAAGTGGGGGAAAAAAGTCACTACAAAAAGGGCACATAACTTATTTGTACTAAATACAACGTAGAATAAAAAATCGCCACAAAAAGGGCACATAACTTACCAAATACAAACAGAAAAATATAAATGAAGGAAGAATTGTTTCATTGCAACGTCATGATTTTTCAGAAGGTGAAAGTGGAAAGTTTCGAATCAAAACAACAATAAGTATTTTACGCCAATATAGTGGTAACACTGAATGTACCCAACTTCAAAGCTGTTTTTCTGAAAACGTCGTTTCATTGCATGTGCCCTTTTTGCCGCGACACACTCAAATGATATAATAGAATTTAATTTAAATATATTTAAATTGATGTACGCCTTACTATCATGTGGAAATTGGCACATGGTTAATGGCGAAACGAAGGCAATGAATGCAGTTATCAGAATAGTGGAAACAGAATCAAGGGATGTGGATGAGGGACAGCTGCAAGGCATTCGAGAGATCTGGGAAGAAGTGAGGACTGAGCGTGCCCTGATGATGTGCGTGAGCGCGTGAGAAATGTGTTGTAATAATGTGAGCTGGCAAGACGTGTAGAGACGTGCGTAAAAGGACGTGCGTAGGTGTGTGGAGAGGATATGGACGCTATTCAACAAAAGGGAACCAACCAACATTTGTAAACAAAATGAGTTATTAGTATCATAGGAAAGAGCGTAAAAAGCAGAATTTTTCATAACTCAGCCCTCGATTCAAAAATGTGTACTCGCGGTGAAAAAAGCTTATCAGTAAACGCTATGTCATATTATATTTCTACATGGTTCTTGAACTTCGAATCACGTGCTCTCAAAAGCGGATTTTGCTAGTTGGTTCCCTTTTGCTGAACAGCGTCCATATGGGCGCATTAGCCCGTTTAGGCATGCGTGAGCCTTTAAGGACGTGAGCAGCGTCTGAGGTAGCAATAAAATATATACGAACTAGAAGTATCAATAATGTATTAGGCTTTTGTGTTATTTTTTTTTCTTCTTCCGCCGTTTGTTTCACCTTTTTCGTCCTCTAATCATGAATATTTTCCTTCTCCCTATTTTTGATAACTTAAGTGTTCACAATTTTTACTTACCGTTTCAATTTATTTCTCTCTATATACTGAAAAAGTAAAATCCGCCACCGCCGCCGCCGCCACCGCCACCGCGGGGAAAAAACGCACTGCGGGTTGCCTATCTAAAAATCCGAAAAATTGCAGGGGCAGATCAGCTACTTTCAAGGACATAATCTGTTCTAAAATAAAAGATCTCCAAGTTTTAAGACATAACCGACATAATAAGACATAAAATGACATAATTACCCATAATCTTCAAGATCACAAGTCGCTGCAGGTTGCCTACCCGGCCGCTTAATTACTCAATTTTCCAGGGGTAGCTTACCTTCAGGAGGGGGTTTATGGTTGTGGAGGAAGCTCCTGAAGGGAGAGGAGAGCCCCTGGAAAATTGCAGGGGCAGATAAACTACTTTCAAGGACATAATCTGTTCTAACATAAAAGCTCTCCAAGTTTTAAGACATAACTGACATAATGAGACATAAGAAGACATAAAATGACCTAATTACCCATAATCTCCAAGATCTCAAGTCACTGCGGGTTGCCTACCCTGCCCCTTAGTTGTTCAATAGAGGTAGCCTACCCTCAGGACGGGGTTTATGGTTGAGGAGGGAGCTCCTGAAGGGGGAAGAGGGCCCCTGTGGGGGCGTGGGCTGTGGACACAGATGAAGGCTCTGGGTGGGGCAGGAGTAAGCGGACCTGGTGGAGGAGAAAGATCCGAAAAATTGCAGGGGCAGAAAGTAAAATCCGCCGCCACCGCCGCCTCCGGGGGAAAACGCACTGCGGGTTGCCTATCTAGATATCAGAAAAATTGCAGGGGCAGATCAGCTACTTTCAAGGACATAATTTGTTCTAATATAAAAGATCTCCAAGTTTTAAGACATAACCGACATAATAAGACATAAAAAGACGTAAAATGACATAATTACCCATAATCTTCAAGATAACAAGTCGCTGCAGGTTGCCTACCCGGCCACTTAATTACTCAATTTTCCAGGGGTAGCTTACCTTCAGGAGGGGGTTTATGGTTGTGGAGGAAGCTCCTGAAGGGGGAGGAGAGCCCCTGTAGGGGCGTGGGTTGTGGACAAAGATGAAGTCCCTGGGTGGGGCGGGAGTAAGAGGACCTGGTAGAGGAGAAAGTCCTTGGTAAGAGAGGGAACCTTGGAGAGAAATGGCCGTGGTGCGGGGGAGGGGTTGGAGGCTGGGTGGGGTCTTGAGGGAGAAGGGCGCTCGGGGGAGGGGTGGTCATGGTTGTGAGAGCTCCTGGGTAGATGGTCAGGGATCTTCAAGGGGGTTGGAAGGTCATAGTGAGGACAGGGGCTCTGATGGGAGATGAAGCCCAGGGGGTAGTGGTGGGTGAGAGGTCCTCGTGGCGGCGGAAATCCTTGGTAGGAGAGGGTGGCCATTGATGAAGGAGGAGGTAGTGGTGGGTGAGGATCCTAGAGGGGCAGTAAAATTTTGGTAGATAAAGGCCCGGGGGTGTAAGAGGTACTCATGGTGGAAGAGGGAGCTCCTGAAAGGAAGGAAATCCACGGCGGTGGCGGGGACTGTAGAGGAAGGATGGTGTGTAAGAGGTCCTGATGGAGGAGGAAGTCCTTGGTGAGAGAGGCGGCCGGGAAGGCGAATGAAGGCCCTGGTGCGGAAGGTTCTGGTTCCGGGCAGGTGGTTTTGAAGGGAAGGGTTCTCGTGGAGGAGGGTGGGTCATGGTGGTGGAAGCTCCTGGTTGGAGGACCAGGGGATCTTCGTGGTGGTTGAGCGAGAAGGCCGTAGGGCGATGGAGCCGCAGAAGGGGAAGGCTGTAGAGAGGGACTAAGGCCGCCATTGGGGAGGTCGTAGTGATGGGTGAAGAGGTCTTAGTGGGGGGTGTGGTACGTGAACGAAAATGAAGGCCACAGAGGTGTGGGGTGGTCAAAGGACGTGGTCCTAATGGAGGGCACTCGTGGTGGAAGAGGGTGATCAGGGGAGACTAGGTGGAGGACTATGGCCATTGTGGGGGAGGAGTTTGTGGCTGAGGAGGGTTGCGACTGTTGAGGTGTGACCGTGGAGGCGGAGAGCAACCATGGTCAACGACGGGGTCGTGGTGGAGGAGGAGGAGGCTCGTGATGAAGAAAGGATTGAAGGGGGTTCATGGTGGAAGATTGAGGACCGCTGATAGAGGGGGAGCAAAAGAAGCACAAAGCAACCCTCAACTCAGGAACAAAAGTTTCAGACCAAACACTGAGGACTGTGGCGGATGGACGAGGCGCGAAGCGCCGAGTAAGGCCGGCACAAGCGAAGCGAGTGACGGCGGGGGGGTTGGGCCGCGAAGCGGCCAGGTGGCGAAGCCCCCTAGTTATTTTTTAAATTCGAAATTATTGTTTACTATTAGCGTTCAGCGTGTCATTTTATACTTAACATTTTTGTATTTTTCTATTTAACGAGATTTTTACGCTCTCCTTCGAGAAAAGGTTTTAGGTGAGAGATCGTCCTGGTGAATTCGAGGAAGCTAGCGAAGTGTCAGTGTGGCTTACATCGTAAAGGGAAACAAAAATAGCAGTCGTGACGACACGATTTCTGTGATTTTTCCGATAATATTCGTTTTATTCTTTTTCCCTCTTCCTCGCTAATTTTTAACGATACGCGAAACTAGTCACATTGTAGGTACGCCTTTTTATTCATTTTCGTAATGCTAATTGAGTGTTAACGCGTTGTAGTGAATGTTCATGTTGTTGACATAATTTATTATCATACGAATCGACTAATTATTGTAAAGAAGAAAAAAGTGAAACAAAATACAACCAAACGAATTATGCTAAGTAGCTTTGTACGGGCTTTACGTATAATAAAATATAAGAAAATTGATGTTCAGTATCGCGTATTTTGTGGAATTACAGTCCCCCTATTGCTCCTTGCCTGAAGAAAAGCGCAAGCCTGTTTACATGGATATTATGTTGTATTCAATATTCAAATTTACCGCGAGGTTTTGATATTCGAGAGTTGTCCAGTGCATGTGTAAATTAGGTATAAAGCGAAAAACGGTATCCACAAATTGTGACAAATTAATGTGAAACCGATTTTCTTTTGACTGATCTAAGTGGAAAGAAATCGGCGGCTGTCTTTAATTCAGTTTAGAGCGCCTGGGTATTGTTTGGAAAAATGTTCAGGGTCCGCCTCGTGGGGAGAGTCTGGGTACTGGCTGGAAGAATATCCAAAATCCGCCCACTCGAGAAAGCCTCAGTACTGGCTGGAAAAACCCTGCGGGCTTCTCTTGTTGGGGGGGGGGGCACTCCGGATGAAAATGATTTGTGTAGCGGACATATTTGTTCCAATACGTAGTAGGTCCTCGCTGCTGGCAGGTATATCAACATGCCCCTAACCCCTTGTGGGTTCTCTTGGGGAAGTGCTGCAGATGAAAATACTTTGCACAAATTAACTTTTGAATTAACTGTTAAATAAATTTCATCATTAGAATCTCTCCAAGAGAAACCTAAAGGGGCGGGGGCAGGTATTTATCATAACCAACTACGACTAGAAGCGACATTTTGAATATTTGTTACAGTACTATCCAATTTTTTCCTTTCTGAAATGGGGATCAACTGTCCTCAAGACAGCTGCCAGCAGTAGTCACTGATAAAGATTATTACTTTCCATAACTGCTCACTCTATATAAATCGTTTCCCTCTGTAGCTACCCTCAAGAGAAGTCCTGAGTGGCTGGAGGCCTGTTGATATCATAGCGGCCAGCAGAATGTATCAATTACTACCGGGTATAAATATCCTTCCTCGTTCACTTATGAAATAATTAAAAAATTGAAAATAAAAAATACTTTACATAAAAGACTCAAAAAGAAACCTGGTGATGAGCAACTAAGACAAAAATTTTGGGACATAAGGAAGGAAATAAAGGTTTTAATGACAAGGGCTTGGAACCAATATAACGCTACGTTGGAGGAAAAAATGAAAGTGAATCCTAAGGAATTTTGGCGGGACATAGCTGCTAGACGAAGCAATAGGTGTAATGCGGAACTCTATACCTTAGGGGACCAAATCTGCACGGGCTCTGAATGTATCGCGGAGGCATTTGCAAACTACTTTGCGAGTGTATACAGCGACAAAATTGCAATTTTAAATTCAGTGAATAATGCGCATGTGGAGACACCCACAGGGGGTGGGGGCGTAATCTCTAAAGGTTCTGTCACTGCTGAGGATATGAAACGAGCTCTAAATGACCTTAAACCAAAATCTTCTGGCGGCCCAGACTCTATTCCCCCATATATCTTTCGAGCCTGTTCCCAGTTTCTGGTCGCTCCACTGACTTATCTCTGCAATATTGTTCTTAGGACAGGTGTGTATCCAACTGTTTGGAAAATCTCTAACGTAATTCCTCTGGTTAAATCAAGCAAAATTAATGAAATAAAACATTATCGTCCTATCTCTCTCATTCCACTGTCTGCAAGAATTTTTGAAACAATTATACACAATTATCAGTACAATCAAACTAAGAATATGGGCGATTTGCGATTTTCCCGGGAGGGGGCACAAACTGATGATCTACTGATATTTTTCCACTGATGACGGCAGAGGGGGGGGGGGATAATTTCGGAGAAATAACACTATAGCTTCGCTTGATTCATTAGAAGAAGTGCAATTAAACCGCGTTCACTGTTACTGGAAATTAATTTTACAAATATCAATATGCAATTACTATATTATGTTTAGGAAATTTCAAGTAAAAACACATTTGCATTAAAATAATGCAAATGTGTTTCGTCGCATTGAATTCTTTACAATAAATTCGTGAGTTGCTTTTTCTACATCATAAGCAAAATCGTTATATCGTTCACAAGGTGCGGGCTTCCGTATGCACTGTGCAGTCTACAAATTTGCTAGCACCAACCCTGTAATAATCAGTTCAGGCAGTGCTTCTTTTGTTTTATCTCTGTTTACGTTTGATGATATGTATAAGTGTATATATTATGTGAGCTCTTTCTTCATTAAACTCCAGATTATTCAGTTTTAAACTTTTTACTTTCAAAAGTTATAATTCATGTGCACCCCTTCAAAGAAAAACAATAATTTTACCAGGGGGCACAGCCCCTGATTTTTTTCTAGGGGGGCATGTGCCCCCGTGGCCCCCCAGGGTCGCCACCACTGGTTATATTCCAATCAGCACGGTTTTAGAAAAGGCCATTCAATCCAAACAAATTTGATGAAATTCACAAAATCATACAACCTTCTCTAATGGAGGGCTGAGTCAGACGCAATTTACACAGATTTTTCAAAGGCTTTTGATACAATTAATTATAAAATTTTACTTGAGAAGTTACATAATATTGGTTTTTCAGAGGACCTGATTAATCTACTACTCATATTTAGATAATAGGATGCAATTTGTTGAGTACAGGGCGGTGGTTTCTACATACTACAACAGTATATCAGGCGTTCCCCAAGGATCTGTCTTGGGACCATTTCTATTTTTAATATTTGTCAAAATGATATAGCAGAAAAGATTCTATACTCGAATGTCTTACTATATGCAAATAATATGAAGCCGTATAAAATGATAGCTTCTGAAGACGATTGTACCAAGCTACAGCATGACCTTGACTTGATAACTCAGTGGAGCGACAATAACTTATTACCTTTCAATATTGATAAATGTGAAAAACTAAGTTTTACAAGACGAAGAAGGCCTATCTCATTTAACTATAAAATAAAAAATGTGTCACTACGAAGTGTGAGTTTTGTGAAAGATTTGGGAGTTACTCTGGACTCAAAACTATTGTTCAACATGCATATCGAGCACATATCATTGAAATGTAAAAGAATACTTGATATTATTTTAAAAAATGGAAAACTTTATAAAAATTTGGCAACTGTGAAAATATTGTACACTACATTTGTTAGATCAATTTTGGAATTCTCTGCCATTATTTGGGACCCTACAACTCAAAAGAGTATTACTGAAATTGAAAAAATTCGAAAAAGTTTTTTAAAATACCAACACCATAAAGTTTTCATGTACTGTCCTCCTGACATCACTTATAATGAGCTTCTGGTTGAGATTAAGATTTTGAGCCTAGAAAATAGATGAAACTTGGCAAAACTAATATTTTTAAAGAATATTCTCAATAATAGAATATTATGTCCCATGATTTTGGCCAATATTCGGTTTAGGGTTCCTTCCTTTAATGGAAGAAATTCAGAATTATTTGATACGGGGGAGGGGCTTCATCATCAGTGATACAGAAAACCTTTGGCCTGTATAATAATGTCAGTCGTAGTGACTCTACGACTGACTTATTTTACATGTCTAGAAACCAGTACATCGGCTCTGTTAGCAGGATCAGTGGCGTAGCCAAGGGGGAGATTAGGGTGATGAATCCCCCCCCCTTGAGATGAGAAGTTTTTTATATGTTGGCAGTATCACAGTAAATGCGCAAAATGAAATTTAAATCCAGATACATAATTGAAGTTGAAAAGCACAACATACTGATACGCCAATGTAAAAACAGACAGTTCATGTTAGGTGTACCCCCGCCCCCGTCCAAAATTTTGCTGATCCCCTCCTTGCAAAAATCCTGGCTACGCCACTGAGCAGGATACTGCAACATATGTAGAATGGAGGTCCGTTTCCCTTGTGGTGCTCCCATGCGCATTTAAGGTTATATCTGGTATACTCGTACACCCCTTGGCTATTAAACCCTCAGTTTCGGGGCCCCTTTGTGATGACCTTGGTTCCTCTCCACAGCCGATCCCATATTTCGTTTTTATTTACTTTTTAGTTTTAGTTTTTTCATTTTTCCCTTTTTTTTCTTTTTAGTTTTGGTTTACTTTTTATTTTTATTTTTTATTTACTATTCCATACTGTCCCTCACCATTACTGGGACCTTCAGGCACCTGTCGGGAGGGACACAAATGATAATAATAAATAAATAAATGTGTACTTTATACAAATAATTTTCATCTGCAAGTTGTACTCTATACAGATCATTTTCATGTAAAGCACCCCCCCCCCCGGGACTGATGGCAAGTTGATCTCAAAATGTAGAAAATGAAAAATCAGCACTTCTTTGGTAAAGGTTTCTAACCAAATTTTCTCCGTTTTTCTCTACCTCTCACCGTTCTCGAGATATTTGCAATTTTCCGGAAAATTTTTGACTGTTTCTGTCAGGTTTCAAAACAAAATTGAAACTAAACCAATTTTGAATTTGCATGTTATTGAAGTTGCATAACCTGCAACTAATAGGCACAAGTCATTCTTTTCAAAAAATTATCTGTGCCTGTTAGTAGTAAGTAATGCAATTTGAATAACATGCAAAGTCGAAATTGGTCTAGGTAATTTCAATTTATTTTTGAAACCTGGAAGAAACAGTCAAAAATTTTCCGGAGAACTGCAAATATCTTGAGAACGATGAGTGATAGAGAAAAATGGAGAAACATTGGTAAGAAACCTTTACCAAGGAAGTGCTGATTTTTCATTTTGAGATCAACTTGCCTCTGGCCCTTGGGGCTTCTCTTGGGATAGGGGATACTCGAAATGAAAGTGATCTGTATAGAGTACATATTTGTACCAATTTTGGTAATTGGTACTGGCTGCTGGCAGATATAATAATATCATTCAACGTGCCCTTGCCCCTTGTTGGTTGTGTCTTCTCCTAGTGAGGTGCTGCAGATGAAAATATTTGCCCAAATTATCTCTTTTTTCGTGTCACTGAATTAACTATTAAATCAAATTCTTCATCGTTAGCAGGGGCGTAGTACGGAGGGGGGTGTCTGACACCCCCTGGCATCGGTCGAAAATGTTAAAAAATTAAAATTTATTCTGGTTATAATAGTGAGTATTACACCTGTAATGTTGTAAAAGTGAAACGAACCCCTCCCCCCCTTCATACCAAGTCTGGCTATGCCACTGATCGTTAGAATCTCTCCGAGGAAAACCTCAAGAGGCTAGGAGCAGGAGCTTGAATGTTTGTTACAGTAGGTACCATCCAATTTCTTCCTTCATGAAAGGGGGGAAACTGTCCTCAAGACTAGCACTTGAACTCTTGAACTGTTGAGGATTTAACGAAGTAGCAGTCAAACATTTGCTAACTGCCCCCCCCCCCCCCAAAGACTCCTTTAGGACCTTGCTTATAGGTAAATGAGATGAACTATCAAATGCTTACATACGCTTCATTGCTATTTTCTGAATTGCTTCCTGGATCCGCCTTTGGAAAGAAACAGAGATCGGTTCAAAGCCAGTAAAGATTATTACCTTCTGTAACTTCTACCTCTATAAAAATCGTTTCCCTTTTCAGCTACCCCCAAGAGAAGTCCTAAGGTACAGGGGCATGTTGCTATCATGGCTGCCAGCAGAAGGCACCAATTACGACCGGGTATAAATGTGTACTCTGTATAAATCATTTTCATCTGCAGGATCACACCAAGAGAAGCCTCAAGGGGTTAGGGGGCATACTGACATCATACTTGACAGCAGCTGGTATCAATTACCAATTGGGACAAATATGTACTCTATAGTCTATACAAATCATTTTCATGTAAAGCACCCCCCCCCCCAGGGGCTGAGGGCAAGTTGAACTCAACATGTAGGAACTGAAAATTCAGCACTTCTTTAATAAAGGTTTCTTTTTCTCCGTTTTTCTCTATCTCTTCCCGTTCTCGAGATATCTGCAATTTTCTGGAAAATTTTTGACTTTTTCTTCCACGTCTAAAAAATAAATTAAAATTGAACCAATTTCGAATTTGCATGTTATTGAAGTTGCATAACCTGCTACTGGTAGGCACAAGTCATTCTTTTCAAAAAAATAATTTGTCTCTGTAGTAAGTTATGCAACTTGAATAACGTAGAAAGTCGAAATTGGTTTACTTTCAATTTATTTGAAACCTGGAAGAAAAAGTCAAAAATTTTCTGAAAAACAGCAAATATCTCGAGAACGGTGAGAGATAGAGAAAAACGGAGAAACTTTGGAAAGAAACTTTCATCAAGGAAGTGCTGATTTTTCATTTCCTACATTTTGAGATCAAACTGCCTCTGGCACTTGGGGCTTCTCTTGGGGGGGGGGGGTACTCGAAATGAAATTGATCTGTATAGAGTACATATTTGTACCAATTTTGTGGTAATTGATACCGGCTGCTGGCTGGTATAATAATATCAACATGCCCATTGCCCCTTGTGGGTTGTGGCTTCTCTCAGGGAGGTCCTGCAGATGAAAATATTTGCCCAAATTTTCTCTTTTTTTGTACCACTGAATTAACTATCAAATCAAATTCTTCATCGTTAGAATCTCCGAGAAAAACCTCAAGAGGCTGGGGGCAGGTAAGTATCATAACCAACTACTACCAGATGCAACATTTTGAATGTTTGTTATAGTACCATCCAATTTCTTCCTTCATGAAAGGGGGGAAACTGTCCTCAGGACTAGGACTTGAACTCTTAAACGGTGGCGGATTTAACAGGGTAGCAGTCAAACATTTGCTGACTGCCCCCCCCCCCCAAGACTTCTTTAGGACGTCGCTTGTAGATAAATAAGATGAACTATCAAATGCTTACATACTTTTCACTGCTATTCGCCGAACTGCTTCCTCGATCCGCCATTGGAAAGAAACAGAGATAGGTTCAAAGGCAGTCCATAACTGCTACCTCTATATAAATCGAACGAAGTATGCAATCTTGATTCAGGTTCTCAACTCTGCCGCCAGGTGTCAGTCTTCTTTGAGTCTCAATAGTCCGGAACACTACCTTTTGTAACAGATCCATAAGAATAACGTCAATTTCAATACAATCAGACATGTTTGCTGGGCTCTCAGTATATTGGAACAAAAAGCAAACGGCAAACGCGGCGATCTCTGATTATGAAAGACTTGTTGAGAGGTTGGTGATAGCAAATGACTGCATGTAAAAAAAAAAAAAAAAAAAAAAAAAGTGTCTTCGTAGTAAAAAATACTAAGGCGAATTTGTGTGCCACAACCTGTATGTCATTTGATGAATGTGCTCAGATTCGGATCCTCTCAACTTGGAGGTCTTAGGTGACTCACTTGTCTGATGGAGTGAGTTGAGAGTAACTGTTTTAGCTCGAGTGTAGCAGTTATATCAAAAGTAGTTGTATCCCACTAATACTATACTAATCTACAACGGCTTCCAAGCATTTCGCATTACAACAATTATTCACAACCTTTGGCAACTAAGTAGAAAATACGAAAGTCTCTCAGGTGGTTTCCTAGTATTTGCAGATCAGTGTCAAAATTTAATTCCATGATTCCTGGGACCGAAAGGAAAGATATAGAAGACAATACTTGTTTTCTACTTCCAGTCCTAGCTCACACTCATCACCAGACGCTTCAATTTTCGCATTGTAGATGAAAAGCAATGTCGAAAGAAAATTTACAGGAAAAAGTCAATTTTGAAAAAGCTAGGTTTCCAAAGTGTGAACACGTTTTTGACAACCAGTTTTGAAATAGAAAATAGATTTGAAACGTGAAATTTGCCCAAACTATTTTTGTAGAAAATCAAGATAGAGCTAATTTTTATTCTGAAAGCCGAACTTCTATTTTGTAAAACCTATTTTGGTAAATCTGAGTTCGTTCTGGAAAACTACTACAAGGTCTCAGGTGGATACTATAAAGACATGGGAACTAGCTGGGGAGGATTAAGCCCGGCAGTGGACGACTTCAGTTGAGGGTTGGCACACTTGTACATGAAATGATTGTAAAGAAAACTCAGTATAATACCACCCTATTTCAAGTAATCAATAAAGCTGTATTACTGAGGCTCAGTGTCAAAATATCCCAATGGGTGCTTTCCAATCATATAAGTGGGACAGTAATGTACATCGAAAGTACCTGCTCTTCAGCAGTTGATTCTTCATTTGGTTCTTCCACAGCTCTGCTGTTGCGTTGCTCATCTCATCCGCGACATTGACATCAATTGGTTGAACGAACATCTGCGAATTAAGATTTTACACAATAATGACACGAACTTTATTCGGCATATAATGAAACAGGTCTGGAAATACCTACATCGGGAAAAATTATTCATATTCTTAAATGGGACTCGCAGCAAAATATAGATGGACGGGACAGCTTTAAAGTATGCAGAAGTTACCTTTCTTGGACAAATATTGTTTTTCTCAGAAACAGACAAGGAACCGAGCAAAAGAAAATGACCAACAGCTGGAAAAGCTATTGGAAACACAAACATATCTTTAAAGGTAACTTCAATCTATAATACAAAATAAGAATTCTGGAAAAGTGCATTTACCCCCTCCCCCATTTTAACATACGGATGCCAAACTTGGGCACTCACCAAAATACAAGGAAAATATTTAGAAACACAACGAAGATTACTGAGATCTATCTTAAATTGAAAGACAAAATCTCAAACCAAGTATTAATCTCGAAAACTCTAAATTGATTCAAACAAGAGTGAGAACATTAAAATGGGACTGGTGTGGGCACATCATGAAACTAGGGAAAGATAGATGGACCAAATGAATTTTGAAGTGGTATCCCTACCAGCGCGAAAAGAGGCAGAGCACACTAAAGGGTGGGAAGATGAATCCCACAATTATATGCAGGAGCTCTGTGGCGCAGGGTGACAAAGGAAAGGGCTGCTTGGAAAGCAACAAGAAAAATACTGTACGAGTAACAAGGTTGGTGAGGTGGAGAGGCAGGTTAAAGCCACTACTTTAATTTTATTATAAATCATGTTTTTGGTTACAACTTTAAAAATTATTTTTCACATGTGGAAATATGATAAACTTATGCATCCGATTACAAATATTCAACCATCGCATCCGCGAAAAACTTGTTGTAAAATTCTAATGTCTATATACTTAACACTTACACTGTAAGTATAACACAACACAACAGTATGAAGAACAATGAGATGAGATTATATGATTTTAGCGAAGTATAGACTATTTTTTAGAGAACCTCTCGTTTTTCGCATTCAAAATTCAAATGTTTCACTTTTTATTCCTTTTTGCAGTCCACGAATGGCTACACTGATACTGATGACAATACTGAACGCGCATAGTTGTTCGATCAGTGGTACCATCTCGATGAAACTAAAATTCGCATTTACGATAGGAAACAGGAAGAAAAATGAACTATGATCAAAAACTTAACATCCGCATTGCATTTTCCTCGTTGAAAATACGTATAGAATCATATACATATTCTCATGTGATTGTTCTATACAAAATTTCAAATTGTTCTGTAGTGTTATGGAAGAAATGTACCGTATATCTCCGATTATAAGCCGCACTTTTTTTTTTTCAGAAATTAACGTTCAAAAATGTGGGGTGCGGCTTATATTCAAGGTGCGGTTTCTATACAAATAATTTCAAAAAATCATTACAAAAATATAGATAGGTAGGTAATTGGTGGATATTTTCTGTTGACTTATTGGTAACTCCCGTGAGTTCCATGTCTGTGCACGTGCACTCGTAAAATGGATGTAAGCAAGATGACGACTCAAGTTCTTCTAGCGATGAAGACGACTCGGAGACTCAGACTAGTAGTTACCTATCGATTTTTTAAGTGATTTTCTGGTATTATTGGTACATATTCTGCGGCTTATATTCGCAGGATAATCGGAGTTATACAATTCGACTGGCAATAAATGAGTAAATTTACTGTAGGTAATTCCTTGATAATAGCCACATTTTGACAAAGTTAAATTTAGGTTTTGAAAACTTGATTTTTCAACATTTTTTGAGTAGAATAGATTACTTATGTGTCCTGGAGAGTATTGATACCATTAGGCTCAATCCATCGTCAAGGAGAAGGAAGTTAGAAACAATCCAAAATCCATCAGCCACGGCTGTGGAAATTCCACCAGCATGGTTAACCACGACCATGGAAACAGCAAAGGAATTTTCGAACATTATATCTTTTTTTACAAGTTTCACAGGAAATTGAGAAAAATGTGGAAATTTTTTGGTATATTTGTACTAAAATTGATTTTATGAATACCCTATTGAACCGATGCCAACCATTCTTTTTCTGTTATCACAACTGCCTTCTATCATTACCTACTGGTACAGTTTTTCTGTCCATCTCCAGTAGTAAGAAGAAGAAAAAATTTTAAAGATAGAAAACTTTTCAAAGTTTAACCATAACTCGGCGCCTTCAAAAATAGGAGTATGCAAACATATCTACATATTGTCGGGGTAGGTTGCCTACTTACCAGGTGGAAGGCTGTATTGCCGAAGTGGCTTTAGTCACTTCATAAAATGACTCGCCTTTCGTGAGTCATTTTACGAATTGACAGTTTTCACACTGCATATCCAACAGTTAACATAATGCCTTAGCATTTCATTGAATGATGGATTTCACAATTGGCTGCTAACATATCTAATAAATTACCTGATATTTTCCACTTCTTTATGGTTGAAAAAAACAAAACGTTATCAACCACGCAAAGGATCAGGAGCATGGAACACTGGAAGCCCGACGAATAACAAGAAGTAACTTGAAAACGAACTCCTTATAATCTGCAAAGTCCTCAAGAACACCAAACACAATCATGGAATTCACTGGAAACAATGAAAAAAATAATAAGACATGACGTATCAGAAATTCAAAATGAATGCGATGTACTCATTGCAATCTGCAAACTGAACATGATCACTGGAAATCTTGATGACCAACAGCAACTAGGGTACCTATTAGAAATGGAGAGTATAATTAACGTCCACCATATTTGTTTCTGAGGAGAATTAAATGAAACTGATACGAAGACTTCATAAGATACACTGTAAACCAACTGTAAACTAGGTTGAAAACGAATCCACTAAAATGCAAATCCATGAATATCTAAATTTTTTTTAAATTATTATTTTTGGATTAGAATAATATGATTCGAAAATGATTCACGTTTGCTGTGATTCGAATAGGATTCGAATAAATGGAGTGGATTCGCGGATTCGAATCCATGAATCGACCAGTTCCGGCATCTAAATCAATTTTCCAGGGTCATCGAACAGTTCTTCCGGACCCGCCATTGTAATTAATTCAAAATTCAATCAAAAATTCAAAATAATCATATTTTTTTAGCGCATTTTTAGTTTTTCTTTTTTTCGTTTTTCCCCCTAAGATTATGGGCTTTCAGTGTAAGATATACAAATAAACAAAACAAAAAAAAGAGGGTCGGCTCTCGACTGGTACTCTGTACCCTGTACCATGGAACCAACCTGCAAAATCTGTTTTTTGAGAACACGTGATTCGAAGATCAAGAGCCATGTAGAAACTATAATATGACATATAGCGTTTACTGATAAGCTTTTTTCAACATGAGTACACATTTTTGAATCGGGGGCCGAATTTTGAAAAATTCCACTTTTTACGCTCTTTCCAACGATACTAATAACTCATTTTGTTTACAAATGTCGGTTGGTTCCCTTACGTATAATAGCGTCCAAATAAGTTATTAGCAAGGCAAGGCAAAATATGCTTCGGCATATTTTTTTCTGTGACAATTCAGTGGGAATATGGATAATATTTTTATGAATCATAAAATTCCCAGTAAAATGAGTCCTATAGGGTATTTGTGCATATTTTTGCATATTTGGATATAAAATGCATATTTTTGCATAATTGCATTATTTTTATGGAATATTGGAGAATATTTTACAAATTTTCTCCCTTTTTGGGAATATTTTCAAAATTTTGAATATTTTCCTCATTTTGAACAAAATTTGTAACTGGTTTCATTTGATAGAAAATTACAAGGCAAGTAAATTTTATTTTCAGCATTTTTGCATTAAAATCAGTTGTTCACGAGATATGGATGCTATTCAGCGTAAGGGAATTAACCAACATTATTTGGAAACAAAATGAGTTATTAGTATCATTGGAAAGAGCGTAAAAAGTAAAATTCTTCAAAATTGGGCCCCCGATTCAAAAATGTGAACTCACGTTGAAAAAAGCTTATCAGTAAAGGGCGGATTTCTATGAAATTATATGTTTTTCTGTGTTGAAGTAGAATCGATATATTCCAGGTATTTATCCGTTTCACGTCATTTCGAAGCGAATGAGCCCAACTTGTTTTTGCATATTTTGCATATTTTGCCAATAAAATCATATTTTTTCATAAAACGACCAGTTTCAGCACATATTTTCACGAATTTCCTCATAATTTCGAGTTTTTTTTCATTTTTACCGCATATTTGCAAAATTTTTCAATTTTCAACTTTTTTGACTTCTGGATTACGAAAATTTTTCAGTTTTGACTCCTGGATAGTGAAAATTTTTTAGTTTTTGATAGCTTCACTAGCGTTCTACACTTGCTTTCGCGGAACTACTTTCAACACGAAGTGCCTGGTTCTGAGTATTTTACTTAAATTTTGAGGTAAGTGCTGTAAACAGACGTAATTTTTCAAGACCTTTGCAACGATACCCATATTGATTTTGCATATTTTGTTCATATTTCGAGAAAAAAATATGCATATTTTTGATTTTTAGCGCATGAAATATGCGCATATTTTGCGTTTTTTAGCGCATAAAAATCCGCCCCTTACTTATCAGTAAACCCCATATCATATAGTTTCTACATGGCTCTTGAACTTCCAATCACGTGTACTCAAAAAAACAAATTTTGCTGACGTTGGTTTTTTCCCTTAAGCTGAATAGCGTCCAGTTTTGAAAAATTCGCATACGCGTAGCTATAGCGCTTTATTTACTTGACCTACTTGTCAGGCGCAGGATATACTATCAACTTCCACGCATTATCGTGCGAGATCCTTTTTTTTTTTTTGATACCCATGTTGCACAAGAATATAATTATTGTCGCATATTTTGAATTTTCAAAGAATATTTTCGCTTACATCAGTTTGGTTTTGAAAATATAATACGCGCATATTTCGAAATTTTTAGAGAATATTTTGCCTCACCTTGGTTATTAGTATCCTTGGAAAGATCATAAAAAGTAGACTTTGTTAAAACTAAGATTCCCGATACAAAAATGCGTATTTGGACTGGGCAAACAACAACACCGGAATTAAACCTAATTGATAAGCGAACAGTGATGGTTTCTTTGACTCCCACAAGAAAAACACACAGAGCAAAGATCATTTTATTACTGCCTGAGAATAAGAAATTTGTTAGGAACCAAAGGTATATATTTTTTTAATCCAGAAGGTTTTTAGAGTTTGCTAATAAACTTATGGTTACTCTTCTTCTAATTTGCTCTCCACCCGAGTCCTGTAATCCGCCCTTTTTCAGAGACGTCGAGGAGGCTGTTAGGGCTGCCTTAGCCCTCTTCCCTTCTGGCCGAAAAACCGACCTAGGTCGAAAATTCTGCGAGTTGCTACGTGGGCTCGAACCCGGGACCTCCGGACTCTGAGACCAACGCGCTATCCACTCGGCCAACCAGACCTCATACTTCTGACTACTAATAAATTTCGTATTCCCAGGTATTAACATAATGATCTTTGCTCCGTGTGTTTATGCTATATTATAGGAGTCAATTAAAACGTTCGTTGGCCAAAAGTTGGGTATTTTTGCTAACAGTAACCAAGAACTGTAACTCCCTGTGTGACGTCAAATCACCAGTCGCTTATCAAAGAATACAAATTCGACGCTAGCGCTTCTACAATTTGCACAGTCCCAATCCACACTGAAAAAAGCTTATCAGTAAACGCTATGTCATATAGTTTCTATGGGGCTCTTAGAGAACTTTGAATCACATGTTTTCGAGAAACAGATTTTTATAGTTCAAGTCATTTAATTCAGGTGGCGTGGCATTTCCGAAAATCTTAATATTATTCTTCCTACGCTACAGACAAATGGCGAATATTGAAATTCAGTTTATAATTTGAATACGCATAGTCATCACAAATGCTATCAAGACATGTTAACGAGCCGGCAGTTACAAACAGCTGCAAGAAGGTTTCATTCCTCGAAACCTCAAACAGAATACTAAAACTACAATAATACTTGACTATGTTTAGGAAACATTATTTATATGCCATTGTTTCTTTGAAAATTTACTGATAAGGGCGAGAGTACTGCAGAAATAGATACCTTACAAAAATCGCAACGAACATGTTTCATTTGGACGCTGTTGAGCATAAGGGAACCAACCAACATTTATGAACAAAATGAATTATTAGTATTGTTGGAAAGAGCGTAAAAAGTACAATTTTTCAAAATTAGACCCCCGAATCAAAAATGTGTACTTACGTTGAAAAAAGCTTATGTCATATAGTTTTTATATGGTTCTTGAACTTCGAATCACGTGCTCTCAAAAGCGGATTTTGCTAGTTAGTTCCCTTTTGCTGAACAGCGTCGAATTATCGACGTTACCCCCCGATTATTGGTATAAAGTCTGGTCCAGTTAAGAAACATAATTTTTTCACGGCGCTGATAACGTGTTCTTGAACTCGTCCTTCCCCTCCAACTTCTAAACACCCATACATTGATGTGTATTGCGGGTAGCCAGTTATGTTTCTTAACTGGACCAGACTTTACAAACAGTTTCTTTACTTCTTGGTGTTGTGGGAGGTATGGCGATGCACGCATGCCAAAGTGGCCCCTGAGACACCGCACCCCCGGCACCGGAAACTACCCTTTCGGGCATCGCATCAGTACCGAGGGGAAGTATTCTTTACTTCTTGCGTATGAACAAAATAAATGAACAGGGCCATCTGTAATAAAGCGTGTCACTTAAGTATATCTCATGTAAATCCGAATCATGGGCTACTTACTCAAAGAAACTCCAGCAGAACATTTTGATTTTCAACGTTTGAAACCTCAAGCCTTTCGTCTCGTGACTATATCAACGGAATGATCGGAGCCGATTTTCAAATCGAGCGTTGCACTGCTTGCTTCCGGGCCATTTTTCTTGCATTTCGTGAAATTGATAGTTCACTTCGCCGAATTCTGGTTTTAAATATTAGATATTTCCAGTCTCGAAGTAGGCTATAATATTAACGAGCGATTTTTACAACCAAGAAAAACTACGAATAACTTTTTTCGGCGGTATGCAATTATCGTTAAACCAAAATATGGTGTTTTTTTTTTCATTTTTGCAACAGTGGGCTACTCTGCAACAAGATATAAATGAATACTAGCGCACCGCGTGATAATTTTCCGATTATCGGGAACTGCAAAATAGGCGGGTCGGTTGGAATATTTTAATTGCACTATTCCCGAAGCGTTACCATCAACATATTCGTAAAATTGAACCGCCAAATTAAATTTTGGCATGACTGACAGAATTTAATTTCTTTTCGGCGAAAAGCTTAAATAGGTAACTTGTGTAGCAAACTGAAACAGAGTATAGAGTTGAATGAGGAACGCCAAACCGCGGAGATGCCCACTCGGTCGGTAGTTTCGAATTACCGCATATTTTAATACCTTTCACCAGGGCCGCTTCTAAGAACATGTCAGGGGAAAGGAATGTTATGAGCCCAAAAATACTGACAGACAGAAATTTTATACATTTCTGTTAATAAATAGAAAATATTTCAAATAGGTCCCAGAATTACTGATTCTTTGTAAATACCGACTGAAATGTTGCAAATTTCGTGTAAGCACTATTTGAAAATGATATACTAAACAACAGCAAACACAAGAAAAACATAAAGCTATGGACACGATATGTAAACGACATACTGATCATCTGGACAGGAACAGACAGACAACTAGACCAATTCCTCACAGAGACAAATAGTATAAACAACATAAAGTTCACAATGGAAGAAGGCAACAAGACCATCAACTACCTCGACCTTACAATACAAATAAAAGACAACGAGATACAGTACAGCATCTACAGAAAACCCACCCACGCTAACGCAATAATACCCAAAGACTCATTCCACCATCAAAAACACAAAATGGCAGCGCTACACAACTACTGCCACAGAGCAGTCAACATACTAAATGACAACAACCTCAGAACAACAGAAATTAACAAAATAAAACAAATAGCAATTAACAACAAATACCACCCACAAACAGTAGACAGAATAATTAACAAACTAACACAACCAAAAAACATAGACACCGAACCAATAACCACAAAAACAGACAAATACGCAGGAGCAATACCATTCACAGGAACACATACATACAAAATACAAAAAATCTTCAACCAATACAACATAAAACTCGGAATCAAAAACAGACCACCTCTGATCAAACAAATAAGCAATGAAAAAACAGAAACAACAGCAGCGGAGTATACAGACTGGACTGTGAACACTGTGACATGACCTACATTGGAGAAACAGGCAGAAAATTCACAACCAGAATCAAAGAACACGAAAAATCACAGAAGCTAAATGATGACAAATCACTGTTTGGAAAACACTGCAATGACCAGGGACACAACAATGACAAATTGACAGAAAAGTACAAAATCCTACACAGAAAACAACACAAGAAAAAGAAAATTAAAAGAACAACTAGAAATAATAAAGGCAAAAACAAAACAAAACAACCTAATAAATACAACAACTAACTTCCAAAGTGAGAACTTATTCCAACTAATAACATAACACCCACGGATTGGACAGACTGCACCACAGACAACAAATCAGAGCACACAACCAATAACAATAACCACTGATTGGACAGACTGCATATTCGCAGACGACCAACAGGAACGCAAGACTAAACAGGCTCACCATACGGTACTACCCTCGACTATTACTACAAGACCACAAGAGACAAGTCTCATTTAGGGTACTCCACTGATGATGGCATAACAGCCGAGAGCGCTCTGGAATACAGAAGAAGGAAAAGTGAATTGGCACACCCTACAAAAGGAATACAAAAGGAAAAGCACTAAAGACCTAAAAAAAAACCTCCATTTATGTAGAATTCAACGAAGAACAATTTAGGATAGTTTTTCTACAGTTCTGGATGTTTCGGGGAAATATCATTTTTTGAGAACATTCAGACCCCCGTGGAAAGAAGCTCCCCCGGAATTATTGAGATTTTTAGTAAGATGATCAGCGAACCAGTCCGAAGAATATTTGTGAGAAAAATCTTGTCTGGAAATTTCGTCCAGTTTTCACTTTTTTCGAGTTGATTTTCCTGTACTATGGCGCAATTTCGCCAAAATAAGAACCAGCCTTAACAGAACTGTAAAGATTCCAAAAAATTTTTAGTCCAAAGACCTGAATCCAAGATCAAATGATTCGGAATCTAAAAATCTGACTCTAGTACCAAAATTATTCTGAATCTGAGAATTCGATTCCAAATCCAGCAAAGATGAGTTTAGAACCCTCTTCTTCAAAAAAGACTCCAGAATTCGTATTCAAAGAATTTGCAGTGAACACAAAACTCTATTATCATTCAGATTTCGAAACGAAAAATTTCCAAACTTCTTACTATTCTTAGTATCCATTTTGGAGTGTGAGTGAACTTGATAATATTCCTTTTGTAGGGTGTGCCAATTCACTTTTCCTTCTTCTGTATTCCTGAGCGCTTTCGGCTGTTGTGCCATCATCAGTACAGAAGAAGTAAAAGTGAATTGGCACACCCTACAAAAGGAATTCTTACTATTCAGTAAGAATCTAGAGCCCTTTTTTAATTTCAATCACGAACAGGCTAACTGTGTTTGTGAAAACCACGAACTTGTGCATCGCACGACCATATTCTCAAAAATGCATCTCCTGTTCCCGCATCTCAACTTAGTTGGTCAAGTTGTAAATTATAAAAGCGCAATAAGGAAGCCCAACATGCACGAATCAGCGAGTCTGCGAACATAAAAATAAAATCGATAGAAAATAAAAACGTTAATACCCGACAAAAGGACAAATTCAAACCAGCGCGACACCGAAAAGTATTATTTTTTCATCTCGGGGGGTCCCCTCCTCAACTACATATTTCAAAACCATTTTCAATTTTTGCCTATTCCCCCTCCCCTTCCCAAGGTATTTCAATTTTCATAGTACTTGTAAATCTATACGTCAAAATTAAATATTACGATCCTGGAAACCCAAAAAACTATACCTAACTTACAGTAGTACATTTGTTCCTACTTCCAGTCCCCGCCCCCTCTTCCCACGTGCTTCAATTTTCGTGTTAACTGGAAGGCACTGTCGAAAAAAAATCCTCGACGACGCCGAAAACACAAGAAACAATATCAATCTGTAACCGATATTTCTTCTCGTTTCTATGGCCTCTAGCCCGCCCCCAGATGCCACAAAATAAATTTAGTAGCTTTGGAAATCTGAGTATCGATAAAAATATCCTTACAAAGTCTTCTGAAATTGGATAAAATATAGAAACATAGAAAATGCAATGCCATTAATGTGGGATTTAAAAGGCGGGGGGGGGGGAATTCCAGGGATGTGTAAATACACAGATTTGAAAGCATTTTTGATGATACCTTGCACCTTAACTGGGCACAACATTTAATGATCCCGGAATACTGCGTTTTCAGATTAAAAGTAATTCTTAATGTTGGAAGGGAAGATTTTACTGCGAATAATTATGGTAGTCCTCTGACCAACACATTAAAAGTTGCTACCCTTTGTGCCATTTTTAAACTTTTTTTTTAGAAAGGGGATTGGATCAAGCTTCCCGAAATTGGATTCGAGCAAAAATATTGAAGACTATCGAATTTACAAAAAAATCCTTCAGATACAAGGTGTTCCTCGTATAATTTTTTTCCAGCTTTGTAGGCGTGTCCCTTTAGTCATGTTTCCAGATTTACTCAGTTTTGTGACACGATGGGGTTAAAGATGCGATCGGACACGCTTCTCAAGCCTTTATGCACACTCATTCCTGGAATTTTCTCCTCCCCTCTCAATCTTTAGATACCACACTTATTAAATTCTGTCCATTTGTGTTTCATTACTTTAAAAAGAAATCAAGGGTAGTCGGTTTTCTGAATTTTAAAAAAGCTACGTATATCCACTGTAGGGCGTTCGAGGCTACTGAACTCAGTAGGCAGTCCTAGGGGTGTCAAGTATCGAACAAAAAAGTATCGATTAGTATCGATTGGGTGTTCAAAGTATCGATAAGTATCGGTACTATCGATACCTTCACCTTCCCAGGCTGAGTGCTGAAACAGAATTGGTAATTCACAGTCAACAAATAAAAGAAGACTGAAAAATCCAAATCAACTACTATCTATTTTTTACTACATAAAATTATATTTTTTGGTTCAACGTTAGGTAAAAATGTAAGAATTATAAACTAAAAACTAGATTAACGGAGAAGGAAGCAAATTTTTTTTAAACATGAAAATCTAAATTTTCGGTTTAAAATCACCAGGTAAGACTAAAAATACTAAAAACTAGAATAAAGAAACACTCGAAGGAACCAACGAAGAAAATATCACCAATTCAACTTAAAATTTACAAAATTTTCATAGCATTAAAGAAATTATTATAGTATCGATACTCCAGTAAAAGTATCGATAAGTATCGAATCTAGTCAAGTAACGATACTATCGTACTTTTTTAACACCACTAGGGTGTCTCATATTTCCTTTGATTGGGCTCTTAAAATTCAGAAAATCAACAATTTTCAATTTCCTTTTGAAGAAATGAAATGCAAAACAACACAATTTTATGCGTGTGTTATTTAAAGATGGGGTTGGTATGGTGGTGCGGGGAAGGAAAATTTTAGGAATGGGTAAGTATAAGGGTTGGGAAGCCTGTCCGATGGTAATTTTCACCCCATCTGTTCACAAAATGGAAAAAAATGAACGTTTCTTCCTACAAGGCCTGATGTGTTAATGTGTGGTAGTGTGAAATGTGATTTTGAAATCCCTCTATGGAACACATGCGGAGGTGTAATAAAAAATTGAAGGGCTTGTCTTATGTAAAATTGCTGCAGAATACTTTTTATTTGAAACTATATTTTTGTAAAAGCAACAGTTTTCAATATTTTTCCATTTTTAAAAATAATTTTTGTTTTGCAAATTATTATTTTTAAAAATGAAATAAAGATTTTGAAAGATTAGCACAAAGGGTAGGAAGGTAATTTTCATTATATGGTGCAAACTTGTATTTTATTTGTATTTTTTTGGGATTGCTCACAGTGGCGTACAGGCATAGCCAAGAGGGGAGGGGGTGAATTCCCGTCCCCCAAGGTATCTGAAATTGAATGTAAAACATGCAAAAATGAGTAATTTTTCGGTTTTAAAACACGTTTTTTCGAAACATTTTTGCTCGAACAGTAATTTAACCTTCATTTTTCATAAAATAGTTCTCTAATATCGGCAATTAAAAAAAAAAAACCTCAATTTTCGACTTTTTCTCCCTTGAAAATCTTACTTTGCTCCCCCCCCCCCTTCCCCGTTGGAAAAATCCTGGCTACGCCACTGATTGCTCAGAACCTAAGTGATCTATCTGTGTTATTAGATAGAAGAAAGATTCAAACGCAGGTCTCATTTCTAAAATTCCTGAAAATTTTATTGTGACCTAACAATTTGGATTTTTATGAAAGAAAAGTCCTAATCGACCCCCGATTAAAAGACATAAACACCTCACACATACGCATCATCTCACTAACCTGTATCCCCTTAACTCCCACACTGTGAAGATAAGGACCTTCTCACCGTGGACCACCTCTTCTCATGCCCCTCCCTCACCTGCCTTCGTAACTGTCACCACATCCCCATAGTCGAATTTTGGCTCTATCCAACTCCCACAAGCACATAAACAACACTTTCGCCTACCTTTCCGCTGCTGGATACCTCTGCGACATATAGACAACAATCTTTGGCGATCCCATATCCCGAAAGTGTAACTCCGTAGCTCAATAATAATAATAACTGACACCGTAGACTATAGGAGAAAGATACACCAAATGTTTCTGAATGAATTTCCGGAAATCGGTTACAGAACAGCGTGTTGCAGTCAAGAAATAAATTGTTGGCGGACCCAATAATAGAGGGAATAAAAGCTGAAGTGAGGGGGGGGGGCGGGAATGCAAACCGGGAATGGAATTGATGAATCTGTGATGCAAGACCGACACAGTCCAAACATAACCCATCAGGTACTGGAACAGCACCCCGCAGAAGAACGAATAGGAAAGCGCGAATACGATGGAGAGAAGGAAGACATTGAGATTGGTATAAACCAAAAAGTCGAATATGAATACCACCGAGCAGAAGCGGAAAAGAATAAGAGAAACTGCAAAAGTTAGAAGATTCATCAAGGCAATGAATGAGTACCTGCAGGGCCTGGAATATGAAGGGGGAATGAATAAACTCAATGGAAGACTGTACTGTGCCGCAGTGGCGGTAACAAGAATGACGGGGTTAGAAGTGATGCAGAGCAACACGACTCACACAAAGAGGCAGCCAAGCAAACCAGGATGGCAAACACGGATTGAAAAAGAAATAACAGAACTCCGAGCTGATTTGAATCAAATCACTGTGTTTAAAACAATGAATGCGAGTCGAAGGTCGGGGAATAAAATAGAGGAACTAAAGAAGAACTACAAAGCACACAGTAGCGTAGCGTGAAAAATTGAGCTGGGTAGACAAAAGTTTTTGAAGATACACACAAGGCTAGACAGAACTGTATATTTATGAGTACATAAGGAACATAGGTAAAAAAATTACAAGGAAACTTGGAAGCAGCATGCTTTACAGCTTTGCTTTCAAAATTTTTCATAATAGTTAGACCCAATTAACTCCATGGTTCATCTCCTTGGAACATCAAACAATAGCAACAATGTAAGGTACTTTTTGTGCTATTACCTACGAACCATTCATATTTCATGTACTAAGAATTTTGAAATTTTCGCACATATTTACCATCTGTCTGTCTCAAATCCAAGGACGGTTTACATTTCAAAATACGTGATTTTACCAACACCTTTTCTTCAAACGCTAACGAACTCAGAGGTTTCAATATCAAATAATTAACCAAATAATCATCAGGTACCGATGCAATGGAATTCATATCAAAAACGCAAGAGGAAAAATGACACTTGCAAATCAAAACAAGTACAAATGAGAAAGCACTGCAGTACAGGACATGCCTGCGCTGGCCGTAAAGATGCAGTAGACAGATTCGAAACTGTCTACTCTGGAAGCGTAAACCATGTACCTACACATGCACGATGAGCTGCGCGCGCAGCATAATTTAAGCGTCTCTCCATATGTGGGTTAGACAGTTTCAAATCTGTCTTCTCGTCTTCGCTGTTCTCCCTACTACTCTAGACTCTACACTCTCCAACGAGACCAAAATCAGCTTGCGCGCTAGCGCGTTGCGATTTTCCCTCATATTAGCACATTATTCGTATCCGGTTTTTTTTTTAGTTAAGATCTATTTTAGATTGATGAATTTTGAATAATACATTTCGAATTTGGGAAAATTTTTGGGTAGACGCTGTCTACCTTGTCTCCCCTGACGCTACGCCACTGAAAGCACACAGCAGACACGAGACATAATACCTTACTGAAAGATGTCCGAGATACTATTAAACAGAAATTGATAACCAAAGTCACCCAGCTTAAGTCCTACAAGAAAAGCTATATAAGGCGTACTGACAACCAAAAGTTCCAAAGAAATGAGAAGTAGTTATATAGAAGTATCAACACGGCTGACGCGGATGAAAGGCAGGGACCCACGATGGAACAAGTCACTGAGTATTGGTCAGGTATATGGTCCAGAGGAGTAAAATATAATACAGAAGCAACATAGGTCAGCGAGATGGAAAGTCGAGGTAACACAATACAGGAGATGGCACAACCAGAAATCACAAAGGAAGAGCTGGCTGCAGTAATAAAACGGACGCACAGTTGGAAAGCACCGGGACCAGATGAAGTACAAAATTTCTGGATCAAAAAGTTGACCGCTATACATGACCCACTACTGAAGGAACTCAACCGGTGCTTACAAGATCCTTCCTTAATGAACCAAACACTAACTCGTGGTGTCACATATCTCCTACCAAGAAAGGGGGCATCAAAGATCCACCCAAATACCGACCAATCACATGCCTCCAGAAGTGCAAATAGGGCTCAGAACGGGGGGGGGGGCTTAAGCCCCCTTATTATGAAGCAACGCTACTCCCTGCATCATTTTCTTCGGCAATCTTTCAGAGTTTGGGGGGGCTAAGCCCCCACCTATTTGCGCCTATGCATGCCTCCCGACCACTTACAAAATCTTTACTGCGTGCTTAGCCGCCAAAATACAGAAACATTGCGAAAGCAACTGTGCGATTGCAGAAGAACAAAAAGCATGCAGGAAAAGAATGTATGGCTGTAAAGAGCAACTCATAATTAACCAGTTGATTCTAGAGCAGGCCAGGAAAACACAGAGAAAAATAAGTACAGCTTATATAGATTACCACAAAGCATTTGATTCGGTGACGCATGGCTGGCTTATTAAGTGCCTGGAAATCTACAAAATACATCCAACAATAGTAGGATGCCTGCGAACTATAATGGAGAAATGGTCAACGGTCATTCAGATGAAAACAAGTGAAACAGCGTACCACACGCCCCCAATCCTTGTAAGAAGAGGAATCTTTCAAGGAGACTCTCTAAGCTCCCTATGGTTCTGTCTAGTACTCAACCCGGTTCAACATCCGAGATAATAGAAGGACTTTGTACAACATATCACATTTGTTATATTTATGGATGATGTTAAGTTGTACGCTACCAACAGAGTCTTGACATTTTGATGCGTTTTAAGCCATCGTGCCTCTATCAACAAGTCAAAGTAATTGAAAAGCTCAGAGAACCATAACCCTTTGACCTGATGATTACAGGATTGCCATCCATGGTGATGCCCCTATTGCCAGCAATGGTGTATCAAGGTTCACCGCCTGAGCGAGCTCGGGAGGGGGCAATACAATGCTGATCAGTACTAAGCTTATATAGTCAATAAGTATATCTGAAGTGCTCTTGCAGCTACTTGAGATAGTCCGGATGTTCTCAGATGATATAAAAATGCGATTTGGGCTTGATAAATGCCGTATACTTGAAGTACATGACAAGGGTGTACCAGGAAATGACAGGTCTGGAGAATGGAACACTGACAATGACATCGAACATATGGAACCGTCAGAGACCTACAGATACCTGTGAATAGAACAAAACAAAAGGACACAGCACCAGCTAATGAAGGAAGTTTGTTGCAAGAATGAAACAGATTCTGGGTATACAGGCCTTAACAGCAGAAATATAGTGAAGGCAATAAATGTCTTCGCGATTCCAGTTGTAACATACTCATTTGGTGTCATAAAATGGTCTCCAACAGAACTGGAGAGTCTAGAACGAAAAACGAGAACACTGCTAACCAAGAACAGAATGTTACACCCAAATTCTGCCATTAAAAGACAAACGTTACCACGAAAAAGAGGAGGGAGAGGCATAGCAAATCTAAACTGGCTGTACGAAAAGCAAATGGATAACCTCAGACAGTACTTCCACAGACGTAAGGATCATTCAGAACTCCACAAGGAAGTAGTGCGAGCGGATAAGATCCTAATAAAGTAGCAGCTTAATGCAGAAATCCCAACAGAAAAACCAAGTAAGCCTCAGAAGGAGGATCAACAAATAACGCAATGGAAGGGGAAAGTACTGCATGGCAGATATCCGGCGGAACTAGAGAAGGAAAAGGTCAACCAGTTGGCATCGTTGCTGTGGCTTACTGATGGCTTTCTTTACCCAGAAACAGAAGGGTTTTATATGGCCATACAAGACGAAGTGGTAAACACCAGAAATTACCGCAGATATATAATCAAGGACGCCTCAATACAAGATGACAGATGCCGAAAGTGTGGAAAAGGATCAGAGACTGTGCAACACATAATAGGAGCGAGCAGCAGTTTAGTGGCAGAGAAATATAAATCCAGACATGACAGTGTAGCCAAGGTAATACATAGCACGCTAGTGAGAAAATTCTATCCCGAGGAAAAAACAGAACCATATTACAAATATGAACCTTTAAAAACTTTCGAGACGAGGGAAGCGATGATTTACTGGGACCAAGCAATTTATACTTGTAAAACAGTAGCGCATAATAGGCCTGATATAACGCTGAAAGATAAGCAGCACAAAGTAGTTTACATCATCTACATTGCAGTACCAAATATAAACAATATGATGAACACGGTACTACACAAGAGGAATAAGTACATGGAGCTGGTGACCGAAATTCAGAAACAATAGAAGATGAGAACCAGGATCCTGCCAATTGTAATATCCACCACTGGAATCATCCCACAAACCAAAGTTGAAAGCGTGCTGGAGCTGGGAGGATCAACAAGAGAACTCCGAATGATGCAGAAGGCAGTCATATTACACACAGTCAACACTGTCCGGAAAGTTATTGGCGAATAACTGCACTACCTTATTAAGCCTTGGCTGAAAAACCCCGCTTAATATTGTACTCCAAGTCTACACTTGTAAAGTAGTGATAATAATAATAAAACTAAAAAAAAAAAAAGTGTGTGGATAATTTGGACCCCCTATAATACATTCCAAAAAAAATATCAAAAAGTCCTTAATCGATTTAATAGTGAGAAAGGCATTCCATAGTTGGAAAGTAACATTCAGTTGTTAAAAATGAAAAATATACATCAAGACAAAAAATGCAAATTTATGTGTCACTTTCACTGTTAGAATAATCAACGGTGTTCACCCAACGCAGACATTGCACCGTATATTTGCCAAGTTTCCTTCGTGACATCCATTTCAATTAAAAATCAGTTTAAAGCGTAATTCCCCTCCGATTCAAAGGGAATCCAAATTACCCATATGACAGTCAAAATAAATTTAAACCCGTTCTACCGTTCTATGAAAAACCACGAAGTTCTTTAAATTCACCTCCGCAATGCGTAGCCAAACACATTTTTCGCCAGTATACCAAATTTTACTACCCAATTATTTAATATTATACATGACAGTCAGTCCAGTCAAATCAGCATCAAATCGAGCCTAAAGAGGAAAAAATTGCTATGAAAGACTTTTCTTTGCGGATTATTGTGCGGACTCACTCACTGAATAACCAACTTGAAACTCATTTCCAACATCACGGTCATAAATGTGCCCCTTCGTCGTTTTTTTTTCTTTTTCAGATTACTTGGAATAGTTTATAGGATCGAAAATACGCCCTTTTAAAATTCCCTACAAAATGATCCTAACCATGAACTCTTACTTGAAGGAAAACGCCACAGGAGGTTCCACAACAGTAGGTATTTTTTCTTTTTTGTATTTTTTCCAAATAAGTGTAAAATTATGCGAGATATGAGAAACATTTACAGAACTAAAAAGATTCTGTGTATAATTTCTTACAAAATGATACCAAATATAATGCCCCTAACATAACGGGAATCACTATAAGGGGCCACCAAAATAGTAGGGTTCCTGATTTCTCCTCGTTTATGGAAATCGTATTCAGCAAATCGCATTTCTTTGATGGTCCCATATGGTGGTTTCCATTTTGTTAGGGACATCATATTTAGTATCATTTTGTAAGGATCAGAATTGAAAACAGAATCCTTTTAGTAGGATGAATGTTTCCCTTCCATTTATATGGTAAGAAGAAAAAAATTAAAATTCCCCTTCAAGTCAAAGGCATCATGTTTGTTATTATCTTTCAGAGAATTTTAAATAGCGCACTTTCGATCCAATAAACTTTTCCAGTATCTCTCATACTTTTCAGATTATTTGGAAAAAACTGATGAATGGGGAACATTTGCCACAGGGGTAGAAAACGCACGCGAGTTGAAGGATAGGTGTAAAGTAGATCATTCAGTGAGCCAGTCCACAAAAATTGATATTGTTCTGATTTCGGAGACCCACTTCACCAATCGCTCATGCTTAAAACTGCGCCATTATACAATCCTTCACTGCCATCATCCAAGTAATCGAGCCAGAGGAGGAGCAGCAATCCACATACGAGATCACCTTAAGTTTGATGCTCCTCAAATCATTCAAGAGGAAGCATTCCAAGTGGACTCACTCTCCGTTCACATTAACTGCAGAAAAATCACGATAGCTGTCTATTGCCCACTCAGGTTCCAGCAGACAAGTGCTACATACGTCCAACTGCTCGAAAAACTTGGCTCATGCTTCATATCAGGTGACCTGAATGCCAAGCATATGGTACCTTATGGGACTCAAGACTTACAACAACGAAAGGACGTGAACTGGCGAAAGCAATCACAATCATACGTGCGGAAGTTGCATCAAGCAGGAGACCTAGTATTGGCCCACCGATACCAGAAAGATACCAGACCTGATAGACTTTTTCATCTTCGGAAATATCCCTGCTATCTTTGTCGCCGCTGATGCCCTACCAGATCTCTCCTCAGATCACTCACCAGTTCTGCTTACTCTCGGCACTCAAATTACTCAGAAGAAGAAAAAGTTGCAATTGCACAATAAGACCACTGGGACTCTTATCGACCGTTTCTGAAGGCAGAGCTCAACCCACGGGACAAAAATTACCTCCGTGGAGGACCTGGATGAGGCAGTAACAGACTTCTTGCTGCAAAAAGCGGCCACCTGGGCCACACCTTCTGTACCACAAACTTCCCCAGTAATCACGTATCCGAAGGAAATACCTACAACTGTTGGTTAATGAGCGGAGAAAGGCACGACGGCTATGGCAAAGAACTCGATCAGGCATAGATAAGGCAAGGTACAACAAGTTGACTAAAGACCTCACCAACTAGATGAACTGAGGAATAAATCGTTTGCTTTCTTTCTTCAAAATCTCGATAATACTGTGGCCTCTGACGACTCCCTATGGAAGGCCACGCGTCGCATCGAAAGGCCTTTAACTCTACAGCAGCCCGGTACAGAAAAGGGCAACTGGGCTCGCAGCGATGCTGAAATTCTAAAAAACATTTTTCAGCCACACGACACAGGTTCCAGCTTCAATCCAGCACCACCTATGCAACAAGACCGACAAACCTGGAAAAGGTTCTTCATCACGCCGAAACAGGTGGAGACAGTAATCCGAACCAATATTAAAGTGAAGAAAGTACCCGGCTGTGATCGAATAACTAGTAAAATGCTCAAGTAGCTCCTCCAAAAGGCTGTACTTCGTCTAACCTGCATCTACAATGCTGCTCCGCGTCTTCAGACTTTTCCAACCCTGTGGAAAACAGCGGTGATAGTTATGGCCCTCAAACCTGGAAAACCTCCAGAGTTCCCAGTCTCATCGACCTATCTCGCGACTGCTGGTCCTCAGTAAACTATTCGAGAAACTGCTTATAGGCCAGTTACATAACTCCAATTTTTGAACAGCACCAGGTTCTACCAGACTTCCAATTTGGATTTCGACAAAAGCACGCTACAGTTGAACAGGTACACTCGGTAACACGGACGATCAGCTCAGCCCTTGGAACCGGCAATATTGTTGCAGCCTGTTCCTGGATGTTGCACAGGCTTTTGACCGAGTCTGGCGCACAGGCCTCCTACATAAACTCTAGGCTTTCCTGCCAGCAATGTGTAAAACCTAATTGCTTCATGAAAACATTACGATGAATGTTTGAAACATTCTAAATTTGAGGGGACTCATGCAACCAATTTAAGCCAGACACTCGCTTGTTAAAAAAATTTCCAATTTTTTAAAATCAAATTCGCCCGCGCAATTTACGACGTTTGATTTAAAATTATAAAACGAAGCAGCAGCATTCGTTTCTGGAAGATACGGAGATAATCCCGGAAAATTTTTACATGTAATCGCGTCTGTTTACACTCGAAGAATTTTTTTCCCGTTTCAGATGCGAGGAATTTCGGTTACAGAATAATCAATTCACTTTGTTGTTGAAAAAATGAAAATATTTTCTATTTTTTATACTCGTTTCATCCGGTCGAGGACAGTGGCGAGTTTTACCTTTAACGATGTTATTGACCGTGCCAGTAGATTCATGGATTTGTTTACTTGCACGAGATGAAGGCGGGGTACCTATCTGTGCGAGGAAATGCATCATCCGTACGTGTCGACTGAGTAGCAGCGTATCATTATTTTGAGCATATATTTGGCATTCGCCAGCTTCGCCAAATTATAATTACCATTTACTTCATTGTTCTACGATGGGTTTTTTCCACGCGGTTATTTTTCAGGTGGTTACAGATGAACAAATAATTTTCAACACCCAATCGACCGGTTTGGGACTGTTTAATAGAAAAAATATTTCAACGCAGGAAGAGGCGTCTTCAAGGAGCTAAAATAGCGTGCGCTAAATGATAAAAAATTCTAACGCGACGCAAACGCGTCCGATAAACGTATTTTTATTAATCGCGTTGAAAAAGTACCTAAAGTAGTTAAATTTAAGGTCTCTTATGATTGGTTGATGAATGGTACTGAAAGAGTCATGGATTCCTAAATAAATCCGAAAAAACCCTTACTTTAAGTGCGTCAAAAGCAGAGCTGTCATAACAGAAAGGATACGGTGAACGATTTTTGTTATGGTTAGATTATTTGATTCATACAGTTAACAGTTCTGGTTACAGTTATGTTATTTTATTCATACGGTTCAAAGTTACAGTTATTTTTACGTTATTTTACACTTACAGTTAGGGTTACTTAACCATTAATACAGGGTTACTGTTATCTCAAATTTTTCTGATTTCCTCCTGTTTCCATTGCATAAATACTGGCAAATGAGGTGAAAATGAACAGGTGTCGCGGTTTTTATGGAATATCTCTTCCATTTTTAAAAATAAACGAGCCGTCCGACTCGCTGAAAAAATTTGACCTTTAGAAACAATACTGGCCGAAGGAAAAAAATCCACTACCGAGGACACATAATTTTTTGAAGGCTCGAAGGTTGTTCGCCTTCCCTTCACTATGTGGGGTGAAGATGAACTCGCATGTTTTTGCATGGTAATTCTCTCTGGAGGCGTTGTAAGGGCGAAGGTTAACAAATTTTAATGTTTAAAAAAAATATCGCAAAGAAATTCGTAAAAACCAAAAAAAAAAAATAATAATAATAAATAAATAAAATAAAAAAAAGTATAAAAGTATTTAATAGGTAATAACAATATTATTCCAAGTTGATACGGTAACCTAATTGGCGTATGTACTTTCGTGGCCTTCTTCACTAAAGACACTAAAATCATTAAGAACACTAATGATACATGAAGCATTCATAACAAATCAGTCAAGTTGGTAAAATAAGCCATTATGGAAATCTCGCATGTTCATCTTCACCTCACAGTGTCCAACTTTTCACATTATCACTTCTATCTCAGAGGCAAGACATAAATGATTTAGAGACGTAAACTAACTTGCATAATATGAAACTAAATAAATTCTCTACAAAATACATCCTTTTTTGAATAGTCTCCGATAAATTATCATCCGGATTGCTGATTGCTGGAGCATGTGTTATTCATCAAAACTTTGATAATCAATTGTACAGGAGTTCCCAGGTTTTTTTTTTTAAGCCGAATAAAATCACATTATGCTGATTTTGATTGATCAGCAGCATAAAAAACAATGGGATGAGATTATATGATTTTAGCTACATTTTAACCCTGTCGAGAGGGAGGGGAAAGGGGGAAAATACCCCGGGCCTGGACTTTCAGGAGGGCCCGATATTCTTAAAAGACCTGAATTTCAACGCTTACGGCTACATCACACTGTACATCAAACAGCAATCACTCCTTACACCATGAAAGAAACCTCTTATCCCGTAGCTTATAATTTTTACCCATCTGACAAAAGATAAAAATAAACTGGAAGGAGGGGGCGTAGAAATTCCCCCAGGCCCTCCTTTTCTCTCTACAGGGCTGCTACATTTTGAATGCTCAATACGATGGCGTTAACCAATTTTCTCAAAAACCTCTCATTTTCCAAATGCAAATTCAAATTTAATCAAATTTTTCACTTTTTATGCCTTTTTATTATTCATGAATGGCTACACTGATCCTTTTTTTCTTCTTTTAATTTGCTCTCAACCCAAGCCCTGGAATCCGCCCTTTCCAGTATTACCTCAGAGACGTCGGGGAGGCTGTTAGGGCTGTCTTAGCCCTCTTCTTGTCTTGCCGAAAAACCGGCCTAGGTCGAAATGTAGTGAGTTGCTATGTGGGCTCGAACCTAAAACCTCCAGATTCCAAGACCAGCGCGCTATCCACTCGACCAACCAGACCCCATAGCTACACTGATACTGATAACAATACTGAACGGGCATAGTTGTTTGATCAGTGGCATCATCTTGATGATGCTAAAATTCGCATTTAAGAGGAGATAGGAAAAAAATGAACTATAACTAAAATATATTAACGTCGGTATTAAATCCCTAGTTGAAAATACATATACTACTCCCATGCCAAAAAAGTGCTACGGCAGTACTGTTATGTCAGAAGCATTGTGGCGCTATAATCCTACATTTGTTAATTTTCACCCCATTTGCCGGTATGTATGCAAGATAGAAGCATCAACTCTGATCAATAACAACAAAAACTAAGATAAAGACCCTAACCTTTAACTTTGAATCTTGATTCTTATCCTTAGGCTTACATCATCATTTTTAAAACGCTGAAGATCACTTATTTTCATGTTTTTGTACTGTCTCTGATTAAGCCCCGTTTCATACTACACCGCGTTGCCAGAATGGCGTAGTGTGAAACGGGGCTAAAGTCCAAATTCATTTGATAATTACAGGTAACAAAACTGTTAACAGGAATGCACATTTATTTCAGTAACTTTCAGCCTAAGTGCAAATGTATTTAATTGTTGAAAACAAGAAACAAAACAATAAAACTAATAATAATAGGTGTGCATATATATATTTTAGATTTTAGTAACTTTCAGAACTGTCAGTTGATGTTCAAAACCAAAACTCACTTATTAACCAATTAAAAATAAATACCCTTTCCGCACTTCACGAAATAGTGCCATAGAATTCTTATCAACGTTAGGATACACTGTACATAAACAATGCCTAGCATCTCATGTAATCCTAACGTTGATAAGGTTCTGTTGAATCTTGGGAAGTCCGAATAAGAAGATTACACAAAAGTAAAATTCATTTTTTCATAATAATTTGATTCTAAGTGTATCCTTTTTGCTTTTTCTTAATGTTATTTAGAGAAATAAAATCCAGGAAAAAGGTTTTAATAAAAACAATGTTTAAGGTACTTTTTCTATCGCATTTCTTGTTTACCGCAATGATGTCTAATAATAATTCAAAAATGACGGATAACAGACAGATGATCTTTTTCTAGAGAGAGATAGACCTTTTCTGGAGATGTCAGGACAATACTTCCAGTGTTACCAGGCATCAGATTTTTTTACATAAATTTGCTTGATGGAAGAGCCCACTTCTGATGGAAATTGTAATGTTAGAATTCGCAATAATTGTAATTAACTTCAATTATATTAATGAATTCTACAAAATGTCAATGTCAATTTCATGTATGACATGTGCTGAGAAAGTGGAATATGAAAACATAGGTAATAACATGGCAGTAAAGCAGATAAAATTTCGATGCTTCAGGAGTCCTCATTATTACCTTGATACTTAATATCCATAAATATGTCGAGATGAAGGATATGAATGACCAAACAATAGGCTAATGTACAAAACTTTTTAAGATATTAAACGTTAAAATACACCAAATAGCAGCAGAGTAATTTCCTTATCAGTTCATGTATACATCAAGCAGGAGCAAAAGCTTCAGCTGTGATACTTTCATCACGATACCATCATCAAAACATTGCTTTAAACGTTACACAGCAGGTGAGCAGTTTAGAAGTTTGCTGGATAAAAGATTTTTGAAACTGTGTAGGTGACCGCTATATGGAATGCATTCTCTGCTTTCTCATACAACTTGATGGAGACCAGCTCCAAATAAGTTAAAATATCACTGTGTGTTAAGGGAACTTTGAAATCGCTCACCTTACCAATGTGGTAACTGCAGACAAATAGAGAAGGTTACTAGAAACCCATAACTATAGGCCGCAATATCTGAACAGGAAAACAAAATGAATACCGTCTATCTACTTGTACTTACAAACATTACACTGTAGGAACGAATTTTATGGTAGCTGACAGGTTCTTACATCATATCTGAAGCGAATAAATCTTAATAAATAAAACAAATGTTTTTGCTGTTTTAAAAAAAAAAAAACTTATTATGCTGGAAAGAAGCAGGTTGTCAAAGTAACTGTGAGATAAAAAGATGCCAGTCGGGTACAATTCCACGGGTGTGAAATGTTATTCCTGGAACTGATAAGGCTATTATAGGCTTCTGTTTAGTGTATTTTAACGTTTATTAGCTTAAAAGTTTTGTACGTAGCTACAATCAATGTGTACGCTGAAAAACTTATATTTTCATTTTTATTTCAGTCCAAATTGGTGATAACTGATAACGTATTATTATGTACATGTTCTATATATCGTTGCAAAGCTGATACAATTCTCTACTAGATACAATTAAACTTACCAATGTGTTCTGAATGTAGTATTGACGGTACAGAGCTAATTTTTTGGGGTACTTTTATCATAACTGAACGCAGAATAAACTAACATAAATTCAGTTCACCACAAAATACACTGAACTACCTCATAATTGTCATCAAACTTCTCGTTTGGCCTTTTGGCGTGCGGATTTCAAGTCAGGAAGCGTTACCAACCTAGCCTGACAAAACTAGAGTGCTACAAGGCTGACAACATAACGCTGGATTTACACCAAAGTTATAAACATACTATTAACAAGTAGTATGATCCATTTAAAATGTATGTAGCATATTTGTTAATAGCATGTTTATAACTTTGGTGTAAATCCAGCAAAAGTCCTGCCGAGTTACCCGCCGACTACCAAGAGGACAATGTTAAGCAAAAACCGCCCAAGCAACATTTGTTCACAAAATGAGTTAGTATCATTGGAAAGAATGTAAAAAGTAGAATTTTTTTTAATTGGGTCCTCGATACAAAAATGTGTATCCATATTGAAAAAAGCTCATCAGTAAACGCTATGTCCGTAAACCGGCATTATTCTCTGGCTTTTAATGTTACGTTTTCTCAGATACCAGATTTTGTCACTTGGGCGGTTTTTGTTTAACATTGGCCAAGTGAGCCGGTTCTATGGTACAATGTTTTATTCAATGCAGCATGAAATTACCTTTCCAATGATACCTACCAAAATCTAATTTTCGAGAAAAATTGGATTTTCCTCCAAATCGCACTGACTCGGCGAAGCAGTTAGTAGTGCAAGTCACTCTTAAATCGAACTGCTGCTCTCATAATATCTACTCATTCATTAACGCTGGGAGGGCGAGAAAATGATCCAAGTACTTAGAATGGGGTTAATTAAACTAAAAGAGAAATCCATTTTGTAGTTTGTAGCTTACTAAAACACATACATTTTTTGATATTTTCTGTATGAGATTCAGTGGAAGAAAGACGTTCATATTAGCTCGATGCATATATGTTTTTGGGACTGAAAAAATGATTTAAAATAATATTTAAAAGTTTCCCTACACAGTCGGACCTTTATATCAAACTGACAATTCTTTGTCAAATTAGAAATTGAAGGGTTCGTAGAAGAACCACGCCGAAATCCATCTTTTGGCAAAATTCAGTTTCAACGGTCATAGTAACTCTTGATTATAGAACATCTAGTGCACAAATAAAGAGGTTAGAATCATAACAGACACTTGCCATTTTACTTGAAGGGCGCAAATAGGCAAAATATTGTACACGGGTGCAGGAATATCTCTTTTGCTGCACCTGTGAACATATGAGTATGTAATACACACCGCACGTTCACGGGTGCAGCAAGAGATATTCCTGCACCCGTGTACAGTATTTTGCCTATTTGCACCCTTGGAGTCAAATGGCGAGTGTCGGTTTTGACTCTAACCTCATCATAATATTGCACTAAAACGATCAGTCCAGGCTCCAGGACTTGTTATTCGCAAAGTCTATTATGTACAGTTTCAGTTGAAATTTTGAAATTAATTTATATCCCCTGGTAAAATCAAATTTTTCGACTTTGGTGGTTTCTTCCATAAATCATTTCAATTTTTTGTCAAATTGGCAACATTTTGTCTAATGTTTGTCGAATTGGCAACACTCTAGATAAAACAATATCCAACTTTTAAGCGCTAAAAAAATTTCCGACTGGATAATCACTTTTGTTTTCCCGAAAATGAAATTTTGAGCACGCAGTCGATTTCTAAGAAAGGCTTCTCAAATGCTAATGCTCGTTCTGACGGACATATCTGAAACACCGGCGTAGGAACGGGGGTGAGAGTATCGGGTCGGACACCCCTCGCCCAAAGCTGCAAAAGAGCTTTTTAGAATAAATTTATTTTAGCGCATTAATTACAGCAATAAGATGATGGGATATGAGCCGTAGCGACCACTAACCCCCCCCTCTCTCTCAAGACTGCAACCTTTCTACGCTGGTGATTTGAAAGCGTCTCCTTCCTTCGGTACGCTGCTGCTAAAATTGAAACCACAACAGAAATTGAAAAGTATTTAATGTATAAATAACAAAGAATGTGAATTCTTAAAATCAACGCGTATTTGAAATACGCGTCAAAATAATAAAATTTAAAAAAAAAAATACAAATTGAAAATTTTAATATTATTTACACGTATTTTTTGCAGACATCCACTAGAGACTTTTAAGTCTTCCGAAGTTCAAAATAATTATACAAAATTACTTTCAATCTGAAGGAATAAATGGTGTATATAAAAAAAATCTACAAATTAAATTTTAAATAACTAAAATAAATAAATTTAATATACCTATATTAGTAAATGTGAACACAAAATTTTATTTATAGTTTATAAATAACTCTTTTTAAAATTCTATAGGATATACATACGGATAAAACGTTTGGTATAAATTTAAATCTGTCGCTTCGTCGCGACAATTTAAAACAATTCGAAGGTGCGGTCACCGCGGCCGCGTTTAAAATTACAAAGAATCGCTGCCTGCTTGAAATTTTCACCGGATGTTCAAATTCAAGCAACGAATATCCTAGTGCAGTTTAAGGGCGTAATAGTTTTGGAATTCAACTTCCAGGGGTCTAGTCAAGTCTAGGAAAATCAGATAAGAAAATGGTAGTTTGAGGGAAAAAAGTTAATGAGCGGGAGTTTTCTGAAAAGGGTCCACTGAGAGTCCCCAACTCCTTCTGCTACTTTTTTTTTTCAACAATTTTGAATACTATGAGGTATAAAAAAATTTCAAACTGTTCTAGACCAAATTACCCATGAAAGTGGTCTCTAGCATTTTTTATCGTATCTACTTCAGAAATGTCTCAGATCCGGTTCAAACTAACCCTTCCGAGTAACACAGTTTCATGTAATTTTTATAGAGAGAAAATCAGTGTTTTTTAAATTTGTATATTTTTTCTCATTTTATGGGAATTTGAGAACAAGAGGAGTCCGAATTTTACATGCGCCCGACTCTCTGTCTCCATAGCTTTTAAACCCGGGCAATTTTTCATCCCCCTAGCTCGTACCTCCCGGATACCACACATATGAAATCGGTTGTTGAAGCGTTTTAATAGTGTGAACAGGCTGTATTACAGGGGGAAGTTTTGGAACTGATACAGGAGATGTCGCTTGTGGAGTATTCGAAGACTCTGAATTCAATTCTAATGGAGCCAAAATCGAAAATAATAAAAAAAAAACAAGCGCATCTTTCTTAAGGTATCTGTAGCCACTGAATCCATTTTTGATGGATGCCAGTTTGACACGTGTGGTATCCGAGGAATACGACTCGGGGGACTAAAATTTCCCAGGAATAGGGACAACGGAGAATTTAATAAATTACCTTAATGGAATTACATTGATATTGTAAAAAATTAAACTTATTATTTATTTTTTTTAATTTTATAAAAATAAATTTTTATTGTTTTTTTAAAATAATAATTATTTTAATTTAATTTAATATTATTAATCATAATTTAAATTTTTAAATAAATTCTTTGGAGGTAGAAAGTCGAGTGTATGTAAAATTGGAACTCCTATTCTCAAAATTCCACGAAGTGAGGGAACATTTCAGCAAACGGGTGTTCTCTTCATAAGGCCTGTGTTACACTGTGCAACTTGGATTATTTTGCAGTCTCCATGCGTGACGTTTCTGGAGTCTAGAGACGTAAGAAGTATACGAGACAATTTTTATGGGGAATTTGGTGCAGAACGGTTTCTGGTAGACTTTTTTTTTTTTTTTCGATCCCAATACTCAAAATTTTTGTGGAAAAAAAACGACTCTGGGAAGTTCGCGAACCCTCCTAAGAAATTAGGGACTTTCAATATGTAAGTTAGGATACTACCCTCAACGACTTTCAGCAAACTCTCACTTGTTCTTTTTTTTCCCCTCTGAATTACCTTATCCTAGACTAGGTTTGTCTCCAAACACCGGCGATGCGAAATCATTTTCTGGTTTGCCACTGGCGATCATTTATACGAGCAAATTTCGCCGTATCGACGTAAAGCAAATCTCAGACTCTGGCATATTTGCTCGACTTATCGCGCTCGTGATATGAGGAACACAACCGCGCCTCCCGAACTGAGCGCGAATCGTCTGGCGAAAATAATTCGAAATTCGAAAGGCGGCGAAAAATGTCCGGGCGCGCTTTTTAATTTCCAGCTCGACGAAACCGAAGCCCGAGACGTAAAGAGTTTTCAAATTTAACTTTTCGGACATAAACGTCGCCTGATTAAAACGAAAGGCAGCGACCGAGTGCAGGGATGCAGTTCCCACTCCCCAGTCCCCCAACTTCGCCCGCCCGCAAACAGGAAAATACCAGACGAAAAGAAATTTGGTGGAGCGAGTTTTTCGCAGATTTCATTAGAACGTTTTTGGAACACCTTAAAATGACCAAGCCGATCGATACAAATATTTTTGAGCCATCGAGCAAGCGGCAATAAGGAGGGGGGCGATTCTTCGCCACTTTTTTCCCATTTCCAAAGCGAGGACAGGGCGACGCCGATTTCGTGTGCACTAATTTTTCTCAAGGCATAAAATATCAATTTTTTCGCCGCCGAAATGAAATGCATTTAGACGACGTAATTTCCGCATTCGCGAAATTCACGTCTCGAGAATTTCTTTCATTTCTCGCGTAATTTTTTCTCACTGACCTAGAGTTCTGTTCCGTTCCCGTTCTTCACGTCTACATTCGTGCTGCCAGAACATTTTCGAAAAGTAACGCAATTTTCTTCGCGCTAATTTGGTGAACGAATGAGGAGGAAAAGTTATTCTCGGAATATCGAAAAGTTAGATTTAAATTTGACTCAGTAAATGTCATGGGCCGAGGTGATGTTTCGAAGCAGGATTGGCAATCCCAATTTTTTCAAGAAAGAAGAGTCAATGTTCCTCCAGGAGAATCTAATATTTAATCTACAGGGTGTTTCACAAGTTGGCACACTTTTTTATTTTTTGATAACGAAGTCGGATCGAGATGAGACCAACCAGCACCTCCAAAGACTGAGGTCTATTTTAAGGAAGGCTGAATGTTTTGTGGAGCGTATGGCGATGAACGCACGCCAAATTGGCTCCCCAAATACTGTACCCGTGGCCCCGGAAACTACTCTTTCGAGTACCTCATCGTTGACCAGAGGACCATCAGTGACTAGAGAGGAGAAGGCTGAAATGTATCACAGTTTGAGAATTTTAGATGGAAAAATATCGAAATAAGGATATTTTGGTTATTGTGTAAGTGACCTCGGAATTTGGCACAGCCGAAATGTCCGTATTCCCGGATAGCAATGCGATTTACTGACTTTGGCGGTCAATAGTCCTACTTGGTATGCCACTGCGGGAGTTGCAGGTTTTTCGAAAGTCTAGTCCGCACTGGAACCAGGGCATAAGAAATCACAGAACGAGAGTTCGTAGAAAAAGCGCATGTATCAATTGACTGAATAGCAAAAGTAAGTCTCAATGGGAGAACTAATATATAAACTGTAACTGAACTGATTGGATGTCCTGCCTGAGTGATCGAGTGAGAAAAAACGACAGTGAGTCATGCGAATAAGAAAAAGAACAACACCAACAACGTGGCTTGGAAAATATCACTACAGGAAGTGCAGGAATACAAGAAACAAAAGACGTTTGTAAGACGTTCGCATCGTGCGAAAGTATTGCTCGGCAGAACGATTTTTACAAAAATATACATTCGAGAGGAGAGGGTCCACGGTTGCCACATCATCAAAGAGGGATGAAACTGAGCGTCGTGAGGTCATTTTAGGCTCCCAGACTACTGTTTTCCAGGTATATTTGAGGAGTGATATTCCAAATCGGCCTAACAATTTCTCAGACAACGTGAAGAACTGTGGCAAGGATGAACGAAATGCGCTAGCAGCGTCAGACTTGTGCACAGGTGCTAATGCAAAGGTGGGTTTTGAAACCTTTTTTACATACATATTTCCATGGCAGACACCTTCTGTGATTCTGCAATACTTCATTTACGTCCCGGAGATAACGTTACACTTCCGAATTCTCGTCTGCTACATAGGTACTCATTTTGGAAGAAATTCAAATTTCGAACTCAAAATTGGCAACTGACTTGGCTTGGTTAAACCAAATGTCGAAACAGGCATTTTTTTGGTAATTAAATTCGAATATATTTTTCAGTTGAGCCCAATAACCAAAAGTTGGGACTCAAAATGAACAAACTTGACTTAAATAGATTACTGAAATCGGAGTTTGTGGGCAGTCAATTTCGAAAATGTAATCAGATTCTTGATTCGACCTCGACTGAAGTCCCAAAATCCAAATTAACCCTTTCAAATGGGCTGAATGTCCTCACTTAGAACATAGAATAAAGCATCGGAATAAAGATTTTTTGCGTCCATGAGTTCAAAAATTCAATCAGATTTTCCATTTGACTTCAGTTTTTGCGTCTCAAATTGAACTTTTCCCCAACTGAAACGGCCACTTTCAACTATGTCAAAAAATTGAAGGGTTTGGGTCCCTGATATTGAGAATTCAATCAGAATTTTGATCTAATCATGATTTCGGTTTTCAAGTTCAACTTGAAAGATCGAACAAGTATCGAAATACGTTTCCGTCGCCAAGTTTGAAAACTCAAACAGATTTTGATCTGATCCAGAATTTGGCTTCACATTTGACACCCCCCCTTCCTGTCATTATTTCGACTTACCCAAAAAACTTGAACAAAATGTCGGAATAAAAAAAGAGTTTTCGTGTTGTTCATTTTGAAAATCGAATGAAATTATTCAATCTGATTCTGACTTGAGCTTTATAATTCAAATTCGACTCCTTAAATGGGCAACTTCGATGCGACGTAGAAAACCAACAATATTTTTTGTCACCCTGGCAATTTTCAATCGCGTTGCGAGAGTATTCGACATTATTCAGTATAGCGCAGGAGCGTAGCTACGAGAGGGGGTCTAACAATGTGAAAAAATTAAAATTTATTCTGGTAATAGTCAGTATTACACCTGTGATGTAAATGTGAAACGAACACCCCCCCCCTTCATACCAAGTCTGGCTACGCCACTATGAGTATAATTGCCGAATGATCGAGGTGGAGAGATTCTATCGCCCCCCCCCCACAAATGTTAAACTGTCAACGAGAAGAAAGTACTCGAAATTTCGTGTAGTTGCCGAATGATCGAGGGAGATTCTCTTCCCCCTCCCAACAAATGTTAAAAAGATTTTTCCGTTTTCATAACTGGACCACAAATATTTACAATATACTCATTTTCTTTATAACTTTCAGCCCCTTCCCCATGTCGCGGTTTTCGAAACTAGTATAAATATAGCAACAGCTAATCCCTTCTGTTTTATTCATCAGGGCTATTGCTATATGCTTCGATCAACAAAATTATTATACAACTTCGACCTTTACAAACAACCCGTTTCAAGAGTTCTGATTCACTGCCTATCAGACATTCCCAGAACACTGGTTTGAAAAATTAGGGATAAGCGAAAGAGGTATCGGACAGCAAAAATTGTTTTCTCTTTAATGCTCGAAGAATGTTGAATGTATAGATAAAAAGTCATTCTCAGAAATCACTTCCTCTAAGGCACATGCGACATGAAAAATCGAAATGTACCGCGAGTCTGAATCGGCAATTTAGGTCATTTTTTCGCTTATGACGTTAAATTCAAAATGAATTACCGCAATCAACCATTTATCGCGGCAGTAAGAACATTTTTTTCACATGCTAAAAACCACGGCCGAGTGCACGGGTGCAGTTCTCCGTTTCCGGATTACGCATACGGCAATCGACAACATGAAATTTTAGGCACTCGATTTTCCTCTAATTTGAGTAAAGTGTTTGGCGTTGGTGTAACTGTAATTTCCTGGCGAAAGAACTGGTTTCAAAAGCACTCAAGCAGAAATTCAAACCCACTTATTTGAAGAAAAAAAAGAGTTAAATTTGCGCCTGAAAAGTTCATTTTCATAACAGGGAATTATGAACGCACGGTAGGTAATTTTAAAATTAGTAGTAAATAAAGAGGAGTTGCAGCCCAATTGTTTACATTATAGCGTTCATACAAATTACAAAACGTATAAGTACTCAGCTCGTGTGAACAAAATTAAACGCCGCACAGTGGTCTGAAATTTCAAAAGCGCAAAAGTACTGCAATTGGAAAATGAAGTTATGCGCATAAAATGGTCACCATGATTCACCTTTTTGTAAGGAAGTACAGAAACAACTTATTCTCTCAACTACAAAAAGTTAATTTTACCCAATGAACAAATTTGGATTGATAAGGAATAACGAAAATAAGGTCTCTGCTTTGTACATTTTTCACGTTATTACAAATTAACTGGAAACGTGGTAACTAAATTCAGTTATAAATGCTTCATCACTCAATGTTTCAAATTCAATAATAGAACCTACTAATGAGCCAACAAATGCAATAAGACGGGTACATTTCGCCCAAGATTTGCATACTGTAACACGAGGTGACTTTGCGCACCTTTTTCTATAGGTACTTTCAAGTTTGACATGCTCAATAAACCATGAAAACTGGGTTAAGGAACCGGGATATTTTTTGTAATTTTGACGGGACATTGGGGAATACATTTCCCAAAAGACTGTGACACCCCGCCCCACAAATTTTTCCACAGCATTAGGAAATAAGAGGGCCAAGTGGTACTGTGATCGGGTGACATTGCGCATGTTCATGAATGAAAGGGAAAATGTAAATGCAGTGCAGTCTATTAAAGGTGCTGAACAACTGCAGACAGATACATTATGTATAGTACACCCCCGATTATTTGAACCTCAATTATTTGAATTTCGGATTATTTGAACCTGAAAATTTCCTCTCCATAATTTGATCTCTCCATTATTTAAACTCTTGAGTCTGCAAGGTTCTTCCAGAAATAGTAATTTACAAAAATGTGATTTGAATTCCTTTGCTTCTGTATTGTTTTAGATGTAGAACTCAAATAAATATATTCCTACTGTACTTTTCTTTCATTCCAAAAATCATAGAAGAAAAAACCACATGAGACCTAGGCCCTAATACACAAATGTGTCCTTTTGGCATCTCTATGGAATACATCCATTCACTAGCAACTATACAGAACATCAAAACTGATCACTTACTATGGCTTCAAGAACAAACAACTGTGGGCAAAGTCGGGCTCCGTGTTTTTTTTTTTTCAGTTCTTCACTAATTATTGCTACATCATTTATGCTGAATAATACACAATAATTTACTTTTATCATAACCGCGATCATATTCTGTGTATAGGCAATGATACCAAGCACATACAGTTTCCTTCAATTTTCACTCGTTATCAGAAACAATTTATGTAATGTAATTTTGACAAATTTTCAAGCTCTGCACAAAGGACCAGATAAATGACACATCCTATATTACAAGTCACGTGCCAGTTTTGCCACGTGTTCTCTTTTGACAAGCGCTCCTAGATATGTGGTCTGGAATCATAAAATGTGCCTCTGGTGTCAAAAAATCATTTTCCCTTTCTTCACAATTCTTATAGAAAAAATCACTCTCTTTTGAATGAAACAAATTGCAGCTTCCTATCTTCATTAGTTTTCCCACAAATTGTATTTAAAAATGTCAAACGTTTTAAAACATCTGTTTACATGGCGTGGTGTGAAATGGGTTTACAGAAATGACGGAAAACATGAGTTTGACACGCGGTTGTTATAGCAACACGTAAACGCACCACCACAGATTTACACGCTATGTACATCTGGGCGCACCACTACCACCATCCCATCTTTACACTCGTGTATCTCAAAAACTTATTTTTGCACAAAAGGCACGTTTTGTGATTCCAGGTCACATATAATGATAAAAAATACGCGCCTAAGTCTCCCTGTGACTGCAAATCACCCTGTGTTACAGTAAAAGATTGGCGTTTGTTGCAGCATTGGACTCATTCAAAATATTAATCACAAAATAACAGAAACCCCCTACTTCATAACACCCTAAATACATTACTAAGCAACTTCCAAATGAACATTATGTACTTATAGTATGGAATTAACTATGAGAAGTAAGCAATATTTGACAAATGTGAAGCTTGTGACACAACCTGTGGTAGAGTAATGCAATAGCATGGTATTTTGTTCAAGGCAAAGAAATGGAAGTAAATCAAATAGGTGAGTTATTGTTACTTACTTCTTAATGCTGAGCTGATACAATAATTTGTTCAATTTGCGCGAAGGAAGGGAAATACACCAAATTGGCATTGATTTCAATCAATCAGAGGATAAACTTAATATCAGTGGAGCATAATCTAGTAAAACAATGAAACAGCACATTAATACTAGGAAACACACGACTGTTAGTAGCAACATATTAATAATCAGGAAGAGCTGACTTCTACAGTGCCTATAGTCCAAAATCGAAATTGAGGTTTTGGCGCTATCTGGTGGACAAGAAAATACACATTTTATCGTTCACTGCGAATGTCTATCTCTATTAGGAGGCGAGTTATATGTGTTCAAAACACTGATATTATTGTCATGATGATAGTGAAATACAACGCGGCGCTTCGTGCCACATCTGTTCCATGGCTGAAGTTGTAAGCTGTAGTTCAAATTTGAAAAATTTTACTATCCAACAGTATGTAATTTGTACCAGTTCAATCTACTAGGACATTTTTCATGCCGTGAAAAGGTGAATAAGTAGAAATATTATTCATTCTTGTAATAGTGAATTGAAAGAATCATTTTCAGTACTCTAATTTGATGCTGAAAATCGTTCATTTATTGCCTGAACAAGAACGGCAAATGAACGGGTATGTAATGAGAGAACAGAGAAAGAACGGGGATAAAAGTAAATATTTCATCCTACTTCTGCTAACACCATTACAAAAAGAAACTATACGTATCACAGTGTGAGTGCAAATGCAATTCATTCTCGGCTGATTGCTTATTTCACTCGACTGTGTCTTGTTCAGCAGCATTCGCCCTCGAATGAAATTGCTTGCTTTCACACACTGATACGTAATCTACTATTTTTTCTTCCAAACTGCCCTTAGTCCACGACTTCTTCCACTTTGCAGCTTCACAGCCAGAAGACAAACAGCATGTTCATGTTCAAACTTTGGCAGTATGGTCATTATTCACCCAACTTCCCATTCATCCACTCAGTTCAATATTACTACCTGTACATCACCTTGTGAAACATTTTTTTAATTTCTCAAACTTCTGTGTTTTGGACTAAGGGCACTTTGGAAGTCAGCTCTTCTGATCTTTTCTTAATATATTCTCCCCGGGTAATTAATAATCAACTTTCTTTTGACAGAAACACAAAACACTTTTATAGTGTAAACTGAAAGAAATACAACGACCTACATCAGAACCAGCCTGTCCTCTTAAATTATTTCTTCTCGAATGCATATCTAAATACTTCCCCTCTAGAAATAAGACATGCCAACCAATCAAACATGCATCTTCGGAGGTTTGCTCTAGAGAATTCTCATTTTAATACTACTAACGTACATCTAAAATAAGTATCACCAAAAGTATTCGAGTTGGAAATTAAAAAGTGCGCGCCAGCACAGGTAGATTTGCTATTGACCCTTCATATCAACATGGATGAGATTTTTCTCATCCATCATATCCTTCAATAGTTTGCGGCAGTGTAAAAGCATCGCAGAAGCATGAAATTCTCGTTTTAAATATTAAATTAAAAACTGAACCTTTACAATGCAATAGGATACGGAATGTTTAGGACACATACATAGAAAACGAAAACATAAAATAAAATAAACAAAGGAAAAAAGAACAAAGATAAAACAAAACGAAAAACAAAATTAAAAGGTAGAAATAATATTTTCAGTTTTGTTTTTATTCTGGTCCCAGAATATAGTAATATCACTTTTTGTGGCTTTACATTGCACGAATGTTTTTTTTTCTTCTAAATAAGTAATTACATTATTTACGCCTAATAATGATGACCATATATAATAATAGTAATTGTAATGATAAAATAATAATAGTATGTAAATAATTGTAGAGTAATAACAAAATAAAGAAAATAAGATAGAAACTGAATCGAACACAAGATGAATCAACTTAAAAAATATAATGAAATAATTGTTTCTTAATTCGGATGACTTCTACATCATCTGTAGCAAGAAGAGAGAAAAACGTAAGCGAGAAGTTATAGAAACAGAAACTGGAACTGAATTATGGAATTAATCAATTAAATACAGCTAATAGTTTTAATATTACATTATTCTGTTATAGATGCATTTCAATTACAGAGCTGAAAGTTACATTTGAACAGGCTACCTTGTGGACAGCTCGACTTATACATGTATTTGGGAGAAACGCACGTCTTATAAAATCGGATATATTATTAATCATTATTAAGCTAAGTGCTACATGGTACATACTAAGCAGCCAGTCACAGCATTGTATTTAGAAAATTGTACAAATCGATATAGTTTATATCTCTGTACATCACAAATACAGGCATTTTAAAGAAAAACGACTCGAGTCTACTTTAGTTACATGTACTTGCAATAAGAAAACAGCAGCTATATACGGTGCCGGATAGAGGTGAAACACCAACTGGGGAAGAAGGGAAAATTCGTACCCATATGTTTGAAACTTGACTATCTAATGCATATGAAAAAATTACAAACTTTATAAAAGACGAGCGTTCTTTTAGTTACTGCAGGTTTATTGAATCTAAACTGATTGAACAAAACCGTCGATACGTTTACTAATTATTTTCTCTAATGTCACAAAAATATCAGTTTTTGATGTAGCAATGGCTTCACGGATCTGCCAGTTAGGTACATGTTTAAAAACAAAAGAAAAATATTAATAATAAAATGGAAAACCCAAAATGAAAATAAAAAGTTGGTAACTAATTTTTACGATGAATTTTGACAACAACACATTATATGTATATCAATTTGGTTCTAATAAAATATTTTTTTTTAGATAATTTTAATACTATTTACAATCAACAGGTACAATAAAACGTTTATTGGTTTACTTACAAGATACACCGGTATAGTAGAATTAAAACAAAAATACTAGAAGTAAATGATGTAACACATTCATCAGTATAAAAAGGCATTGCCTTTTTGCTCACACAGGCGATTTTACTACATTTCGCGGTATTTAAAATTATTTAACGTCGCTCAGAAAGACCTTAGATTCGTTATTTCACATTGTTTTTTGGTAAGTGTTGTTGCTGTTGTGAACTTTACAGAAAGATTAATTAGCATAGAATATGAATTAAGAGTATGTAGGACTAAAAGAAAGTATTCAGGAAATGAGTAGAACTATACAATAGGTAGTTGTAATGTGTCATCAAATACAGAACGATCAAAAGAGGTGTCAAAAAGCTCTTACAAAAAATTGTTTGGAAAATTCAAGGCGCGGTGGGACGTTTTCATTAGAGAGTAAAGGTAAAATGATTGAGATTCTGGGGGTCGTGAGAATTCAATCTTAGAAATTACAAATTAATCATTTCACTTATTCGATTATTTTATCGAAATTTCAATTGCTTCAGTTACATTGGCCAGTTATGCACGTTACAATGAAGAAAGTACTGCCTCTTTTCCACAACATCTACTGATAACACAAAGTCACAGAGGTTAACAACCTGCTATTCACTTCCTTCATTCTAGAAATTGGTAATACATAGGTATACTAAGTACTACTTGGCGGAATGAAAATTATAATTGCCAATCGCATCCCCTATATCAGTGTCAAGAATTCTGAGATATGAAATACACAGCTAGAAAAAATTATCCTAAAACATGTATAGCTGTGATGAGACTATCTCAAAATTGAAGATTCACAACATAAGCCATAAGGTTGGTCTACCAGAAATCAATGCTAAAATCACGAATGACGAACACTGTCTCACCAAAACTGGATTAAAAATTATTGACAATATTTTTGAGCCATACCGGGTCAGGTAAAAATAAATGCCTGTACTGGCTACTATGCACAACAATGCCTACTTTATGGAAACATTATTTATCGGTAAGTTTTAAATGATAAAATTATCAACAACACGATTGTTGCTACCTATCCAGGTAAGTGAGCGGATATAAGGAATGCTGATGGGAAAAAGAAAACGGACGTTTCAAAAGTTGATTACTATCAGTATATCTGTCTACATAGGAAATTAAAATCCTGTTGAAAGATGTCTTGCAAAGTTCACAATCAGCGATTCCCTACCTTCTTACAAAATTATGTGTACACATGATTCACACGCGACCGCAAACACCATAATGACTCACCAAACCGAACTTCTTGCAAATACATTTCCCCAACAATTGCTTCCTAATCGATACTATTATCTGTTCGGTTTTCTTCAAATGATAAACACATAAAATACACATTAAAAAAAGAACAATTGTAATGAGTGGCTTCACTAAGCTTAATGCCAGTCCCACACTGTTTATTTTCATCTTCCTGAACCAACAATACTTAATCTTTTGATAGGCCCTGCATTCATGAAAATACCTTCTAAATTTCACATTTCAAGATTACCTCACACGGTACCTTAAGTGACTAGTGACAAAATCCTGCAAAACTGCAGAATATCAATTGGCTTATCAAAATTTTTTTCTTCTTCAAATCAATAGGCACGAAAACAAACAGCGACAGTAGGGCAGATATACCAAATATAGCCACTTTCATAACTCCTCTACTATATCACCTTTCCTCCCACCTTTCCAGCTTCTACAGCAGCCGAAAATATCCAAAAAAATATACCGATCAGCTCTCATGAATCGGTCCGGTCCATTCTCGGTAACTTATACAAGGTGTTTCACAAATTGCCCTCCTCCCGGTTTCTTTTTGATCGCGAACTGACATGGTCTAATTTCATTGGAGGTGAAAAAAATATTTTCTCTTCCTAAAAGGGGGACTCCGACGTACCACTAATTTTGGAATCGGAAATGGAAAGGTATCAAACAACATGCTGTTGGTGGTATTTCGGGTCGCTGATATCGAATATCGCATAGCACATTGGCCCGATTCGGGCCCAAAATCCAAATTTCGGACTCAAAATAGACAAAATTAACTCAGCTTAAGAAACTGAACCTAGTATTAGAATTAGGGTGTTTTGGGACGCTGTATTTGAATATCGCATCAGATTTTTAATCTGGCTCTGACTTAAGCTCAAAAATCCAAATTTCTGACCTAAAACTGGTAAAATTGATCGGCTTGAAAAACTGAACAACTTATTGAAAGCGTTATTTTTTGTTGGAATGGAGGGAGGGGGATGTTGCTGATTTTGAATACCGCATCAGATTTTCGTTTTAACTCCGATTTGTGCCCCAACTTCGACTTATCCGCCTTTTAGGAAATTAGTTTGATTTCACCAAAAATATGGAACAAGTAGTCAATCAGATTTTTGATGTAACCTCGATTTAAGTCTAAAAATTCAAATTTGATTCCTTTAAATTTATCAATTTGTTGGGAAAATTGAACGAAGTATCGGAATACGGGGTTTTCAGGTTACAAAAAGTCAATCACATACTCCGACCCCAATTTGATCTCCGAAATTCAAATTCTATTCCTTCAAATAAGCCAAACTTCGAAAGTTCGACGAAGTCCTAGCCGGTTTTCTTTTTTCTTCTTCTTATATTACAAAGAAAAGGCAAAACTTTTTTTCTTATTCAAAGAGAGAAAATATGATTTTTTTTCTTCCTAATCAAAAAAAGCTTCCATTTTTCTTTTTCTCAAAAACAGAGCGTCTAACAAAATCTCGAAACCAAAAAGCAGGGCTTTTTCAAAATAATAACGTACCCCCTCCCAAAAAAGGATTTTTCTCAAAAACCTGTTGCGAAAATAAGTTTTAAAAAATAACATAGGCAACATGTGAAAAAAAAGTTGGACCTTCAACTTAAAAACAGGACTTTTGCAGGACTCCAGTACCTTAAAGCAAAAACCAGTACTCTTCAGGACCAGCAGAACTAGATGGATCCTTAGACACCCTCAAAAAGGAAATAATGTAATTCTTCTTGCTTAGAAAAATGAAGGGACAATTTCGATCACTTTCTTTAAAAGAAAAATTCTCAAAATGGAAGGGATGATGTTCTCTTTCCTCAAAGAAAAAAACTAGTTTCTCTTTCTTTTAGAAATGACATTTTTCTCATTCAGGAAAGGGCAATGAAATTTTCTTTTTCTTCCTGTAGGGTTTTATTCAAGAAAAGAAAGGTTGACATTTTTTCTCTTCTTTCAAAGGAAACACGTTTCTCATTTCCAGAGAATAACAACGAAGTTCTCTTAGAAGAAAAGTAAAAGATGACTGTCATCTTTTCTCTGAGAGCTGTTTCCTCAAAGTTTTTCATTTGAAAGAGCGACTTTCCTCCTTCCTCGCGAAAGGAATCAGGTTTTGTTTTCTGAAACGGAGTTGGTTTTCTTGTTATCACGAAACATTCTGCGAATCGACCGTTTGGGAGAGGGAAAGTCGCATTCGGGGTTCGAATTAGGCATCTGACTGAATTTCCAAATTCCACGATCCCATTAATTGTTGTCCCGAAACTGTGTTCGAATCAATTTTACTCATTTACATGAGTTAAATTTGGATTCTGGAATCTAACTCGGGGTCTGATCGAATGATCTAATTTGATTTTCGAAACGAACGACACGAGGATCCTTTATTCTAATTTTGGTTCAAGTTTTTCGGTAAAGTCAAATTGATTTTTTCAAGCGGAAGTGGGGTCGATCGAAAATCCAATTATATTTTTGAACTTGGCGACCTAAAAAACCCCTAATTCAATATTTTTCCATTTAAAATTCGAAAGTTGGTGCCACGTTCCAGTTCCTCTTTCGACGAAAGGGGAATTCATTTTTCCTAAAAATAAATTATATCTCGGCCCTTGAAGATGTACGTTGTCCCATTTTGATCCGACTAGGCAATTTTAAAAAACGAGAGATATTCGTGCCACACCTTGATGATTCTGTACAATAACTCGATTTTGAAAGCCAAATCGAGGTTTAATCAAAGATTTAATGCTGTATTCGAAAACAGCAATTCCGGAGCCTCTTATTTCGATACTGAACAATTTTTCAAGCCGAGTCTATGTTGCCCATTTTGGGTTCAAAATTCGGATTTCTAATTCCAGATTGGAATCAGATGCAAGAATCCGATGCAATTTTCGAAATCACGGACCGAAGAAAACCGTATTCCAATAGTTTGTTCGGTACCATTCAACCCTACCGAGAGAGGGGGAAGAATGGGGGGGGGGAATACCATGGGCCCGGACTTTGAAGGAGTCCCGATATTTTTAAAAGGCCTCAATCATACTGTAGGTACATTAAATCAGCAGTCACTCCTTACACCATATGAAAGAAACCTCTTATCCCATAGCTTATAATTTTTCTCATCTAACAGAAGAACAAAATGAACTGTAAGAAGAGGGGGGCCCGTGGAAATCTCCCCACGCCCTCTTTTTCTCTCTACGGGGCTAGTACCATTCTATGCAAGATTCCATAGGTAAGTACATGCATGCCTCTGTTTTGAGGGAGAGAAATAGGAACGCAGCGGAACGGAGGCTCTGAGGACGGTCCCCACAAACCTTTGGAGTTGACGTCCACTGGCAAATTTAACATTTACTCGGCATTTTGGATTATCAGTCAGCAGTAAAAAGAATCGAGCTTTTTTTTTGGCTTGCATAAAAATATTTTTTAATAGAATCGGCATTGCAGACTATTTTCATCCCTGCTCCCCTTCCCCGGTACCCGATGCGCAATCAGTTACCCTAGTTGTCCGCGGAAACGTTACCCATTTGCAACCCTCAGTTACCCTCAGATTACCCAGAAAACCGTTAGTTACCTTTGGTTCCCCTTTAGTTACCAGGGTAAGTTACCCATTTGCAACCCTCAGTTACCCTCAGATTACTCAGAAACCTGTCAGTTACCGTTGGTTCCCCTTTAGTTACCTGGGTAACTTGTGGGATTAAACTACCCTCTAGTTACCCGTTTGCAACCCTCACTTACCCTTTAGTTCGTAACGGGTGGGATTTTGCGCATCACGAAGGACTCGCGACGCCCCTGGAAAGAAAATTTCATCTTCCAAAATGAAACTAGAACTTGCTATTTGAAGAACCTTTTTCGTCTCGAAGAGATCCGAGGTCGAAATCAAAATAAAGGGGGGGGATTTATTCGTAAAACACATTGTCAAGGCTAATTCGTCCTGACTGATGAATACTGTAAAAGGAAAGCACAGCCGTTATACAGAAATTTGAAAAATCATAGTTAATTTACAAAACGTCTAACGCCGTAGCTCCTTCAGAAATCGGACTGAAAATAGCTCGCGCTCGTAAGCGACAGCGGTTGCCTACTCGAAAGAACTTGATCTGAAACACCCGGGCTATTGCCAAATCGCGCTATATTTTTCCAGCAAACTAACATACGAGGAAATTCGAACGACATTTATGACAGATTCTGCCGCATCCGAACGTTGACCTATTTCAAGTCAAAACGAATAGCACGTCCGGCTGTTCGATTATTGAAATTTAAATCGCAATTTCGGGTCTACAGACGGCGAAGGCGAAGTAGGGGTAAGGAGGTGCCGGCGAATGTGCATTCGCCGAGACGAGCAAGCCGATAATCTTTCGTCATGAAACTCATTTCAACGCAGACGACGGTTTTCTTTTCCCAAAAATGAAGACACCACCCAATTGCGGTCGATATAGTGCGACCGTTGTTTGAAATCTTCGAACACGATTTTCGAATAAGAAAACCATCTCCGCTCTATGTCAGTGGCGTTTGAGATCGCGTGCGAAATACCTTACACGTTGTTTGCGAGACGTTTTTGCGAAATAACGGGGGGGGGGAGAAAAGAGAACGGAAGGTATTCTAAAAATTAAGCGTATCGTGCGAATTATTCTCGTTCATCGATAACGTCGAAGAACGAGCGACGAAAAATTATTGTTAATTTCTCTCTGTTCGAATTACTAGCAATTATTTTCAATACGGTACAACACATTACTAGTTGTCACAAGTACATAGTAAATTGCTGGAAAGGGTACAAAAAAATTGACAAACGGCCTTAGTAACGAGTATTAACAACAATTAAATTACAAAACGAGAAAAAAAAAAAAAAGTTAAAATTACGAGGATGTTTTTTGTTTTTGTTTTTTTCATAAAACGTTCGTTAAAAATAAAGAGGTTGGATTAAAAAAAGCGTGTACTCAGTTCTTTTCGGATTTAATTTCCATATTTACTGCTTGAGATTCTACTTGTAGATTTAAGCTCTGGTTCTGTACATTACCGAGGTTGGTCTCTTTCTCGCAGTCGTGATCCTCCTCGGCGGTACCGGGTGCGGACGTGGCCGATTCGCCCTTCTCCTCGGCCTGCTCGTCGCTGTCCGAGCCCCTGTCCCTGGAGGCGTGTACGGACGAGAGTAAGGTCTGCGCCAGAATCTGGTTTATGTTCGGCTTCACGTCCTCGTCCGACTCGTCGCCCGGCCGGCCGCTCGGATTCAAATACTTATTCCTACACAACTGCTCCAGCAGATTCCTCTTCTGGGCGTTTTCGCTGAACGCCTGATCGTTGTCGAGACTAGATCGGATCACTCCATCCAAGAAGCTGCCGTTGACGCCGGACCCATCGTACAGGTTCTCGGCCACCTCTCTGGCGTTTTTGCCGAGCGCGTTCAGCGCCGCCGGTAGTTGGTTGTTCTTGGCGGACTCCTCCTGCATGCGCTGCATGAAATGCGAGGCCAGTATGTGGTCCGGGTTGGACGCGAACGCCGGGTTGCGCGAGTAGTCCATGGCCAGCTGGTGGAACGGCGCTGGCCAGAACGGGAAGGGCGCGGCCGGCACGAACGGGTGAGCGGCCTCGAACAGCGCCGGGATCTTCAGGCCGTTCGGGGTGGTCGGCAGTGATGAGGGCGGCGTGAACGGCGACTTACTCATTTTCGGTTGCGAGGACGGAGAGTGTTGAGCAGGCTTCTCGTTCGCCGACGACAGCCTCAGCACGCTGCCGTCTTCCCGCCGCTTCAGGTCTTCCGGCTGGGTCTTCGGCTCCCGTTTTCGTGGCCGCATTAGATGGCGTTCTTTTACCTTGTACTCGAGGGTGGAGTGTGGCACCCCGTAGTACGAGCCGGCCCGGTGAACGCTCATCTCGCCTCTTTGGACAGCACGCACAGCCTCGACCAGACTGTCCCGGTCGTAGTTACGGTATTTACCCCGCTTCGGCCTGGTGCCTTTTCCGCCGGAGGCGCTGCCGGCACTCGCCGTCGACGAGGGTAGAGGAACTTTAGCTTGATTACACAATTTGCGCTCGTCCGTCTGCACGCCGCTGTGACTTTTGATCACTGAATTGCCGGCGAGCGACGGAAACGGAATTCGGGGCAGGCCGTCGATGCTCGACCCGCCGGGAATGTGTGAAATGGGCAGGTCCGCCGGTTGCTGGTACCTGGGCCCGATGGCTTTGGCGATTACGTCTCTTAAATTTAAGCCTTTGTGATTGGCGGGCAGTGGTGACGAGGACTCGCTCCTGGTCGTGCTGACCGGAGGCGGTGATGACGTGACGCTTTTCTCGGAGCCTTCCGATATCCGGTTATCTGGATTGTAGTCGGACACGTTGCAGTAACCCGACTCGGAAGTTGAGCCATTTTTGTATGTCGGCTTGAAGAACGGTAGTCTCTGCAGAATATGGGACGAGGAATTCAGATCGTCCGCCGCTTCGGCAGGAGGTGATGGAAACGAACCGGAACCCGATTCGGAAGTCTTGACCGAGTTCTGGGCTTCGCGTTTTCGTTGCTCTTCGGAATCGGCCAACATCCGCTGCATCAGTTCGGGGAACAAAGGCGTTGGGAATTTCGGACTAAACGAAGGCGACGCCTCGGTCGGACTTTCGGACGAGTTCTGGTTGCGAATGTTGAAATACGGATTAGGGTGACCTAGCAGCGAGGATATGTTGAAGTTTTCTCTCGTCGCCGCCATTATGTGAGATAGGTACGGCGCTATCGACGCTGCGTCTAAGTTACCCCAAATTTCCGGATCACCGGGAGGAAAAAATAGGGGTGGAGGGAGCTGAGCAGCCGCCGTCGAGTCTTTCTCCTGTTTGAACGTCTGCTCGGCTAAAAACTTACTATGCTGGAATAACGCTCGCAGAGAATCGCTTTCAACCAACGATGTGGTCGTTCGCTTTGAAAATCGTATGAGATCCTCAACGGTAAAGGTGGGCTTTATGAAGCCTTTTTCATCTTTCTCCTCCTCCGCGGCTGAAAGCTCTTTCTCAACCTCGTCGTCTTCCTCCTCGTTTTCGTTTTCACGGTCCTCGAGTTCCTCCTTATCATCCGATGGAACATCCGTTTCGCATTCTAATCGCTTCTCCTCCATCGTGAGGCTTTGCAATATAGTCGTGTTGTCACGCTCCTTCTCCATAGCTAGTTTGTACACTTTGTTTCGCAGGGTGGACCTCGGAATCCCGTAGATGACGGCCGCCCTTCGCGTCCCCAGCTTGCCGCTTTGGATGTCACGTAAGGCGGCTTGCAGTTCTTCTTCGGTGTACGTCCGTCTGCCGGTCATCGGACTTAGTCTTGGTTTTGCCCTGGTAAAAGTGAACATAAATATGTGTTACATACCAGTGATTGTTGGGTTGGCAGGAGCCTACACACTTGTAGCATACACACTCGATAAGAAATAAATCGTACTGAATCTTTGGGTGTCGTGGGTGGAGGTCGGCAAAGACCTACCAGGCGTTCAGCGAATTTGACGAACGAAATCAACGACCATTGAAGCTAATGGGTCTTGTACCCTGCGTCTCTGAAAGGAGACACTGAAAGTGTTGCATTACAAACGTACACAGTAGAGCGATTCGTTCTTAATGAAGACAGAGGCAGTTCCAAAAACAAGCTCGTGTAATTGTATTTTTCAGATGGAAAATGAGCTGAGGGAGAGAAGAAAGGAACCGGCGAGACGTATTTTAGCGGATTTACCACATTTATCTACTCCCCGGGAATTTTATCATGAACACATGTTTCTGAGAAAAAATGACGGTTTACTGATAAACGTATGAGAAACCCTGGGAAAACGAATATATGTATGAACTACTAATTTCAGTCAATGTGACAACTAATACAACGTTACCAACCGGCAACCGAGTGTAATAATATCTAAGCAACATACGTTGACACAGCAACGACACAGTTTATACAACCAATAATGAGACAACACACAGTTTATTAAATATCAGCCATCGAGAACACAGTTTGAGTCAACATTTTCAACCAAGAACACAGTCAACTCACAACTACCATACACGACTTACAACATTCAACTCATTTTAAAGAACTATAGACACATATGATCCAACCGAAGTCATTAAGTTTACAGCATTTTAAACAAGTGCAACACAACACAACTTGACCAATAATCTTGGTCACATGTTTTAAGCGCATTCAAAATACCTAATTTGATTCATCAACTGATTTAGACGTAGAATTCGGATCTAAAAGTCGGTGTCAACACTACAACTCGACAACAATTTATTGACTATGCCATCGATTTCGATCTGAACGCGCCTGCTTCAAAACATAAAAGATTTGGGTGACTTGACATTCAAAATTTAATTCAGTTTGACGAACAAGTGATAGCTCCATTAACCAGTAACCCAACTCAAGCAACAGAACACCCACCCAAATGACAATAATTCGTTTCATTCACTTTTGGAGGTAAAAAAACGACTGATCACCAATCACAAGCCTGCAATAAGTATGCAACTGAAAAGTGACAGAAAACTTTCTCAGTTGATCACTTTCACATCACTTGAGTGGAAAATAACTTCAGATTTTCGACATATTAGTGATGAGTCACTTTACATGGGGCAATTTGACATAGTTAAACAAAGGTATTCAACAGTTTGACCAACAAGGTACACGCATTCAGCATAGTTTGACCAACCATAGTAGACCTCAGATACAAAATAGCAGGTGTTTGTTAGTGACGACAATGCAATGATCACCATGAGGTTCAATACTCGCTGGTGGTGCATAAATAATTTCCCATTACCGCCAGTGTATCCAAACTAATTCCACACGCTGCACATTACAAGACTATCCATTCAAAACAAGTAAGGTCTAGGGACCAACCAACGTCCACATGGTTTGACTAACCAATGAAACAGTTTAGCACATTTCAAATACATTGTTGACTAACCAGCAGTAACCACAGATATAATTCAACAAAATTTAACCATCTCGTAGTTTAACTGACTAAAGACACAACTCGACAAGTCTTAAGTAGATTGTTGACCAACGAAATTGGACATAATTAACAAAATACTTTGACTAACCACTGCATCCATCTGGTTAGACTAACCAATGATGCAGCTTAGCATGTTTTAAGTAGATGACTATAACCAGTGACACATTTTAACTAACCACAAGCATAAAACATCGTTTGAAAGACAGTCTAACCAACCTACATCCATCTGATCAGTCCAACATATTTAAAGCAGATTGTCGACTAATTAGCGACACATCCAAGATAATGAGCACAGACCTAATTTACAACCAAGTTTGACTAACCAATGTCCATCTAGTTTGAACTTAGCTAATTACAAAAATTGACACATTTTAGGCAGATTATCGACTAACCAGTGACACAATTTAACTAATTGTAGACATAATTGATATAGAATTCGACATAAAAGTCGAGTTATCAAATCATAATTGACTGTTAAGATAAAATTCTGCATCGACTTCAGAATAGAATTCTATCTAAAAGTCAATGTTGTCATGGCGACTCGACTTTTTTACTAAATTCTATACCAAATTAGATCACCATGTCGACAGTGACAGATTTTGGTACCAACAAAATCATTGATTTTGTAATAAACGCGTTTCAAAGGAGCTTGACCAACCAATGTCCATCTCGTTTGACTAACCAATGATGTGGCTCAACACATTTAAACAGATTATCGACTAACCAATGACATAATTCAGCCAAATAATTACAGACATAATTTATAACACAATTTGATCAACCAATGTCCACCTAGTTTGACTAATCTGTGATGCAGCATAACACGTTTTACGCAGATCACTGACTAGATAACCAGTGATACAGCTTAATTTAAGTAGGTAATTACAGATATAATTTTAAAAGAGAGCACCAACGTCTATCTGAGTTGACTAACCAATGACCCAGCACAAGTTTTAAGCAGATTGTTGACTAACCAGTGACACACTTCAACTAGTCACAGATTACTTACAACACCAGTTTGACAAGCCAACGTCTATCTGGTTTGATTATTTAACCATCAATGATGTAGTTTGTCACGTTTTAAGCAGATTGTTGACCAACTTCTTCTTCAGGCGACGTATCCAATGCTGAACATTGGCGGTCGCGGTTTCTGACTCGCATTAGTCGGGGTAGTTTGCCGTTGCTTTCCCCACGGTTTTGTTGCGTTAGTTTTCCTTCTCTGTGCCGAAGAGTGCGCAGCCGCAGTTCGCTTAACAATGTTGAGTTAGCTGTCCATAACATGCATACGCCACAGTACCAATCTTCCTGATGTGGTGGTAACACGCCCAGCAATTACATGCCTTGTTTGTGTGAACTGGCGGGGGTTCCAGGACACACTGTGTTTCCACCTAGATTGATACTATAGTCGCTGTGTTCGCTGGAATGTTAGTGGGGGCATTCGAACATTACTAATTTTCTGGCCTTAATGGAACTGAATCCGAGACGAAAGGATTGTAAAATGGACAGGTCACCACTTAGCCACACAGCGATTATTAACATGAATAACTTATCGCAAACATAATTCACAACACAGTGTAACCAACCAATGTTTATCCAACATACAATTTATCCAATGACAGAGAATTTATCAGATACATTTTACAAATTCACCAGACATTGATCAACCATAATCACACATTTTAACAAGTCGAAAACATGATTTAATATGCCTACCTACTTAAAACATAGTCAGTTCAATCTGACCAACCAAATGTAGTTCATTCATATTTGATACAGTTTGACTCATTCGTAACACAGCGCATTTCAAATGAAACAAATTCAACGCAGTTTGACAAATTAATGACGCAGTTTAGCCAACTAAGGCATTGTAGTAGCTAAACAATATGTAGGACGGAGAATTTGGAGCCAAACTAATTCAATGAGCCGGAATTCGACTACATGGAAATTCCATGGTACTAGACTAGTTTGACTCCAAATTTTTCCGGAATATTCACAGTTGTTTACTATACTGTCTTAGACCATTTTTAAGATACAGACAGGGGTACGTTGGGATCTAAAATGTTACTGGGAAAATGCGAACTCTCGGCTCAATTTTCCACTACCATTATTCCCCACCATAACTCCTTTACCTTGTCTCTCCCTTCTTACCACTACAGCGGCCTGAAACTCTCAAATGTACCAGCCCAAATTTCAAGAATTAGACCGAATCACCGGGAAATGTTCTGAGAACCTATATAGCCGATCCGTCCCTAGGTACAGAAAGTGAAATGAAACTTCAAATCCACATTATTCGATCGATCTACTGTGCACGTTTAAAACAACTGTAATCTTTAAGGACGACCACTAATCAAGGAAAAGCTCCGTAAGTTGGACTTGGTGGAATTGACAGATGAACTCTATATCAGTCTTACTCATAGGCATTTTGACTGCAATGTGTTGGATGTATTCGGGAGGGGGGAGGGGGGATGCACCTGTTTCATCCTCAAGAAATACCACTTTTTTAAATTTTCCTTCGACATAACGACAAAGGACAGCTAGTGCCGGAGTATAACCAGTAAAACAAACTACTTTTTTGTCCTCAACCACTTCACAGCCGACGAAAACCGGCGAGAAACAAGAAAAAACAGGAAAAGAGTATCTACACTGCATGCAGATACATCGGCACATGGATATGTCTTATGGCGTTATGGCTATCAAACACATTCCACACATTCAGTCAACGCGTAACAAGGAACGAGTAAAATGTTCCGTAAGGAACGAATTTGCGCACACAAAAGAGAACGATAGCGAATATCATGAAGCAACAATTACCGTGATGACGTCATTGTAGTAACATTCTCGGTGTTCGTCGTCCATTCTCGGTATCGGTTGGTCGAAACGAGACATACAAATTTGGTTGATGGCCAGCGATAAGACATATCCATGTCAAAACCTCTCAATCGTAAACACATAAGTAAGAGTACGCCATTTTCACAAGAAGGGTCCGCGGTCCATGCAATAAACTCTAACTTACTCCGTTTCCTCAAATCATTCTCTGATCTCCTTTGTTCGCTTATACTCGAATATTACCGCATTCTACCTCTCCAAATACAACGCTCGTAAGTTTTATTACTCTGCGGCGGTCGTTTCCAGTCATTAAAGCGATTAGAAGAATGTACCGTCGAGTCGCGAAAAGTTTACACATCAACTCGCAAAACGATTAGAAAGGATATATGTAGTGCTGAGGAGTACTTACTTAAAAATATGACGATTAGAATTGTAAACTGGAACTTTTAACGACGACTGCGAGGGCGACGACGAGGTGGTACTGGAAAAATTCTGCGCTGACGTAAAAACCGGCGACGGAGCTTCGCTCGGAGATTCCGTCGGCGAATTTAATGGTGAACACGACTTGGCGCTAAGGTCTAACGGTTGATCATCACTCATGTCTGTATTCGGCTCCTCGCGCTTCACCGCCGTCTCTAATTTGAAATTGGTCGGCGGCAAATACCATGGAGGAACTACATCAGCTGGAACGTTCGACGAAAAACGCAAATTGCCGAATGATTTCTGCAGAGAAATATTATTCATCGCAGCTACGGCGGCCATTGATGCTGCCACTGATGAAGTGATCGAGTCCAAGCTTGACATAGAGTTCAGTTTGGTTTTTGGAAAATAAAACGACTCAGGAATGTCCGAAGTGCTGTACTGAGATCCCTGGAAATTTAAATTACTTCTCCGCTCAGCGACGTCCTCTTCGCTGTCTTCTGTTTCGTACGAACTTTCACTGGAATGACTTTTCTTTTTCGATTGTTCCTGACTCTCCTGTTCGGACACAAAAATGGAAAACAAAAATTAACTCAACTTATACTGTGAACTAGTTCTTAGCTCGTATCCTCAAGTTCCGGCTGATATCAACTTACAGAGTTCTTTCAGAAATTTATTTCTGGATGGCAATATACGCAACTGCCTCTTTCAGAACAAAGTGCTTCGACTGGAAATTCTTTTAAAATAGTTGACCAGAGAGAAAATACAATAAATTAGAACAATTTGTTGAGTAGCACCTGATTACTAAATAGCTCTGTAAATAGTGAAACCCGCCCTCTCCTTTCCTTTTCGAAATCAAGAATACAGGGTAGATTATCAGCCTGAAATATGAAAAACTACAAGGGCAAGACCGAGTAAGTCAGTAGTTAACAGGTCCGGGAGGCATGTAATTGGGTATGCCGGAAGAGAGAGGGGGAGAAAGGAATGGAGGGAGGGGAATGGAGGGAGGGGGGAGAGAAACAAGCGGATAGACAAACAGGCAGACAGCAGATAAAGTCACACAGGAAAGCTGGGGGCATTTGTCCATTCCAGTTGAACTCAGGAACATTTCACAAATGGCAACGTGGTACGGAGTCTCAAACACGCCTAAACAAGGGTGAAAGTGTTTAGAAAGTCGTAAGTAATTATTGAAGAATGGTAGCAAGTTTTAAACAAGTGTATAAGAGTCTTACAGAGGCTTCGAAAAGGCTTCGAGGAACCTAAACGAGCTTTAACCATTTCTAATGAATACAAAGGAAAGTCAAAACATCATAGTCAAGTCTGGAAGAGTCCGAAAGCGAGTCTTCAGCAAGTCTGAAAGAATTGTGTGGAACAGCATCCACTAGTTTTAAACAAATATGGACGAATTTTCATTAGTCTTGACCCAGTTTTGAAGAGTCGTAAAACATATTAAACGACTGTTAAATAGTCAATGAGTTCTAAAGAAAAGCCTTAAAATATCTTACAAAATGTGGGAGGTTTTAAATGAACATCGAAGAGTCTTAAATAGCTTTACGAGTTTTAAAAAGTTTTAATCGTGCCTTAAAGAGCCATAATCAAACCTAAAAGAGTCATAGAGAGTCGCGAGTGAGTTCTGAAGAATTTTAGAGTCTTAAAAAAGCTCGGAACAGCTTTCAAGAGTTTGAAGAGTCTAGAAGATTTTTAAATGAGCATTAAAGATTTAATAATTTTAGCTAGTCTTGAGAATTGCCACGACCGAATTTAGGGACAAACTCACACAGAGCTCAGACCTTCAATCAGTCGGCTTGTAGGTTTCGAGGTCACTGATCTCGATTTTGGAGCTTATCTCCAGAATCTCAAAACAGAGAAAATCGAATACCATCTTACAAAATTGACTGTCTGGTCTTTATCGCTGAACCCCATATGGTAACACCTTAGTAGGGTTATTTCAAAAAATGAGTCATAGAATCGAGCTCAGCGACTTGAAACCTATAAATCGGATACTATCACGAAAAAGTATCTTTGATTGGTCTCAGCCGTTTTTGGTGGCACAAGTGGTCGGATCAAAACATTGTCCCCAAAATCAAATTCAGCGATCTAAAAAGCCTACAAATCGGCTAGTATCGCAAATTATATCTTTTGAATTCTTCGTCCCTAGAGCTAGACTCTGATAATCTTCCCATGAGAAAGGGATGGGATTTGTGACTAGGATTCTGTTAATTTAATCGACTTGAAACTTTGCGCGAATTTTTTGGAACCATTTTGGGCGGGGGAGGAGAAGGGGAATATCGATGGTCGAAAATAACGGTCACCCTAATTTCGCTAGTTCGAGATGGGCATAGTTTCTCAGGTTTTCTTCGTCGTAGAATCCCTTTCTGATATTGAATTTCCGCTGTTAAGAAAGTTGAGGAATCTTGGGTGGGGCGGAGCTAGAAATAACAAAAAATTTACAAGCTCGAGATGGATATCGTGACAGGTTTTCGGGGTGGCGGAATCCATTCATGACATTGATTTTCAGCTCCAGGAAAATCGAGAACTAGGTTGGACTGAGAATAGGAAAATATCGACCCACCTGAAACCTGTAAATGTCTTCCTATTCTCAGTCCATCATCCCAACCTAGGTCCCTCAATGTTCACCGTAGTTCAAAATCAAATGTCAGAAATGGATTTCATAGTCCCGAAAACCTGAGAAACTATTATCCATACTGCATTTGATACAACATTGGATCCTCGCCCCTCGATGGATGCTCCAAATTTGAATTTAGGAGGAAACAGTTATGAAAAACAAATACAAGTGACCTGGATAAAACATGAAAAACACTATGTTGAAAGTGGTGGAATCGAGGGACGGGGGAACTAAGTAGAAAATATTTCGGGTATGGGTAAGTATAACGGTCCGGAAGCCTGCACGATGTCAATTTGAACCGTATCTTGTCCCAAAAATCAGTGGCCTCTGTAAAATGATGAAAATTTCACGTTTAGCATAGCGAATGCCACAGAAAAAGGCAAAGGTTGACCTCCTCACTGAACTGAACAGTTAGAGGGCTGGGTGTAAGAAGTGGTCAAGTCCATGTCTCTGAAATGACGAACTATGCTAGCCGAGATGGTGTTCAATGTTGGTTAACATAGTCTGCCATTGCAAAAAAAAAAAATCGACTTCAGGTACTTCTCGCTTAGCCCTCCACTTAATCTCTAAATTTCCGTAGATACTTATACTCGTAATTTTAGGTCCATTTTCATAGTGATCTCGTGCTTGTCCTTAGTTTCTTTTAAAATTATTTCAGCAGTGACCCTTCCAGCTGGACCTTTTTTAGCACCGCCACTTAACCCGTTATTCGGCTATTTTTGTTAACATTGCGTTCGTCTGCAAGGAATAGAGCTAAGGCTTCAAACCTTCAAATTTCATTTATCTTTTATATAGGTATTCAGCTGCGTGTCAATGCAATACGGTGCATTCGACAAGGTCACATTATAGATTCGAACGTGACATATTTGACATGCACTTGTCCCAATACAAATAATGTAAGAATATATTACGCCGAACTTAACGAGACAAAACAATCATACGATCCGATCAAATCGTAAGAAGCTATTTTTGGAAATTGACTGAATCAGAAGTGTGTGAAATTTCTCAGAAGCTGAAATAATTACCAATCGTGATCACCTTTGGATCCTCTGACACATCGTATTTCTTGTACACGATTTTCGCTCAGCTTACGATTCCTTTTCACGCAACTGATGCGAATATTTCTCTTTGTTGAGCCGAAGGCCGCCATTATGACGTTCGAAAAGGTTTCCAGTTTTCAAAGATGGCGAGTTGTGTTTTATTTATATGAAAACAGTACAAGTAACTTTCGGGACTGATGCAGCATATACCTTCGTTGGTGGATTTCACCCTTTGCCTTTCAAAGCCCATAGATTTATTGCAACCTCTAAATAAACGCGCAAATAGTAGCATCAGTTACAACTGGAAGCAATCCTGGGAGAGCAATTTAAAAACAGACCTCATCTATTTCTGAATACTTTTGGATCTATACCAATATGATGGTAACTGAATGATAAAAAAAGGGAAAAGTACTTGCAGTTTTGAGTAATTTGTACAGCTATAACTATTTGCTTATTGATAATGCATTGTCCACCTCACGGGATTCTCAGGGGGTGACAATTTTGGAGATTTTTCAACGTTCATTCCGAATTATTGGACTTTTTATCCAGGGGGAAGGGGTTGGAGTAGTTCTTACGGTTCAAGAATTTGTCATGCTCTTCTATACTTGACTCTCTCAGGCTATTTAAACCTGGTTTATGACATTTTGAAACTTGGCTGAGGTTTTATAAAGGCTTTTCGATACCGATTCAAGATTTATTAAAGACTTTTACGTACTTCTTCAAGATTTTTACAAGACTAACTTCTCACAGACTTCAAAGCTCCAATAACTGCCTTCCATGTTTTTTAGAAACCTTATTAAGGCTCGCTACAATTCTTCAATGCTCATTTAAGACTCTTTGAACTTTCGCCGACTTATTTCAAACTTTGTAAGGCTTCTATTTAATACTCGCCGATGTTCAAGACTGACGTAAGATACTTCGAGACTTCTTTAAACTAATCTAAGATTCTTCAAGATTCTTTGAAATTTGTTTAAAACTAACAACGATTATCTCAGACGTATTAAGCCTTTTTCTGACTCTTCCAGTTTCAATTAAGTCTCTTCAAACTATCATATTAACACTTTTTAGGACTCCTTAGTTGAAACCCCTTGAGACTCGTTTAAAACTGCTTATTTGCAGCTCTTGCGACTCCTCAAGGTTTGTTCAAGTTTTTCAATGTATTTTAAGACTTGTTTAAGATTCCTCTGTACATTTTCAAGGTTCGCTGGTAGTTCTGAAGAGCTGTTAGTGACGATCAGACTCCATCAGTTTCTTTTGACTCCGACATACATGGCTTGGAATACCTTTGATTGGGTTTTCGATTGAGCAACGTTTTTTGGAGAATTTTCAATGTTCAATACCATCCGATATTTACACTAATCGAAAGATGGGAAGCCATTCTCAGGGCTATATTTAGGATTTTTGGGCCTCGGGATCCAAGATTGGTACAGCTCCCTCGCGAGTTTTTAGAATTGATGATTTTTTGAAGGGATGTGTTTCCAAAGTCGGCATTTTTCGTGCATGTGAGTAACCGATCGGCAAACAACTAAAGTTTTTTCTATTTTGAAAATAAATATATATTTTTTGATACCCTGTGTGATATGTTTCCATTTGAAATTCCAAGTCGGTGAAACCTTTCGGTTTCCTTTTGGACGAGGGGAAAATATTTCACCTTAAAGCAGACTTCGGCACTTAAGCTCCCTATTCGTCCCGAGTCGATCCGACTTCACAATCGAAAAACAGACAAGAGATTTCCGTGTCACATTCTTGATAAATAAGATGTAATCATTTTAGATGATGAATTTATTATTACTCTCCCTGTTCCTCCAAAAATTATAGTTCAAAGTGGGAGAAGATCTAATATCTTATTTTTGAAGGATATCTTTTCAAAGATTGGCCCCCAGGAGTATTTTTCCTGAATCCGGCACCAGCTTCCGTACCAGAATTACTTTATGGGGGGGGGGGGGGGGTGGAACGAGCAAAATTTTTAGAATTTTCCCGAGAATTTCAATAAAATATTTCTATTTTGGGTGGACACAGGCGAGGGGATTATCCCCCCACCTATAACACCGGCTACGCGGGCATTGTATTCAAATGAGATTATTGAACAGTCTGAGCTACATCTACATATGTAATTTTCAAAAAACTGGATACGTCAATACAAAATTAAGAAGAAATTTCTTCCACTATTTCTTTTGAAAATGATTACTGTACGTGCCCCAGTTATAATTCATTTCCATCAGGGAGTGCAAAACGTTTCAAGGATTCAGTGTCCACGGCGTAAGAACTCTCTTTGTCGTGACCAAAAATCTTAAAATTTGCCGGTTGTACCAATTTCCTAGGTGTCGAGAACAGTCGACAAATCATCCAATAAAATGGAACAGAAAATTCAAAATTTTGAAAATCCTACGTCGTGGATATTTGCTTTTTTATCGAAGGCAACTAGGCATAAGAAAAAACTGTGGATAATACATCAATAGTTACAAAAATATTTTCTAGCCATGTTTGGTATTTTGACGTTAAATACTAACTAGATATTTTTTCTCTTTTTTTTCTTTTTCTTTTTAGGGAATTTATTACCATGGAGCGAAAAAATGTTAGGCCACGGCGATGAAGCAGACCGTTCAATTGAGCTGAATTTCGAACTCTCATCTGTGGATGGCGTTCTTCTCACAGAACTGAAGCAGTGTAGCAAATTAGCACCATGAAACATAAAATCAGTGAGTCGAGACAAGTCAGGGAGAATCAGTGTCCACGGCGTAAGAACTCTCTTCGTCGTGACCAAAAATCTTAAAATTTGCCGGTTGTACCAATTTCCTAGGTGTCGAGAACAGTCGCCAAATCATCCAATAAAATGGAACAGAAAATTCAAAATTTTGAAAATCCTACGTCGTGGATATTTGCTTTTTTATCGAAGGCAACTAGGCATAAGAAAAAACTGTGGATAATATACATCAATAGTTACAAAAATATTTTCTAATTTTCTAGCCATGTTTGGTACTTTGACGTTGAATACTAACTAGATATTTTTTCTCTTTTTTCTTCTTTTTAGGGAATTTATTACCATGGAGCGAAAAAATGTTAGGCCACGGCGATGGAGCAGACCGTCCAACTGAGCTGAATTTCGAAATCTCATCTGTGGATGGCGTTCTTCTCACAGTACTGAAGCAGTGTAGCAAATTAGCAGCATGAAACATAAAATCAGTGAGTCGAGACAAGTCAGGGAGAAACGACCACTGCGATTGAACAAAAAACGAATTCGCCGAAGTTGGGCTTCTCTGGAGGTCATATGGTGTACATCCGGTCACCATCATCTAGAATAATATTTACCATCTGCCTTCTAATGAAATCCCCATGAAGTCTCATGTATTTTTGTTTTTGTATTTTCTTTTTGTTTCAAACAGAAGCTTGGAGGAACGAAAATTTTAGGATGCAATCAGTAACAGCCATAACGATGGAACTTTCAATTTATTCAACTGATGTTTTGAACAGTTGAGAAAGAAGTACATTATCTTCATGGTTTAGAAAAGGTGAAGGAGATAGTGCTGTATGAAACCATTAATAACTAAGTCCTATTCAGGACATGTACTGGTGACTGAAATTCACGTTCTTTTTTAGAATTACCCAATTATCTCGAAAACTAGTCTGAGCAATTTCTAAGGTCAAAGACATTCGAAAATCCGAAAATGAATCCAGACATCAAAATGTTTAATTTTACACAATTTCGGCTTAGAAATAGCAATTCTATGATTCGGCGGGTCTTCAGGGACTTTCGAATACGCACGAATTCGCGTAGAAACTTTTGACACATCAATTTTATGTCCCACATAACGTGACAAACTAGTTCAAAAATTATTCGTGGTTATTTGAAATGCAACCTACCCCACTACATGCCCTTTTTTACCTACAAGAAGAGAAATTGAAAGGTACCTCATACCTATACACATTTTTTATTCATCGAACATGAACATGAAAAGGCGTTTCCTATATTTAGCGTATCCCTTGGCACTACACACGATTTTCGGAAAATTAAAGGAATGGTCTTCGAGCTCGAACAACAAATCCGAAGACGTAGGTGTACCAGTAACTTATTTCACTTCAGCTCACGAGGACCGGTTCGCGACAAATAATGGCGGACACGAAAAGAACTTACCCGGAAGTTCAAGAAAAAATGCGGCCAAACTGATTGTCGTTTTCAAATCATATCCTACCGGCGATTATATTCGATTGATCGCTGAAATTTTACGGTGACCAATATAATTCGAAAAAAAAAAAGAAGAAAAAATAACGAAAAATGAACGGTTTTGAATGGCATGGTTTTCCGATATTCCGCGCGAGGTGTTCAAAAATACCATCAAACCGAAACAATAATTCTGTCAAGTCGTATCTACAAATAATACAATTTAGTCACTTTTCAGTTTTTCGCCACTCAAACTATTTTTTTGCGAATATAAATCATTTGCAATTTTATATTCGTCGCTGATAAATGTATAAACATGACGAAAAAAGTGACAGCTCGTTTCGCGAAACCGAAATTTTGTTCTAAATTATTTTAATGAACATTTCGAACGGAGAGGGAGGGGTATCGTACAGCACAATGAATTACGTTAATTAACCTGATTTGCTTTATCGGTCAAATCTAAGTAACGGGTTAGGTTAGATGATATTTCTTTTCACAGAGTTGTGAGATGAAACCTTCAAGATTATGAAGTGAGCCAGTATGTTAGAGAAGAATTCAATCACCCAAATGCAGCTGGATATTCTATGGTACAAAAGTACCAGTTCAGGAATGCATTGAGAAGAGAAAGGCTCTCCTGGGAATTTCAGTCCAATTAACGAAACTGAGCTCAGCAGGAAATTCATTCCCTTTCCTTCCCCCAATTTTCGCCGAAAAAAATGACTCCCCCCTCCCAGAAAACGTCGCTTTCATTCGGTGCTGCCTTGATTTCATCAGTCTGAATCTTCAATAAGGGTTTCTGCATAATGAGTTTCTATTTCACAACAGGGAGGAAACAACATTTTTTGTGGATACGGAATGGGAAATATGGGTAACAGATATACTGGCAAAAATCGCACAAATTCCAGGGAGAAAACCCCGCACTTTTTCGATTCTGCTAACTGGTATTTGTAATGTTAACTTATCAATATGATTTCCCAAATGAAGGCGAAACGTATAATTCCACATTAGTTGGCATCGGCTTCGGTAATGGAAAACAGAGGTGAGCAGATTCCGAAGATCGAAATTATTTTGGGATTGCATCCGATTCCAGCTGAAAGGCCTGCTGGGAAAAAGGCCTTCTGTGAAAATTACAGTTTTGAGAAGAACACATTTAAAGTTTGTGATGCCTAATGCAGAAATGTAGTGAGGTAGCTATGAATATCGTCTCACAGCACAGCCTCGGGGGGGGGGAGGCAGAGAAGTGAAATTTTTAAAGCTACATAATCAGGTTGTGAAGAATTCAATAAACTGATTTTTGGAAAAAGGACCTTCGTGAAGGGAACCCTTTTTTCAGCAGGCCTTTCAATTTCAATTCCAAAAAAAAATAATAATAAAAATTCTAAATTTTGGAATTAATTCCGCTATATTTGACCGAATTGATTTCGAAACCGGTGATTCTGATCCCTTTTGCGGTGCTTTTGCGAAATGATCGCTGATTTCAAACTTCGGACTCATTCTGCAGATTCCAAAAAGAAACCAAACATTGATCATCTCTGATGGAAAGCTGTTTGATGAAGTTCAGCCCGGGGGTTCCCAAACTTTATATGCCCCGCACAACTGAGCTTTGAAAACTTCTTATGCGACCGTCGTAAATGAACTGACAGTCAGAGGGGAGAGGATTTAATTTCGAGTCAATTTACCACTTTTACGTCTGCAAAAGGTCTTTGCTACATTATTTTCTTCAATATAAATCAATTTACAAAATAAAATTCTCGCTATCTCGACCTGATCCGAAATTGATTGGAAATAATCATTACGATGTTGCCATATCGCTCACCCAAATTCCTTGACATTAGTCTCTGTAATTTTAAATGACTAAACATACGAGAAAATTTCTGTTATTTCCAGAGGCGGGCAAAATCAAAAATTTAAAGTCTACAAAATTATTAAAATTAATTGATTTTAAATCCTTTTTTTTTCTTTCTAATTTTAAAATCATGATTTTCAAAATCAAATGGTTTTCAATTTTAATAATTTTAATTTGAAATTTAAATTCTTTCTTTTTCAGAATTTTTTCGATCTTACAACACAAAAATCATGTACAAAATAATTTTCAATCATTTTCAAGAAAATGACTGATTTCAAAATCCTGATCCCTAAATAATTTAGGATGATTTTAAAATCAGGATTCTCAATTATTTTCTTTTTGATTTTGCCCATCTCCTGTTATTTTATTAAAATCGTTCGTCACACGAAGCAGTAAAGCTGATCAAAGTATCACTACGAGTGGGGCACCAGGAAAACCACGTTCGTTGCTCGGTGACAATATTTTTCATTCGAGGAAGGGGGAGAGATTTGTCAGTGATACATCCAAGAATTGTCGAGCTGACTCTTTAAAAATTGGAAAACGGCATCTAGCCTCTAAAAGCCATAACTGAAGAAACTTCGCATCAAAATTTTAAGATCGAAGTCGGAATCAGCCTCAGATACTGATGTGTGGAATCTTATTTTTATTTTTCGGATGTGTAAAGTAAATAGTTTGAGACATTTTTTGACCTTCTGACTGATCATTTCCAGACTGAAGAGTAGACACTTGATAAATGCTGAAGTTGGGGTTAGAACTAGCGCAGTAAAAAAAAACAAAGGAAAGGAACGGTTTCAATTATATCAACAGTGTAAACTATTTTTTTCTTTGTGTTTATAGGTCAAAAAAGACCTCTATGTAAACTTAACGGGCGGATAAAAAATTTTCACGAAAAATTGGAAAAATTAGTTCAAAAATAAATTTTTAAGCAGTTCAAACAGTGGTGGATCCAGAAAACAACCCTGTTCAATTTTCCAACTTCAATTATCAGTATTCCGATTTTCGATGATTTTTTTTAAATTTTCGATTTTGGATATTCTGATTTGCAATTTTTAATTTTTTAGTTTTCAAACTTCAACTGACGATATGTTCATTTTCAATAATTATTTCAATTACGATACTTCCACTGCCATTATTTTAAATTCCAGTGAGTCAATTTTTCAATACCATCGACAATTTTATTTTCAATAATTCTGACTTTTGATGCATAAGTTTTTTGACACATGTATGAAGTAGATTTAGATTTTCCATCAGTTTAATCACTATCCAAAATTTATTAAAACTGAAATAAGAAATCAAAACGTGTCAAAAACTGAAAAATTAAGAAATTACTATTATCTTTTTTTTTTTTTTTGCTAAATGCACATTTTGTTGAACGACTGGTGACAGCTACAAATATAAAAGTATTCTGTAGAGCACAGTTAGATTATAAGAAGTTGACATTGGCATATTCAGCCTATTTATGGTTTGAGAAACCCCTTCAATTTTCTACTGATACACCGAAAACATAGCCTCCGGTGCCAGTCCCTCCCCACACTGGGAGAACCACAGCGATGGGCTGCCAACCTAACATCCGAAACATGGCGGGGGAATCTGTTACCTCCAGGATCCGGTCAGATCGAGAGACGACCAGCCAACCAGTCAATCCGGAAGGTAAAAATACAAGATAGGCAAGTATCCCCCTTCTGCTGGAATAAAAAAAAGAAAAACGAAGACAAGACCCCAAGGTTAAAAGTACAGACTCTCTGTACAGATAACCAAATAGACAGACAGGAAGGCCAACAGATAGGCAAGCAGACAAACAGACAGATAACCTAGGGCAGAAAGTGAAGCCCGCTGCGCTGACCATGAGTCTGATGCAAGTGAAGTGAAAAATGACTGTTTCCAAAATTGAAGTCATCATAAATTGAAATAACTGAAAACTGATACATCGACGTATGAAATAGGAAATATTGAAAATCGAGACAACGAAAATCGCAATATCGAAAGATGAAAAAATTTTCAAGAATCAAAATAAATTATAAAGTTGCTCGATACTCGAATTGCTGGTACTAAAAATAGTACTTAATACGCATATTCGATGGCCATTTATGTGATCCGGATTTTAGATTCTTTATCCATTTGATCTCGAAGTCAGTACAGTCCACTGTCAACTGCGCGACAGCGTCATAATCATCGCGTAATTTTTAAACATTTCGGCCATTTTCAAACCACAAAAAAAATATACGATCAATATTGAGAGAAAAGTATCGGGTCGCCCTGTATTTCGTTGTTTCCTTTTTAGACCTTTCTTTTTCCTCGTTTCACCGAAAACTTTTTTTCCCCAGTTTTTATCAAAGCTGTGCAACTGCAGCGAGTTACCAAAATTAATCGAATAGCGGCGGTGTTTTTTCATAGCTTACAAATTCCGGGCTTTTCGCGACAAGGCTGGGTCAATGTACTTTCAAATTCTCGAAAAGTCTCTAAAAGAGTAGGGGACTGATGTCGAAATGTCGGGGAATTTTTTATTAATGCGGCGGAAGGAGGAAGGGGTATTCTAACAAAAGATTTAGTCTGGTGGATGAACGATGATGCGATTCTTACTATGTTCTCTTTAAAGAACCACGTTCAACGAAATAAGATCATTGTTAGTGATAAATATCCCTAGTCCCGCGATGATTCTAAACTCTAAATTGATGAAAAAGCTGCACCTGATTTTTTGCCCACCCTCTCTACGTGTACCTTCGCGCGGTGAGAGGGCTTGAGGAAGAACTAAAAACACACAGGAGCAGGAAAACTTCCATAGATAAACCCTGGTGAAAGCAAAGGAAAACTACGTCAGCATTCTTCCCTGGAGTGAGAGGATATTAATGGTGAGAACCTAACCAGTATTTTTAGTGGTAGTCCAAATTTATATGCTAACAGGAAGTTATAGTGAAGAAGAAATTGATGAAGTATTACGTGAGGTAAAGGGAAATTCTTGGTGGAGCATATGACGATGCACGCGCGCCAAAGTGGCTCCCCAGACACCGCGCCACTGGCCCCGGAAACTACCCTTTCGTGTATTGCATCAGTGACCACAGGGACGCACTGAGGCTGGCCCGTGCACTCCTTTCGCCTCTCCGCTTCGGATTCACGCCGTCCTGTCAGGGCTACTATGGGGCACCCTACTGACCGGGGCAACGCTCACTCAGCATTAACCTGGAATTTGGGTGCATCACAGACGGACCGCGCTACTTCCCTTCACCCCTCACCTCCGGCGACGCAGGAAGGGGTGGTGATGACGGGATGAGTCCTGCAGGGGGGTCCGCAGCAGCTGCAGCAGCTCTAGGATGGTACAGAGTCGTTGTGTCCGGTGTGGGCCGAGCTTTGTCCATCGGTCCTCTGCCTCGACCAATCTGTCTGTATCTTCTTCTTCATGATGGCCGAGACGAAAGCCGACACCCGGTTCCATCCGAAGGTAAAGGGAAAAGTAAATTTGATTATAACGGGGGATTGGAACGCCAGAGCAGGAGGGAAAAAAGAGGAAAGGCTATAGGAGAGCATGGTTCAGGAGAGCGAAACGAAGGACGGTTGCGAAGAATATAAATTAGTTATTGGAAATACTACATTTAAAAATCATGAGAGAAGAAAATAGAATTGGGAAAGTCCAGGAGATGAAAGAAGATATATCAAAAAGATCATATTAGTATCAGAAGAAGATACGCAGGGCCGCAGAGAGGAAAAGCAGGCCAGGGGAAAACACGAGAGGATAGAGCCCCTATGTTAGCAGGGGATGGGGGTAAACAGGTTTTGTTTTCTTTTTCCTGTTTCTTTTTTTTCTGTTTTTCTCCTAGGGCCCTCTGGGCGCCATGTAAAATTCTGGGCTAGGGACAAAATGTCCCCTTTGCCCCCTCCCCCCTCTCTTTGGCCCTGAAGATACGAATATAAAAATCAAATATTGGATTTTAAGACACACTCAGGAGCAGATGTAAATAGTTACCACAGTTTAGTTGTAACAAAATAAGTTTAAATTTCAAAAGACGAATAAGAAGAAAGTAAAACTAAAATGAAATTTGGAGTGATTGAAAGAAGTAAGACCTAAGAAGAAGAGAAGCACATCATAGCGAAAAACGAAAGCATCTCGTAAATTACAGGAAGAAAATAATATTGAAGTAGGAGTGAATAGCATCAGAAAAAGCAAAAAAATCTGGCAGCAAAATAGAAATTCAGGGTTGCCATTTCTTTTCAAGAATGATTTTCCATGACTTTTTCAAGTTTTCCAGGTATATTTTTCTATTTTTTCCATGACTTCTTCTTTCGAGTGGAGAAGAAATTATGGATTTTAGCAATACTTTTTTCCCTCGTGATCCTGATCATAACGCCAGCAAGAAAGAAGTACATGATATTTTCTAAAGAAATAAATTTTTTCCTCTTTTAAACGCGATTATTCACTGACAATAAATTTCGGTAGAATACAAGCCATACACCCAGTCTGTCATTCCGAGAATCAAAATTCCAAGAATCGGATGAAAATTTCACGATTTTTCCATGACTTTTCCCTGACCATCCAAATTCCATGACTTTCCCAGGTTTTTCAGGTTTACCAGAAAATGGAGACTCTGAACATAGATATTCATATAATATTTGTAGAAATGAGAAAACCGAGGATAAAAAAGGAAATACCAGAGTTAATGGAAGAACGAAGGAAGTATAAACACGCCAATGATAGAGAAAGTAAGATAAAATATAAGGCTCTAAGAAATCAAATAAAGAGAGAATGTAAAAAGACTAAAAACAAATGGATTAATCAAAATTGTGAGGAAATTGAGGAGCAAATGAAAGCAAGAAACCCCCATTAGGCAAATAACAAAGTAAAATCATATTTTGAAGCAAGAAAAAAGAGGACAAATAATTCAACGGATGAAAAAAGAAAATCATTAGACTCTAAAAAAAGCAAAGCAGGAAGATGGGTGAGATACTTGGAAAAGTTAAATAAGAATGTAGTATATATAAGTAAATGTACGGAAAGAGAAAAGACAGTGTGGTGGATGAAAAAAGAGAAGATCCTAATTTGAGATTAGAATTTGGTAAAACTCTGAAAGAAATGAAATCAAGTAAAACAGACGAAACTAATGAAATGTTGCTTAGCGAGTTTAGAAAAAATGCAGGAGAAATAATTTTAAAAAATGTGTACGAATTAATTTGCAAAATGTATGAGGAAGGAGAAATTCTAACAGATTTTCAGAAAAGTCAGTTGACTATGATCACTACATAAACAGGAGCCACGCACATCAAACATTGTAGCAAAGATAATAAATAAGAGAATATGAAATAAAATGGAAGAAAGGGTGGAAGGAGATTAATTTGGATTCAGAAATAGAGGAACTAGAGAAGCAATTCTATGTTTGAGGCTTTCATCAGAAAAAAGTCTAGAAAAGGGTTTGGATACGAATGTAGCATTTGTAGACTCGATAAAAGCTTTTGACAATATTGAATTTTCAAAATGTTTGTATAAAAAAAAAAAAAAGAGTAATATGGAACTTATACAAAAATCAAAGGACTGATACAGAAATAGAGGATGAAGTGGGAAAAGCGAAAATTCAGAAAGGCGTAATACACGGTTGCTGTTTTTTTATCAGTACTGTTTAACCTATTCATAAAAGAAATAATTGAAAAAATGAATGAAAGGTAATCAGGGGTGAATCTACAAGGGGAGACGATTATGATCACAAGTTTTGCAAATGGCACTGCAATAGTGGAAGAAAGTAAAAGAAGATCTAAAGAACGTGTTAAAAAAAGTTGGATAAAAAATTGAAAATAAAATATAAAATATAAATAAGAATAAAAAAAAGTGACGGCAGTCAGTAGATGGGAACAAACTCCAATAAATATGAAAATAGGAAATGAAAAAAAAAAGGAGTTAAAGGAATTTAAATACTTAGGTAGTCTGATGACGCAAGATGGTGGAAGTAAAACAGAAATAAAGAGTAGAATGGAAAAAGCTAAGAAAGCTTTTTTTCAAAAAGGAGACATGTTTAGGGCAACTAAAGATTTAAAAGTAAGACTCAGATTTCTTCAACCGTATATTTGGAGTATAGTCACTGTATGGATGCGAGATCTGGACAGTTGGAACACAAAAGTAAAAAGGATTGAAGCTTTTGAAATGTGTTATCGGAGAATGTAGAAAATGAAATGGATAAAAAAGATCAGGAAGAAGGCAGTACTCAGGCGAATAGGAAGAGAAAGAGCAATGTGAATTTTAAAGAAAAGAGTTACAATGATAGGTCATAATATAAGACATCCAGGGATACTGTCGTTACTGTTAGAGGGAATGGTTGAGGGAAAGAACGGGAAAGGAAGGCAACGAATGAGCTAAGAAGAGCAGATAATGAAGGACACCAAATGTAAATTCTTCTCCGAAATCAAAAGATAAGCACAGGAGAGAGAAAATTGGAGAGATACAACCTATTAGTCGAGAGGCTGAGGAATATATCATCATCAAATTGCAAATTTCACACCAAATCGCTTCATCCTCAAATTTTCCCACATTCGAAACACATCTGATCAGGCTGGCATTCGAATACGATTGTTCTTACAAATCGGCACATTTTCGCGATTTAAAGAAACCGTTCCTGGCTCCGCTAAAATGCAACCCAACTAACGGCTAATTCAATAATCGGTATTCATTCGTGCCTAACGTGCCATGTAAGCTATTCGGTTCAACTGATACATCAAAACTGCCCAGGCTTTTAAAAAATGCACCTATCGCGATTCTATGGCTGCCTTTCGAAATTAGCTCAAGGTCTGTTCGAAAAGTGCATATATGCACTACATATTTGTACTGATAATACAGAACATTTAAATACGCGAATTTATTTCGCAGCAATCAATATAAGCCGCATATTCGAACGCGAAAATGAAAACTCGTTTTCCAAAATTCACGTTTTTTCGTCCTTACTGGGTTAGCCGCTCGCTAAAACATAAATTATAAAATTCACCGATAACGCGAAAGCACGCGAAAAGTTGATTTTTTTTAAATATTTAAACATTATCTGTACGTAAATGAAGTTCGGTTACCGATATCCGATATATTACTACCGTAGGTACCTAAAAATAAGAGGCGGAGTCGACAGAAACCGGGGAGCTAAGCTCCGTGGTACGTTAAAGCCCCAATCGCCTAATCAATTTTCCTAATTTAATTTCAATTTTTTTGGCATATTATACTCTCTCGAATACTCGTTCGGGAGTCATTTTGAAAACCCAATTTGAGGAAAACACGCGCTAGAATATGTGACTTATAGCTAGTCGAAGTCGGAAAACGAAAATGTGTCAAGAACTGATAAAAACAAAAACTGATACCATTGGCTCATATGGCAAAATTAATTTGTTTTTTTCAACGTCAATTTGCAGCTGATCTGAATTTCTACCTCAAAATCGTAAATCTGCTTAGTGTTAATAGGTCCATTTTTCTGACTGTGCCTCGCTTTTTCCGGGACGTGTCATGTATTGTGACATTACGCCAAAAAAAAGTACAAACATTTTGGTTCGAAAAAAAAGTGACCCAGTCTGCAGAAAGTCGAAGTTTTGAAGATACAATCAAATTCAATGATATCTAAATCAAAGTACAAAAATCTAAGCTCTGCCTCCAAAGTTCAGGCACTGAATTCCACGATCTTGAAAACCAAAACTATACCTCGAACCCATACATTTTCTTCTATTCTCCTACCCTCCTCACGATGCCTCAATTTTCCTGATACTGCATGTCGATGAATTCCACAATTTTAAAAGACGATACTAGCACTAGTACATTTCTTCCTACTTCTAGCTCCGCCATTTTCCCCACAGGTGCTTTTATTTTCATAGGAGCTGAAAGTAATGTGAGAACAGAATTTTACGACCTTGAAAATCCAAGAAATTACATCACATGAATCAGTAATTTATGTATTTTTTACTTCTTTTTTAATTTTTTCAGTTCTCCACCCTCTCCCCCGTCCATATTCTAGTTGCCACAATTTATATGATAGCTAAGACTTGATGTTTAAACCTAATTTCACGTCCTAGAGAATCTAAGAAACAATTCCCATAATGTAGGACTTCTCCTTTCGGAAGGGAGGGGAGGAGGCAAATTCTAAGTTAGAAGGGAACAGATACGAAAAATGAATTTAGTAGCCTTGAAAACTTCATTACCGATTTTTATTTCATGTTTGCGTAAGTTTCAAAAATTCCTTTATCAGTGTTTTCAGAAGTCGGACAATACACGACAAAACCATTTAGGTTGACAAAACCGTTTAGGTAACACTCAAAGGATGAAGCAGATACGAAAAACATTTCGGGGATGGGTGGATACAGGCGTTAAAATACGTGTTCGATATCAACTTGCATCCTAACTATAGTCACCAGAATTAGTGACCACAGAAAAACGACCAAAATTCTACATTTTTCCCATAAGATCAGTGTTAATGTGTAGCAAATTCTGACCCCTCTTCCCCCCGTTTCAGAGAGTTCTAAGGTTGTTACAAAGAAATGAAGAACAATATCTTCGATAAAAATATTTGTTCGAGATAAATTTTCCTAGATTTTATACTTCTCAATGTGTTTTACACAGAGGGGGGAGAGGCTCAACCACTGCAAAATTAGCAAAGCTCGAGACTTCAATATTTTTCTTTCTTTGTTTCTTTTTTAAGACTTACGGAAACTCTACAAACGCCAAACTCCAGCTGGTTAAGAAACATTTTTTCAGCGATTTTTATTTGCTCGGACTATAAGGCAAGCAGAGATCAAAAATCTGAGGTATCTGTAACATAAGTCAGTTTTAGGTTTTCTGAAGCGTAATTCGGGTAATTCTTTCTGCGGTTTACCTAATGTTGAAATATCCCAGTCCGCGTTTCCCAATACTTGAAAAAAAAAAAAAAAAAAATTATTATGTAAATAAGTGTCATCATCTCACGTAGTCCTTCACCATTTTCCGGTTTTTCAACTCACTAATCAATCGAAATAACGTCAGTTGATTCATCCAAATGTTACCAATTGACTATCCAAAATATCGGCAATAAATTTATTTGGGTATCGATTAATTAGCACATCAAAATATTAGCGATCGGGGGAGTTGGTTTATCAAAGAATTGAAACACTGGAAATCGATAAAAAAAATGTTGGTAACGGATTAATCAAAATGTTTATAGTCGATTAATAACACCCGCTATTGATTAATTAAATTATCGGTATTCAGTTTATCATTAAATAGGTAACTGAGAGGATTTTAAGAGTAAAATTGCACCAAATTTTCTTAAGAGAAATTCTACGTGAACTTCACTCCATTACGTGACCTATTTTAACGGATAGATATCATTCTGTAATAACTTAGAGGTACTTATTTGCAAGAAACATATCTTTTGATTAATCACTGAACACACACACAGAAGTTTACGAATGGGGCGATCAAATTTCCTCAGTGACTCAATATGTGTAATCTATTACCATAATTATTAATAGATGCCGCCGGCAGTTTTAATAGATAAACTTCAGAATTTTAACAAGGTTTAATTCTCATTATTTAACAAAAAAGTTTAAAAAAAAACCTGTTACGTATTCTCTTTGACTACCTTATGATCTCGAAAACGAAGCAACCCAGTTCGCGTCTTCTTTGCCTTTGAACAAGTCAGTAACTTGGTAGTCGGAAAGGAAGTGGTTGGAAATTGAAAAAATGTTACAAAAACATCGTTTACAATTGAAACGAATTGATCATTTTTGAAATTTCAATAAATTTAAGCGAAAAAAGTAAATTTTTGACACCGAACCCGATTGACATATTCGTTCCACTCACTTTTGACGGTGGTAGAAAAATTAGAAAAATGACTGATGACAATATCAATCACGCAAATGCGACTACAATACATTTTTAATGGAAGAAGAAAGTGTTTACTATGTGTCTGAAGAATGATCAGAAACTTTCCCCATTGATCACTCTCACTTTACTTATTGAGTGGAAAATAGTCTCACGTTTTCAACATGTTATTGATCGCTTTACACGCCGATGGGAACGGTGGAGTTTGAATCACTCTCCTCAAACCCACGGCTCTACTTGTAAACCAAAATTTGGTAGAAATGACAAGAACAACTCTCAACTAAAAAAGTGGGGAAAACTTTGTCTCATCTTAATAATTTAGAACGAGATATCAAGCTGGATTATTATTCGTTATCAACTTGGAACGCAATTCCGGAAGAACTTGAAAATTGAAAACCTTTCTTTTTCTTCTTTTCTTTGTTGGTTAGTTGAAATGAAGGCAAAGGCATTTAAAAATCTGTTCTTGCTAACCAGAAATTAGTAAAAAATTCGAACTGAGAAACCACGTTGTTTTTGTTCGTAAAATTAGACTTGAAGCAAGCATGTAATTTCCCCTTTCTGTTATTCAGCATTTAGGGAAATTAAAACCGAATTATTGTTGCCGGAAAGTTTCTAAAATTGAGATGAGATCGATAGGAAACATGGTCTTATTTGCAAATTACAACTAGGAACGATATTAAAAGTAAAATCTGAAATCCGAGACGAATTTTGGGCTCAATAAATAATCGAGATTTTCTGCTGGCAAATTACCACTCAGTTACATGTTCTTCATTCACTAATTTTCACAAGGAAATTTGAATTTTAAAGGACAAAACTGAGGCTTGGGACTGAATCAAATATAGGTTCAAATTATTTGGAATCAGCGACGATCCAAGGAAGCTCCGTTCCATCTCTCAAATTTCCTAATATAGTTAATTTCACCTATCTGAAGTCATTTTTAAAGACTTCAAAATTCAAATTTTGTAGTCTCATTAAATCTTCAATTTTCCATCTGCTACTGCAAATTAACTAACTCCGAATATTTTCTACTTTTTAGGAGGGGGAGGGAGGGGGTGAACCATCACACTCACAGCTACGGCCCTGACTAAAATATATTCCTTTATCTGTCTGTCTCGCCAGCTGACTACGTCTCGGTTTAGCTGAGTTTTGAAATACCGAATATGCCCTTGCAGTTTTTCGTATTTTCCAAGAAGGCAGCCCGACTTATGTATACGTCTGGGCGCAGGGGAGGGGGTTAGATACACAGAAAAATTGGTCAGTGCGGAGATGCCAAGTGAAAATATAGCGCTTGCGATTGACCTGCCGCCAATTTTCTATTTATATTTTGCAGGTAACTGATATTCCATGATATTTTTTCACCAAATACCACAGAATTTGTTTTCTCCTTTAACTAAGGTACAACTGAATTCTAGCGTAAACTACAGACGAGCGACAGAAATGGGGTAGCGGAGAGTATTTGGGTCAGCCATCGGGGCGACCGAGTGGACACCCCTCGAATAAAGGAGAGTGATGTTAACGAAGTATTGAGTGCACTCAGGGTCAACCGTGCCCCGGGGCTAGACGGAATCGAAAACGAAATTTTAAAAATGTTCAAAAATGTACTAATTACCCCCATGACTGCAGTCTTCAACTGCATTCTCTCCTCGGGTGTCTCCCCAAAGCAATGGCACCTCTCCGAAATCAGTCTGCTTCTTCAAGAAGGATAATTATCGCCCAATCAGCCTGTCGTCGAATATCTATAAAGCATTTACGAAAATATTAAAAAGAAAAATGTTAATACCTTGGACTCTCAGTAACCGGTAGAAGAGGCAGGTTTTTGGGAAACTTTCAGTACAGAGGATCATATTTAAACATTAAAATCAAATTTTTGAAAAATCAAAAGAGCATCAAAGAAATACTACGGTGTTGTTCGTAGACTTTAGTAAAGCCTTCGATTCGCTGTATCATGATACGTGATTTGGTTAACACTTGAGAAACAAGGAGTCCTTCTGGGGGTAATAAAAATTTCAAGTGAAATTTATTCTAAATCTAAGGCAAAAATTAGCTAGAAAAGTGTGAGGAAGAATTTGAGATTAGGAGAAGTGTCAAACAGGGTGATCTACTGTCGTCAAATATTTTCAATGCAGTCTCAGAAGTATTTCGCAATTTGGACAGGAGGGAAAGGGAGTAGAAATTAGAGGGGAAAACTTCAAATTTGGAGAAACTAGATACCTGAATAACCTAAGGTTTGCAGACGACATTGTAATCATTGCAAAAACAGAAAGGAACTCAGTGCGATAGCGGAAGACTTGAGGAGAGAAAGCGAAAAAGTAGGGCTGTCTATGAACTACTCTAAAACCAAACTTATGACCAACATCAGTCATTTCAAGGAAATAATTATTGGGAATAACAAAATCGCGTTTCGGAATATAAATATTTAGGCTAAACCATGACCCTAGAAACCAGAACAAAAAATGAATTGAAAATTAGGAGAGCAAATGCATCAAAAGCCTTTTAGGCGCAGTCAAAAATCCTCAAAAGTAAAATGAATCTTGAATCAAAAATAAAAATTTTGGAGAGCACAGTTTATCCCGTTCTGACTTATGGGGGACAAACATGGGCCTGCACTGCTAAGCAGATCCAGAAAGTGGCTACAACTCAACATGTGTTATGCTGTAAACTGAAGGATAAAATAAGCTTCTTGGAAATATACAACAAAACAAAAACTAAAAGTTTGTTTAGATTCATCAAAAAGCTAAAATTAAAATATGCTGGTTACATATCGCAAGGGAACTAAATTACAATTGGAATAAATCAACCACTTTCTGAACTCTTCGCAATGTTGTAAGAGAAAAAAGGGTAGACCATCGATGAGGTGAGCAGACGAGGTAGTTGAGATGGCTGGCTCAAACTAGGCATCTCTAGCCCGCAACAGGCAGAAGTGGAATCACCTGACGAAGGTTTATACCCAGAAATTGGGTGAACTGAGTGAGGAGCAAGGTGAGGATACCCCCGACAAACCAGTAATCCCAAAATAGAGTAACCTCGCTGAGTATAAGAGCATGTTTAAAAAAAATTGACTATGGTAGGGAACTCTACGCGAGATGGAAGGTTCTAATACGTTAAGTGCCGAGCTACTTTTTAGGATAGCGTTCAAAACAGTGACATGTCACTCACCAGTGGGTGACACTGAAGGTTTGTAAATGTGCTGTAGCGAGGGTTGTAGGAAACGTGGATGACTGTAACTTGATATGCAAGGTTTGAAACGTATTCTCGACCTTTCTTGGCAGGAGATAAGTACCCTGATCCCGAAGGCTCCCGTGAGCCCACGGCTGTCACCCGCCGGTGGGTGACGATTTCATAACGCGGAATCGCACTCTGTTGGTGGAGAGAGGAACAACTTTTATTATTAATTTCTTCGTATCACGCTTCTTTCGCGAAATAGCAAAATGATTAATGAGGACGTGACTTCCAAAACGCGCTTAATCCCAAAAACGAAATGTTGGGAATCGAAAAAAACATTCTGACTACTGAACGATAAGTGGTAACACTGATTCAGTAGCGTGGATGGGAAGAGGAGATGTCAATGCTAATACCACCTACGTATGAAGGTTGGCGGGCGAACAGTCTTCGAGCTATGGGAGTGCAAGTGGGGCAAGTCGTGGACTTAGCTCGTTTTGGCAGACCATGGCATACTTGTGAAAGGTCAAAATTCGTACATTCTGACCTAGATAGTGTCGGAAATCGGAAGATACCTTAGAGACGACCATTCCGGTGAACAAGGCACACGTGAACAACGCCCCCTCCCTCCACCCTTCAGACATCCTTGTACCCTCACGAACAGGAAAAAGCAAGTAGGACTTACAGTCGTAAGAGTCTTACATTCGTAAAATTTGAAAAAAACAAGAAAGTCAGTATAATAAAAAAGAACAAAAGAAGGATTTAGCTGGCTCCAAGTCGTGATAAAATCGTGAAACCAACTCCGGAAGGTGCCTTTTGACTTCCTCCACCAGAATGCGCTAAAAACTCGATTTTCGGGACCAAGCGCGTTTTGGAAGTCAGGTCTTCAATTCAAGTTCTCATCATTCGAAACGCGTGTTTTTCTAGTCCGTCCAGAATTTGCTTGCAGTATGAAGACGGAAGAAGATAAGGAAGGTTCCATAGCTTCCCTCTATGCTCCATTGTTTAAGTCGGTCCGATTAATTTCACGCGGTCACGTACAGTTCTGTTCCAGAACTACGTTCATTTCGCAGCTTTTTATTCGGACGCAAAGCGATTCGAATATTTGTACACGAGGAATATTAATACGAATGTACACGAAAACTAAAACTACTTTGTATTCCTGTACCGAAGTAGTGCCATACAACTGATCTCGTACACATATAGCCGGTGAACTCTCGGCCTCCAAGTATAAATTTTCGCTTAGGTACCTTCGTACACACAATTTTAAACCAAAATGTAAACACGACGAATATAATATACGAAATGGAAAACGTACCGGAACGATGTTATCGACTGCTTGTTGCGAGGTATTTGAGCTTTCATCACAAAAATTACATTTATCGGATGATTCCCAGTCTTTTTCCTCCATTTGTCTGTCTTCGTCTTTCAAATGAACATTTTCCATTAAGAGCTGTTGGTAATGTTGCCATCTCCTTCTGCCCATTAACTCTTCGGCGATTCGCTCTAAACCTGAAACAAATCGTCAATGTTATTAAAATTACGCGCCACAAAGTCGAGATAAAGCGTCCAATTAGATTAATTTTTTTGAGCTCGTCTTAAGTACGAGTTCGAAGTTCGTATAATTTAATCCAAGAGAGTCATCGTTAGTTTTCGAATCCGCTAAAATGGAATATGAATAAGTTAACCGCATAAATATCACTATCGGTTGACGCCATTTACTCTCGAATTGAGCTGTCATCTTCGATTTTACCAAATGATGATTAGCTACTCAAACCGAGAGTATTTTCTTCAATGCCGAATAAATACACAGCTCACCGTATATCAGCAAATCAAAGGCAACATACGAATGTCCCAATTTCGGGGAATACGCCGGAACAATGCGAAACTCCCGGTACAAATATGGCATATTCCAAGAATGGGAGAAATTCTTCAGAATTTGTTTAAGATCACACGAGGTGGCAATGAGGATAGTAGTCTCCCTCAAAGAGAAAAATTGAGCTTCAAACTCTTCAGAAATGGTAAAGTCTTGAATAAGGCTGCTAGAGTCTCAGTTACAAACATGAAAGGGGTTCTAAAATCGTAAGAAAGTTTGGATAAGTCTCAAACAATTCTGAGGTACGTTCAAGAGTCGTGATCAAATAAGAGTCCTAATCAAGTCTAAAAGAGTTTTAAAGAGCCTTGAGCAAGTCTAAAAGAATCAAAAAGCATCCAAGCCGATGAACAGTCTTAGTAAGTGTTAACCAAGTTTGAAAGAGCTTGATAAAGTGGGTGTTCACCTGTCTCGAAAAAATATGGAAGAATTTTAAGTCTAGTAGATTTTGGGAAAGTCATGAAAAATATTGAATAGCAGTGTATTTATCAAAAAATTAGAATGTTGCGGTATTACTGAAACAGTAAAGATATGGTTTGAGTCCTACCTAAAAAATAGAATACAAATGGTACAACTAGGCAACAACATAAGTGATAAAATGGAAATCACTGATGGATGCCCGCAAGGAACAATTCTATCCCCGATCATATTTCTGATCTATATAAATGACTTAATAAAAGAGCAAAACCAAAAATGCTCCCTCATATCATTTGCGGATGACACAGCCCTCATAGTAGAAGAAAAGAGTTGGGAACAAGTGTATGAAATGGCAAATTACAAAATGAACAAAATTAAACAGTGGTTCATCTTAAACTCTTTCATAGCATTCACCCCTACAAATCGGAATGAACCCACTTCACATTTGGTACAACACATATAATCTTGTAAAGTAAATTACCACCAGACTTGCAGCTGCCCACAAATAAAAAAGGTAAATGAAGTTTGATATCTGGGCATAATTATAGATAAAAATTTAACATGGAAAAGCCAAATAAATTGTCTGGCATCAAGACTGAGAAAACTCACGTATTTCATGTTAAGTATCAGAAACATAACAAACACTAAAATAAAATATGATGTCTACTATGCGCTAGTACAATCCATATTAAACTACCTATGTCATAATAGCATGGGGTAGTGCTTATCCAACAACAATAAAGCCCTTACAAATAGTTCAAAATAAGATCATAAAAATCATATTTAATTTCCACCCAAGGACGTCTACGATTCAGATCTATAAAATAACCAACTTATTAAACATACGAAAATTGCATATCAAAAACACTTTAACATACATGAAAACTAATAATTTATTACGCATTCAGAAAAATCATAGTATAACAACTAGGCATAACCTTTGTAACATTAGGGTGCCAAAAAAAAGTACAACAAGGGGACAACAAAACTATATGTATCAGGGCATCTAATTTTTCAATAGCCTTAGTCCATCCCATAAAGCAGAAATCATGTGTACCCCAGCAAAAAATACTAATAAAATAAAAAAACTTATAAATAGCCTACTATAGCATAAACACGCACTAAATAAATAAATAAACAACAACTAATAAATAAATACCATTAAAAAATAAATGAAAATAAATAAATAAACAGTAAATTTTCTGGTTGAGGATAAATATAACAAAATTCCTTTTCATTTCCCTAGTTCCCAATTCATTAATTTGTAAACGGCGGATGAGGGCGGGGATCGGTAGTTTTTTTCATGGCTTGTTTTTTTTTTCGTTTTTTTTCTAGTTTCCTTTCTACTTTTCTTTTGTTTTTTTTTCTTATTCCTTTTTATTTTGTTTTTGTATTTTGATTTCCGAGTTTCCTTTTCCAAATTGTTCTATCTAGTAGTTTTTTTTCTCATTTTATATTTTTTTTAATCCGCGTAATTACACAAAAAATTCAAAAAATATTATAATACAGCCTCGAAACGAGCTCCGCTCAGTGAGTGCAAGAAAAAAAAAAAGACGCAAATAAAGTTTCATAAAGTGAGTCTTAAATAGCCTGATAGAGTCTTCATACAAAGAAATTTTAGTTAGCTAGTTTTACAAAGGCTGTTCAATAAGTAATGCCTTCAAGCCCATATCTTGGGAGCCACTAGACCTGGAAGAGTGCGCGTGTGCTCTTTGGAAAGATAAACTCGCTAGCTTCAAAATGAGGGGTAGATCGGTTCCATATCTGCTTTTGTTCGTGAAGCATGTGTTCGAAACGAAAATTGGATACTGCCGCTCGGTACGTGCAAGTATTTTTTGACGCTTGAAGGTATGACGCCGGTTGAGATTTCTCAATTCGTCATCCGATACCACACAATACCATTTAGATATTTTTCAAGATACCTGAATAGGTAAAAGTCACTAGGAGCAAGGTCGGGGTCATAAGAAGGGTGCGGAACAATCTTGTAGTGCGACTCCTCTAACCTGACTTAGTGCGTGCTGCGGCGTGCGGCCTCATGTTGCCCTGTTGCAGTAAGCAGATACCGCAGGCAGGTCGAACGCGGCTTAATCGACATAATAAGGCTGTCAAGATCCTACAAAGCTTCTCAGCATTGATTGTGGTGTCCTTTTTCAAAATCCCGAAATTTTTGATCTAGTTTGGCAACAATTTCATCCCTTTTCGGCAATTTTGGGCACCCTGACCAAGATTTATCCAGTAATTTGAACGCACCAGCCTTTGTTTCCCTTTTCCACATCCGTACCGCACTGATATCAAAACACTCATCCCCAAAACGGGATTTTAATCGTCGAAAAATCTCAACCGGCGTAGCACCTTCGAGTCTCAAAAAATACTTGCATGTACCGAGCGGCAGTATCCAATTTTCGTTTCGAACACATGCTTCGCGAACAGAAGCAGATATGGAACCGATCTACCCCTCATTTTGAAGCTGACGAGTTTATCTTTCCAAAGAGCATGCGCGCACTCTTCCAGGTCTAGTGGCTCCCAAGATATGGGCTTGGAGGCATTACTTATTGAACAGCCTTTGTACTTTATACGAGTCTTAAAGAACACGAGTTTTGAAAAGTTTTGATAGTATGCTGAAGAGCCATAATCAAATCTGGAGGCGTCATAATGAGTCATAAACCAGATTTGAACAGTTTTAGCGAGTCTTGAATAAGTTTGGATAAGATTTAAACATTTAAAGAGTATGTGAGATTCAAAAAGATTCTTGTATGAGCAATGAAGAATCTGAGCTACTCTCGTAAGGACAGTTTTTTCTCCCTCTTTGAGGACAAAACTGGATGGTATTTCTTTTTCCATTTTTGCTCTCAACCCAAGCCCTGGAATCCGCCCTTATGCTGAGAAAAAATTTTATTAATGCTGTATATAATTTCCCTGGTACCTATTTTTGTCCCTTCAAATGTCAGAGCAGGCAAACATATTTACAGCTTGTCGCGACGAATTTCTCACATACCCAGTTGAAGGGTGGTTACGCACGTGAAACATTCTGTAAAGCTTATAATAACCAAACCATTCTGTTTTCAGCCCTCGAACGAAATCCACGCGCTCAGTCCTCTTCCAGTGTATTGCTTCAAGTTTTCAAGCCAACTCTATGCATATCCACACAACGCACACACTAGGTTTTACTCGTAATTCTATTCCATTGAAAATTTTCAACCCACGCTCAGGTATACGCCTGGCAGACCCGGTACGAGAATTCTTTGATGGGGCGAATTTCATGGTCTTGACTCCTACCCGAGGACAATTTTTCACTAATAGTGAACTTTTGCAGAAAAATTATGTCACTCATGAGGAGAAATTATCCCCCAAATTCAGCCCCTTAAACTAGCAATGACGCCCTTAGGGCCTTGTGATTCCTGGAACATTTCTCATTTTGGGTAGAAATATTTTTTTCACTTCGCCAGAAGTAGGAATCGCGTCCATTCTCTCTCCCTCCCCTTCGATCAGCCACGTTTTCCCTTCTATTTTTAAAGAAAATACGAGTATAATAAGAGCTTTTTTTTTTTTTTTTTTTTTAAGGAATGACGGTGCGATTGTCAGCACCGCCACAATAACAATTGTAAACAACCGAAGAGGAAGTCGTAGCGATGAATTTTGACACATCTTCGTGTCATCCTTTTCATCATTCATTTCCTTATCACCGATATTTGTTTTGATGATACATTTCCCGGTAATGAACGCGGTAAGTCGCAAATATTCAACGTGATTGCGACGAAAGATCTCAGTTATTTGGCGATTCTTATCACCACACGTGCGGCGAAACAAAATTACAAATTAATTAGCCATATCAGCAACAATTACACTACACGAGCATTTGAAAACACTAATTTTATCTTACAAAGATGTTTCACACTTATCGGTATTACGAAAAGTGCGTCAAATACGAGCATAATATGTATTCGTGGAATAAATGACCAAAGTGTAGGGAATGTATATAATTCTCACAACTAGATCATTTTATAGCTGTATGTGTCTGTTATTAAAATAACCGCGCATTAATTGCGCCGTCTGTTGTTTAGTTGGACAGAAAATCTGGTGACCTGTATCGGAAAATATGAGATGTTCTGTGAAAAGGTACCATAAGTCGGAGAACTTGTGCTGAGTTTTTGGTAGAATCTGATAGATCACAAAGGAACCCGCATTTCAAGTCTCTAGCCTCACTACGGAGTGAAATAAATGCGATTGAAGTTTGAGACGTAAGCAAAATCGATACGACTTATGGTACTCTTTCCGAACTGTAAACTTGAAATATCACGTCCTAGATGAATACTTTCTATTGTACACTGCGGCCAGGTGAGCCTAGAACCAGTTTCCGATGAAATCCGAAAAAAATGGAATTTCCGACTTGAAAACGCATTTTGTGCTGTAAGGCAGAATTCAATTTTCCGACATATGGTACCTGTTCACAGAGCTCTTCATAAATGTACATTTATTTCTACCTCCGAACGGAACAGGCTGATGATGAGAAATGGTCGTACTGATGTAAGCCTAACCGGGCAAAAATTATGCATTTCATCGCAAAAGCATCATGTTTGATTTGTGAGTTGAGGGCAGATTGAAGTCACCCCATCTGAACATTGAAAATCTCGCAAATTGGAACAACTCATTCCGAAGCGGAATTTCGGCCGGTCATACAGCGACGGATCGAGGAAACGATCCTTAGGAGGGACAATTCAAAGTTTTACATCAACCCATTTCTCCTGAGTAGGTAGATCATTTTTTCTTCATTACGAAGAGAACTGGAGACCAAAATCTTCGTGCATGAATTAACTGAAGACTCCTAATATCGAATACAGTTCAATCAAAGAGCTGCGTGGAAGACGGGCCTTCACCTCATAAGAAATATACACTGGTCGAATGCCATTCTTCCACACACCTCTTCGATTCTCGTTTGTCAAATTTTTGAATTAAAAATTTTTCCATTTTGGTCATGATTGGTTGTCAAAGAGGAAAACTGTTCACGAACATTGCCGAATTTTCGTATACGAGTTGTTTAAAGACGCCCTTTGGTTAAGGCTCTTTGGTCATTTTACAAGGTGGCCACAATTTTCCATGAATTTTACTACTGAATTTTTGGCATTTGAGTTGTTTGAAGACTCATTACAAGTGTTGATCAAAAAGTTGTGATATCAATAGGAGTTCCATTTTCAAATTTTTCATGTTTGGAAAATAAAAAAATCTGTCAGGACTCTTCGATCAATTAATCAAAGACCAAAACTGTACTTGAATCAAGCCGAATAATCAGAAACGAACTGATGAAGAACTCCTAATATCAAATTAGGTTCAATTTTTTTAGGACTGGAAGTTTTCCCCCCAGAATTCCTGTAATAACTCTTTGATTATTTTTCCGGGGTGAATACAACTGTCAACGAATCTTACTCAGGTTTTGAATACGAGTTGTTTGAAGACTAACGGTAGATAATAAGTATTAATTTTCTATGTCGTAAACTCTTTTGAATTTTGAGATTGTTCCAAAACCAATAAGTGGCACGTTACCTTATAAATACTCTGCCCTGACAACACAAAAAAAAAAAATCCAATTTCTCTCATTCATTAATAGTACAAAGTTCAGTTTTCACATTTTTAGATACAACTTATTCTTTAGCATTCCAGTTTGGATTTGTCAAACTTCACAAAAGAAATGTTGGACAGTTTCATAACACGATTAAGAAGACATGGATTGATATTTCATTGAAAGATTGAAACCGTTCAGTCATATTGGTGAATAATTGGGAAACTTCAAAAAGGAATTCCAATTCAGCTTTGTGAGTTCTTCAATGAAAAATAATGAATGAGTTTACGCCATCTGCTATTTAATAGTTGAATCGGTTAGAACTAAAAGGGGTGAAGTCCAAAAATCGCACTTTTCAAGAAGCGAAAAAAACTGTTTTATTCGACAATTTGAAAATCGTGGAATACGTCCTTCAGGGTGGTGGTAGTGTCACAAGAGACAACTTTTAAGCCCGGTCCCGTCTAATAAGATTTTGATGGGCCGGAGCTGGGAGAGCTCGAAATTTTTGGACTTAACCTCTTTTGGTTCTGAACGACTTTTTTTGCACTTTTACGGCTCGAATTTCCCCCCTCCCTCCCATTGTAGCCAGACATAAAGGGGCCACTTTAGTCTTAGTCCCATTCCAGTCGAGTAAAATCCCTGCTTGTAAGAAAAAAATTTCTGAAGCTATATTGGAAAATTACGATTTTGTTTTTGAAAATAGCACTTTTTGGGTATAAAAATGCAAAAAGAGGGGGATGGGCCGGAATTTTTCATTTATCTTTATTTTTTAAACTAAAATACACCATTTTCAAACAATTTCTGGAAAAAATCCATTTTTTGAAAAAAATTCTTACAAAAAATTCACAGAAAGCGATGTTGCCAAAAAGCACTTCCCCAGCTGTTTCACGAAATTTCGACGACACCAGCAGATCGCGATACTTCAATACCCTATAATCCGTGAAAAAAGCAAAAAAGACGAAGTGGACTTAACCCATTTTGGTTCTAACCGATTCAGTTTCAGCTTTTCTTTCGTTACGAAAACCCAAAAATATTCTCTAATTGCAAAACTCAGGTATGGAAAAGTTCACAAATTGTCAACCAGAAACGAGTGCTCATCATAAAGAATTGAGGGAATTACGAGTGCAACATGATAGAAGGGATGTTCAAACTTTTTTTAACTGGCTGAGAGCCCATCATCCCTTCCCATATGTATCTGAATTACAAGAGGGGATCTACTCGGGTTTACAGAGGAGATTCATGAAGGGGATATGGAAGGGCTATATGGCGGGTCTACAAAGGGGATCCATGCAAGGGTAAACAAAGGAATATACAACGGGTCTACAAAGGGGATCCGTGCAAAGGGAAACAGAGGGGCTATATAACGAGTCTACAAAGGGTATACAGAGGGACTATACAACAGTTTACAAAGGGGATACTTAGAGGCATACAGAGGGGCTATACGACGGATCTACAAAGGGCATACATAAAGGGTATAGCACGGGTATCTCCACACCAGTGTATAGCTCGGGTAGTGAGAGGGCTACACGTAAATGAAGTGCAGTGATTGGCTAATCTGATGGCTCCCATCGAATGGAGCGCTCTGATTGGCTGCTGGAGGGGAAACATCCCGGGTTGAGACAGAGCTAACGAGGGTCGATTTTTCGAGGGTCTCGAGTGGGTTTACACGAATTTAAAGTTTTCCACATCGGGATTACGAGCTTGTGGTTGCCGTAAAGTAGGTATCTCTTGTAGCCACGCGTGTGTAGAGGAGGCTGTTTAAACGTAGAAAATTGTATACACGTAGATTCGCATGAAAATGAATTCTTATAATAATAAAGACAATAAATTGAAATTATATCATGTAACATTCCATGCATCCAATCATGTGTTTTTCAGGTGCGGAAATAGGAGGGGACTAGGGGGGGGATAAGCCCCTCGTTTCCAAAATTAGCCCCCCTAAATTTTATTTTGTAAATTAATCTTAATACAGTAAGACTTTTTTTTTTCTTTCTTTTTCTTACAAAGGAGTATCACAGGGATACTCGTAAATCTATTTTTATGTTGTTTTTTTTTAGGGAGGAGGCTATGATTTCTGGATTTTTATAAAGTTATTGTAGATGCTGGGGCTTCAGCCCCCTAAAGTTTTCGCTCTGGTGTTTTCGCGATTGTTTCAGCATTCGTATATCGCGTACGTTGTAGGTTACTCCATATTTATTCATGCTTGTGTGATCTTGAACGCCGATTATCTTGGTTGGCATGGGATTTACGAAAAAAAATATAGATATAAGTTTTGTAGAGAATTTTACGCTCTTTAATTTTGGTAGGAAATATTTTTACCTATAACTCAATTTTAAGCTAAATACAAGCCAAAAACTGTTTCCGGGGGCACTTTTTGGACTCTGAGGGGTGATGCTCACACCGGGGGAGGGGGGAAATCACGGGGCTTTTCCGAAGAGAGTACTAAACCATCGTACCAAGTTTCAGCTGCGCTGCAATTAATTCCATCAAACACCTCTTTTTTTTAGCTAATTCTCCTGGACTAATTCTTCACACGAAAATTTCAAAATAGTAAATTGGTAAAGGGTAAATGACATTCACTTCTTCTGAAAGTGTGTACGTTTGGTTATCTTTTCATGTATTCAGGAATATTTTTTCTCAATTGTGAGCTGAATGAGAGCAATTTCATTCCGAAATAACGCCGTTTCCTAAATCGCGCCATTCAACTTTTTTACCGATTAAGTTATCTCCAATGAAAAAACTAAACGGAAATATGAAAAGCGGACATCTGACGATAGGTTCCCACTTTAAAGGAATACAATGAAAATGGTTTTGATTTTGAGTGCTGGCGACAGTATTTTTGTAATAAATATACTGCGTTTGTGACACTTTTTTGCATTCAGTTTCGAATTAGATGGGGTTGGTACGATGAAGAGAATCAGAGACTGAAGTGGCATCTGGCTACTAAACATTTTTCAGTGGGTACTGGATTCACCAGACGGGAGTGGACTACTTTTTTGAACCATTTTTGGCAACTAATTGCCAAAATTATACGAATTAAAATTGTGCCTTTACCATCCCAGATGAAAATTCCGTTTCTGCGCTCAAAGATACGCAAAAGTCCGGGGTACAATTTGGTCTACGAGCGGTTTCGAAAAAAATTTGAGCCCCGTCTAGAATGAAGAATTTAAGTTGGCACAATTTAGGCTCCCTTACCCAATGCCGGTTGCAGACCAGATACTCGAAGGCGAACCTGCCACTGCACTAAAGTGAGTTTTGTACTCGAAATAAACTAAATCGCGTTCAAAAATACGTTTTTTATCCTTAAAATTTACGAGCTCGGTTTAGCGAGAATATTCGCGCTGTTTTCGAATGCAGAAATGATAAGCCGTCAAACCATGTAAGGTTTTCAAATCGCATAACGTAATCAGTTGTGACTGGTTCAACGGCTGCCCCTCTCACTCACTCTCTCTCACTCTATGTGTCGATCCTGCAACACGATGAATAAATAATACCAACTCGCCTTCAAACAGTGGGTAGATGTTTTAACTGATTTCCCTGCATGCAATATGCAGGTCACAGGGTTAGTAATATTTTGATTGTCGCTGGCCTTGGACAAACGGCTATACATGGAAGTACGTCGCTTGACCAACCAAGGATGAAATCAGAAGAAAAATTAGCAATCTGCGACTTCGTACAGACACACGAAATTTGGCGGAACTTGTAACGATGAAATGAACGTCCGGTTGCCCGAACAGAAAAATGAGATAAACTTGCGATAAAGAATTGTGCATGTGTGCAGGGCATCGCCGCAGAATAAGTGATTTAGATCCAATTTAAATCATAAATAACTTTTTTCCCTTATTTTTTTTTATCTGTCGAATCATCGTATTTCAATAAATGGCGATTTTTTCGGGTACTACCATGGACGAACAAAACAGTAATACAAGTTCATTTTAATTTAGATAAATTAAAATATCGCTTTGTGTAATTAAGATATAGGAAAGTTGGACTTGGTTCGAGTTATAACTCAATTTCCCGTGGAGAGTCATTCACTTCGAATTGATTCATTTTGTTAGTCGCGAAATCGACGCGAAAATTAAAATTAAAATGCTCGAATTAAAGTCGTAAAAAAGTCGGCATTTTGGCCTATAAACAGTCAGGGGCGGAAATAGAGGGGGCAGGGGCTAGCCCCCCCCCGGTATCAAACTTAGCCCCCTAAATGAAAAATGTAAAACTGTACGAGTACCGCTACTACCGTTTGTGATTTTGTGCTCTTTTTTTTTTCGTTACAGAGGAAGTAATACAGAGAAAAAAATCAATGTCAATTTTTAAATTATTATTATTATTATTTATTTATTTATTTTATTATTTTTTGTGGAGGGGGGGGGGGGTTATAAAATTACTAGATGACCGTGGGCTTAAGTGAGTTTGCTAAAGTAAGTTGGTTTAAGTGAGTTCGATACCATCACCCTCCAATTTCGAGGGATACAGAGTGTAGAGAAGCCTAATCGTGATCCTACTGATAACGAAAAAGACCAAGGTAGATGGGTATAACAGCCCAAAGTAAGTAATGTAAAAAGCTCAAGGCTATATGAAAACATTTTTCCAAAGCATTAGTCAAAAGAGAACACCTACGAAAATCCATATTTTGCTCCCTACATTCCACATAATAATGACCATGCATGGATCTTTCTAAACAAATTCAAAAGAAAACCAGAACATCTTTAGTATGACATGATGATGATGATGATGATAAGGTTATTAGTCTTACGGCCGGTTTGATGTAGCTTCCCATTTCTCCCTATCTTGTGCAAGTACCTTCATTTCCAGGCTTGTGCAGAGGGGGGATTCCCCCTGGGCCCGAATTTTTTTGAGAAGGCTCGCTAAGGGCCCGCTAGTGCTAAAAAAATCTGCCTTTACAAAAAGGGCCCTAAAACTTTTTTTTTTTTTTTTTTGTTGCTCTTACCTACTTTTTACACCCTCCTCCAGGGCCCGAATTTCCTCTGCACGGCCCTGTTCATTTCCAAATAACTCTCACATTTGACATCCTCGATTATCTGTTGAACATATCAGTGTTACCAACTTAGCATAATTGATGCTAGAATTGGCATAATTCAATTTTACAGTATTCCAAAATGTTTAATCTGGAATCCAGCATCTTTCTTCGGCACAGTTACATCTGAATTGAGCATATTTTAGAATTTTAGCAAAATTCTTTTTTTTTTAAGCAAAAAAATGTCAGAGAATTGACTGGACTGGTTCCTTTCTATTTTCTACTATTAGAATTCCAAAATTATACCAAATTAAATCTAATTTAGCATATTCTTCGAAGTTTAGCATCTTACTTTTGGCGGACTTTTCATGTTTTTTCTGGTTTCAAGTAGCAAAAAATAGATATTCCATTTGGCATCCATTTTTAGCATTTTTTGGGAGGCGATTTAGCACCCATTCAGCACATTTGAAAGGCAGTCTAGCTCTGTATGGGAAAAAAAGTTGGCAACACTGGAACATATACTGGAATCTTTGCCGACGTACTCAATTCCGTCCTTCCACCGTTCCTTCTAGCAGGAGTGATATTATTCCTGGATGTCTCAAGTTATGCCCTATTAGTTTATCATTCCTCATCTTCAAACAATTCCAAATATCTATTTTACCTGTTACCAGGAACTGAAAGCCAAACGATAAAACTTTCGCTTTCGGCTTTAGCTTTTGACCTTGAAAAATACGGCTTCCGCTTTCGGCTTTCAGCTTTGAACTCAATCAGCTTTTGACTTTCGGCTTTAGCTTTCATGCCGAAATCGTGCGGCTTTCGACTTTCGGATTTTCGGGCAGTTTTTACAATATTATTACTCCCCCCTCCCCCGTTCCCCAGTTGCCTAGCACTTCGGTGTCTGTAGAGAGTCTAAGACCTTAGGGAGTTGTTTTTGGCATTTCTCATTATCAGTAATCTATACTTTTTGGTTTTCGGGAAAAAGTCAAAAAATGTTAAAAAAGATTCGGCTTTTAATTTCGAACCAAATCGGCTTCCGAATTTCAGCTTTGGCTTTTATGCTGAAATCGTTCGGCTTTCGGCTAGTTTTCAGTCCCTGCCTGCTACTCTGTTAAGTGTTTCCTCATTTCTTACCTTATCCGTCCATTTGATATTAAGTATCCGCCCATAACATCACATTTCAAAAGCTTCGATCCTTCTCTCTGCAGAGACTAGGACCTACATAACGGACACTCACTCATACATCGCATTATTTCACCCCTATAGCCTATTATCTCCATGCGAGACCATCTCGAAAAACATGATCCATAATTAAGTTGTTGCCGTAAGATTTTTTTTTCCCCAACACGTTGGTCAATGATCTTATTCTGATTGATTATTTCTGTCGGTCAGTGGCGTAGCCAGACTTGGTATAAGGAGGGTGGTGTCCCGTTCAAACAAAAAAAACTATACAGCATTACAGGTGTAGTACTTACTATTATCAAAATAAATTATACAGTGGAACTTCCACATAACGAACCTCCAAGGGGACAAAGAAAAACTTCGCTATATAGAAATCTTTTTTTTTTTTAATTACAGTTCATATGACTGTATATCTCGATGCGCAGTCAGTTACCCTAGTAACCCGCGGAAAAGTTACCCATTTGCAACCCACAGTTACCCTCAGATTACCCAGATACCCGTCAGTTATACCCTTGATTCCTCTTCAGTTACCTGAGTAACTGGTGGGATTTAGTTACCCTCTAGTTACCCGCGGTAAAGTTACCCATTTGTAACCCTCAGTTACTCAGAAACCAGTCAGTTACCCTTGGTTCCCCATTGGTTACCTGGGTAACTGGCGGGTTTTTGCGCATCAGGCAATACTGTAAGGTAGACTTTATGCATACTGCATGTCAGTAATAAAGTGTATAATTAATTAGGGGGAATGCACACGAGAAACTGAGAACTTCTAATGAAAAGAAATGCCCACACATACATACAGTGCAGTTCTCGTTATCATTGTGGTCGTCGGACGTGTATAAGCGTGAAATTACCAGAAAGTACTGCACATGTTTTCAATGTGATTCAAGCATTCGAGCTTCTGAACCGTGAAAAAAAGTTCGTTACGTAGAAATTTCCTTTCGTTATAAAGAAAAGTTGTTGAATGGAAATTCCAAGGGACCAGCGAAAAAGTTCGTTATGTGGAAAATTTCGTTATATAGAAGTTCGTTGTAGGGATGCTCCACTGTAATTTTTTTACATTTTCGGGTGATGACAGGGGGGGTGTGAGACCCCCACCCGGCCACGCCCCTGCTGTCCGTTTGTAAACAGTTTTTTGAACGTCCTGAACAACCTACAAATGAAGCGTCTATTTTCAAACCGATAACTTCGAGTGTCTCATGCACACTTGACCTAAGTGACAAAAACGCTATTATTCAGGAGAGCGATTTGAAAATTATAAATAACGTTGTGTTATATACGTGGCTCAAATGGTTTACGCCATCTAGCGGGCTAAAAAAGGAAGTAATTCGTCATTTGCGAGTGTAGCCCGATATAGGGCATCGAGATCTATAAGAATATGTATTAAACTCATTTTCGTCAAAATGTCACTTAGGTCAAATGTGCATGAGACAACCGACTTATTCCTTACAGTTTTGATAGTGGTGAATTCGATTTTGCTATGAAAGGTTAAATTCAACGCCCTCAAAACTTATGTATTACTTTATTTTTTCTAAATTTGTTGGATAATAACGTTTGGAGCTAACGCATTTTGGAAAAGCACTTCTCGAGTATTATTAGTTGATCCAGACTTAGTATACCTGTAACGGTGAGTATAAGAGAAATCGAATGCCATATTGTGAGGGCTCGAGGAGACTCAGAGTCGATAAGTGAGACCATTCGAAATAATTTTGAGCTAAGACTATTCAGTCCTTTTTTGTCATTTTCAGTTATTTTTCATCTTTTTCTGCTATTTAGCGTATTTCTATTTTCTGCACATTATTTCTCTTTTTTCATGCAATATTTTTCAGTTTTTCTCCGTTTTTCCAGGGGGTTCGCCTGTTTCCGAATTTTAATTTTTTTTTCTCTCTCTCATTTTCTATCGAAGTCTTTACAAATTTTATTTAAATTCAGCCAGACGCGTGTTTAGATACATTTTGACTCTTCACAGGTCATTCAACATTGGTTCATGATCACTTAAATAACTTACTATGACTTCCAAGAATTATTTAGGTTCCATAGTGACCAGGCGCGTAGATACATCAAAATTTTAGGGTGGGGGGGATTTGAAATTTTTTAAATGCTGTACATGATTTTCTTATTTATTTTACGCTGTGCTAGAGCTAGTCTTTTCGATCTACATTTTTAGCTTGGGGGAACCCCTAACCCCCCCGTATCTACGCGCCTGATAGTGACTCAGACAGCATCTCATGGGTATCGCGAATTTTTCCCCTTTTTCTGTAATTTTTTATTCCGTTTCTGTTCGTTATTCTTTGTTTTTCTTTCATCTTATTTTGTCTTCTCCATTTTTGTGTCGTTCCTTTGTTTCTCCTTGTGTTTGTTTCTGTCTATACTCACTCCTCTTTTCTCTGCTCTTTTTTTCTTCTTCTTTTTACCTTTTTTTACCTCCCTGGTCTTTCTATTTATCTAACCATCATTCAATAATTCTTTTTTTTTCTCTTTTTTATTTTAATTGATCAAGTCGTTATCTTTATCTATCGTCGTCAATTCTATCTTTTTGTGATTTCCGCCATCTCCTTTCTTTTATGTTATCTCATTCTACGTTTATTATTTTTTTCTCCTCTTTTTATATAATTTTGTCTTTTGTTTCAAGAAAATAAAAAAGCGCTGTGTGGCCGAATGGTTAAGGGGTCTGCTTCGCAATCCTTGCGTCAGCCATCTTCAACGAAGAATGATATTTTACGTGGTCAACTCCAAATTTTGGAATTAAATTTTGTCGCTTCAATTTCCTTGTGCCTTGTTTGTAAGGGTAGCAATACATAGCACACCGAAAATGAAACAAGCAGTATTATGAGATGACCATCTCTTTCCCCATCCGGAAAAAATTACCTCACACCCAAGAAATATATAATATGAAGCTCGAAAAATAGAGGTAATTTAAATAATCTGATTATAAGGAATATTTAAGATGGCTCTAAAACAATAAGATTGAGAAATTAAAGAAGTTGTAGAAACTGAATGCCAAAAATTATGCTTCAAATCTTATAGTAATTAAAATTTTAAGTTGATGTAGCTAGTTCAATCATAAAGGAAGACAGTAGAGATTAATAATTCTTCGTTACCCTTTTAACGTTCTACGCAATAATCATCTACCAAAAAAAAACAAAAAAAAACAAAAAAAAAACGAATGAATTAAAATAAGTGACTATAATGTGAGTCGCTGTTTTCGAACGTTGAAGATTTGTATGCACTTCAATTTTGAGCGCAGGCCATTTATTTACATCACGTTTTTCAGTTCCTCCCACTGAGTACTATCACCTACAACCGGCTTGGCTTCTTTGGCTGGAACAATTCAAATCACTAAGCAAACCCTGTATGCAAATATTTTCATCGTTATCACAGCGAGAGTAAGAAAACATCAAGTTGAAAAAATATAAACTACATATTATTTCCCATAAGATGGTCAGGAGGCTTTTAGCCAGGGATGGGCAAAATCTGGGAACTCCAGGATTTAAATCCGAAATCCAAAATCCAGGTAAAAAAAGGATTTGAATTCAAAGTTTCAAATCCTTTTTAGAAAAGAATTTCAAATCCAAAATCCTAATTCCTCTCAATTTTCAGAAAAATTGGGATTTTAAATCCGAAATCCAATAATCTGAATTTTGACTTCTAAATTTCAGCAACTCAGTAGTAAGCACCCACTTCAATCTATAGTCTACCATTGGCTGAGGACGTTCGTATACAATTTCTGATGTCTGTAGCTTAGTGCTAAAATGCTAATTGCAATCAGTGAAAGAGAAAAATTTTTAGGACTTCGCAGTCAGCGTTCTAACTTCTTACTACTTACTAACAGGCAGGAACTGGAAGCTAGCCGAAAGCCGGAAGCTGGAAATCCAAAAGTCGAACGATTTTGGCATGGAAGCCAAAGCTGGAAGCCGGAAGCCGATTGGGTTCGAAAGCCGAAAACAAAAGCCGAATCCGTTTTGGCTTTTTTCGATTTTTTCCCGAAAAACAAAAAGTATATACACTATACTGATAATGAGAATTGCCCAAAATCAACTCCTAAGAGTCCTAGACACCTTAAAGGCACCGAAGTGCTAAGCAAACGGAGGGGGGGGGGGTAATAATATTGTAAAAACTGCCCGAAAATCCGAAAGTCAAAAGCTGGAAAGCCGAAACCGAACGATTTTGGCATGAAAGCTCAAGTCGAAAGTCGAAAGCTGATTGAGTTCAAAGCCAAAAGCCGAAAGTGGAAGCCGTATTTTTCAAGGTCAAAGCTAAAGCCGAGAGTGAAAGCTTTATCGTTCGGCTTTCAGTCCCTACTAACAGGTGACCAAATGAGCTTCCTTTGCGTTCGCAGAATACGACAACCAAAAGGAAGTAAAACTATCAATACGCAAGGTGTTAGATAATCAAGATATCAATAAGTAAATGGTAAATTGTTAAAACTGATGAAATGAAGGTTTTTTGGATGTTTGCCGCAGCGCAGCCCTGCACGCACCCTATTTTTGGATTTGGATTTTAATTATTTTTGGAATCATAAAAATGCAAATCCTTTGCTAATAATTAGGAGTAGAATCCGAAATCCTTTTTGAAAAAGGATTTGAAATCCAAAATCAGGATTTTTGGAAATTTGAATTTAAAATACCTGAAGATTTAAATCTTGGCCAACCCTGCTTTTAGCACGTGTTTCCCGATCATCTGATCGACCTAAAATTCAGGTTTCTTTATTTTTTGGGGACAAATCGGTGAGCGAAAATCGAGGATCCCAGAAAATTCTAAAATAAGGGACACCTAGTGCACATGGACCACTTTCTAAACAACAACTCAAATGCAATCATTATCTTGACTCAACCACGTTCTAACATGAATGACCTTGTGATTATACAGATAATGCAACGATGAATCATGTGATGGTGACGCACCAATAACGATTCCCCCATTTTTATCCTCTTCCTTTTTAGGCGGGAAAGGGGGATGGGTGCGTTAGTATAAGATTCTGTACGTAGGGTGTGCCAATTTACAATTTCTTCTTTCTGTAGACCAGAGCGCTTTCGGCTGTTATGCCATCCAGCCGAAAGCGCTTTGGACTACAGAAGGAAGAAATTGTGAATTGGCACACCCTATATACAGAATTTACTGAGTTCACGCACACTCCAGTATGGACACTAGTATAAAATTACTCGAAATTGCCGGTATCCGCGAATGCTCGTTCAAAATTATTTTATACTTAGCTCGGTGGAATATTTACTAATTTCCACTTCCTCTATTACAGCCAGGATCAATGAATGACTAATGGAGTTTGAAAATTGAAACGTTTTCTCAGTTCGTAAACTTTTAAATATTATACATCGTTAGGTTGTTGGCTCGTATTTATGGTTTCATTCGTTATTTACGACTCGCTGACTCGTTCGGATCAGGGTGGCGATACACTGGTTAAAGTACATACATCCATCCCTTATAAGAATACCAGCGGATGTAATACGCGTCTACATCGAAATAAATGTGGAACTGGTCAGTGCAGCGTTCGCAGATTACTGCAATTCCGACCGGAGCTGAGAAATGTAAAAAGTTGGGTCGTCCTCCTTCCGAGCCACATATAGGAAGTCGTCCCGCTTGGTTACGGCGGCTAGGTAACTACAAATTTGGAAGGATTTTCTATAGAAGGCGCGCATTTTATTACCTTACCGGGTCACAAACTCGCAATTTCCCAGACTCATTCCGACGGTGCACCTTTTCACGTTTTAACGTCGGGAATTACGCCTACGTCGCGCCGCACGCCCCACCACTTCGGGCCACATTTTGTCACCGAAAAGGCGAGCAACTAAAGTTGGGGTACCCGCGACGAAGACCGGCTGCGGCTGGTCGGTCTCGTTGCGCCGCTGCCGCCGCCGCTCCATCCCTGCTGCCGGCGACGGTGTCGATGCCGGCGGCAACAGTAAAATACGATTTTCTCCGCCGCCGAAAATGGGGAAAAACAGAAAGACGAAAAAAGAAAAGAAAAGAAAACCGAAAAAATATTTTCCGACGCCAGAACGCACGCATTCGCCCGGTCGAAAATCTAATTTCTGATGCCTTTGTCTGACGGAGGACGAGGAGGAAGGGGCCTGGGGAGCGTAAGACCGAAGAGCCGAAGAGTATTTTTCTTGAGCCCGATTGCGACGTCGATGCTGCTGCCACCGCCGCCGCCACCGCCACCGACAGCCCGCGCCCTTCTTTCGCGCATTAAAATTCCGAAGAAAGAGGGAAACACAGAAGCGACTACTCACTCGATTCCGTTCATAATCGTACACGAGCAATTTAAAAGCGCGTGCGTACATATTGTTCTAATCTGAACACAAACGAACTTGAACTGACCTGCTCAATTACATTACGATTGTGCTCGAATTTCTACGAGTATGTGTGTGAGTGTGCGCGCGTGTATGTGTGTAGGTACTAGGTACCCAGTTGTATGTTTATTAAATACGCGATTTATGTGAACTCGTATTGCATTAATGAGTACACCGAGAAACTTTCGTGTGTATCAGCCACTAAAATGGTGAACACTGTTCAGTGCCAGTGTTTCGTACTGTGTACACTGGCACTTTATTTTGGCGTTATCGTACATGCAGAACGCGTATCTGATATTTCGATTAAAAACAATGCTGTTTAGAGTTTATACCTACACTTTTTTTCTTCCTTGATAAGAAGTGGATGTTATATACGTAAACCGGTTGAATGGGGTGATGCAATAGCCCAACTATAAAAAGAGTTCTTCATACAATGCGGATGATACTAATGATCCCATCAGTGGCACCTCAGCCGAGGTACTAGCTCCTTGGCAATCGTGACGCTGGGGAGCAGTAGTATCATTTTGCCCCCAGTTAAGAATTCCACAGTTCTACACGAAAAATACTCAAAGATGAAAAGATCATTTCTATAGATACGTATTTTTCAAGCAGTGGCACACCTACAATCCGTAGCTAACAAGGTCTGCAACTGGGCATAAAATTGGAAGATCAAATAACTGAACAACAATCCGCCATGGTCGAATTTACCCTTCGCCCCTGCAGCTACATTCCCACGGTCATAACGAGAGATTTATCCCAAGATTTGACTCAACAAAGAACATGGGAATACACCTCGATCGACGATCAGGGCCGGATTTACGAATAGGCAAAGTAGGCAATTGCCTACGACGAAAGCTCATGAGTGGCGCCTACACTCGTTTCATTGGCGCTATTCGAATTCTCACGAAATTTTGAAATTGATTTTTAAAAATACATACGAATGGATATTCCCCTCTAGTTTCGGTTTTAGAAGAGTTAAGAATGATGAGAGAGCCAGGACAAGGAGACCCAATTTCAAAATAATAATATTCTAAAGAAGCTCCTTTCTCCAACAACTCACCTTATGATTGGGTAATTCTAAAAAAAAAAAAGCAATTTCCACGGAGTAAAATTTTCCATTCAAAAAGTTTCTGTTTAGGGGAATTTGAAGGTGGAATTTATTGTTTGTGTGTCCCACAAGACATAAACACCCTTCTGCTCAATTCATTTTGACCAGGGGAGGGGACAGAGCATTTTAAAATATTATCTGTCCGCGGCATGAGAACTTCTCATGCCGTGGCTATTCTCCAATGCCGTGGCCAGATGTTATTCAACTTCAAACCTTCAACATGAAGAGAAGATATATTATGCTGTTGTATTTAACCTGTTGGAGAACAATGACCGACGTTTATTAGGTAAGTATTGAATGGTGGGGACTAGTTGAAAAATTATACTTATTATAGGTATTACAATTTATATGTTTCATTCCAGGTTTAAATTGTGTTAAAAACTTATCCACTTAACTCAGTGCAAAAATTATGTGGAGAACCATGTTTTAAGAGTAAGGTACCAGACTGCAGTGGAATCCCATACAAAGGACAGGTAATGAAACAGTCACAATATTTTGAAAAATCTTGTTAAGTTTAATTTGAAATGAGATTAGGACAGTACTCATTATTCAAACAAAAAATTGCTTAGACTTATTCTGACTAAAAATTTAGGACCTCTTTCATAAAATCACGGAATTGCTCACTTAAAATTACTAAATAAATCTTTGATATTTACGACTAGTAGACAAAATCATTTTATTTAAACAAAAACTCAATGAACAAACTTGTAAAAATATCATAATACTCTCGAAGCAAGATGAGACACTTTTGCATGAAATGAAATGTTTCTCTTAATATTATTTAGTTAATAGTTAACATAAAATTTTGGATAAGACTCGTTTACATACATTGAATCATTTTTGATACCTAGCAGTCGCTTCCTCTCAGCAATTTTCTTTCGCTTCAATCGTTCTTTATGGGAAAGGGCCACTGATTAAACAAACGTAAGCAGGTTTAAATGTACAAGTACATACATTTCACTTTCAAAATCTCTTGTCGTGGTTATCACTTTCCAATGCCGTGGTCAATGGAAGCAGCTTATGCCACGACATAAGAGACAAAAAGCAAGACACGACATTGAAAAATTTTCAATAATTCTATTTTTTTACAGCCTTTAAGTATTTTCAAAGCTACTTTTCAATCTTAATTGAATCACACGTACTAATTAAGGGTTCTCCTTTTTGTTTCAGGTGAAAATCCTATCATTTTGGCGGAGAACGAACAGCCACGCTATCGGATACCAAAAATTGTACACAACACTAATTTCACAGATTTATTATTACAGAATCGATAAGGCGTACAGTATCCAAGATCGAAGATGCGGATTATGTTATCACTATTCGAACGAAGCCATCCAGCTTCGCAGCCGCATGAAACACGTCAACAGTGTGCCAGAAGAAGCAACTTAAAAAATGGCCACGGCATAGGAACAAAAACCCAGTTACAAAACTAAAAGCTCTCCTCTGGGTCACATAGAGAACTTTTTGTCAATTTTGTCGGTGTCTGTCTTTGCTTTAACCCTTCCAATAATATTTATATTGATTTTCGGTGAAATAATGCCTAATTAACATCATTATGGAGACTTTTATAAAATAAGGAATAGTGAGTTACAGCCACGGCATTGGAGATTTCGAGGATTCTGAAGGATTTTTTGAAATTGGGAGAGGGGGCACATTATTTCTAATGGTTGAAAAAAGTGAGGGACATGTTGCTCTTCAACACAGTAAAAACAAATTTTGGAAAACGTGTTTAGTTGTTAAGAATTGCAATGGTAACTGAAAATTGCTTTTTTTCTGAGAATTACCCGATTATTTTGTGGACAAAAATACTGAGAAGACTGAATGAGACGAATATAACTTTACAAAAAGTCAAAATATCTCTGAATGAACTTATATTTTCAAGACTTGAGAGGACGATACAATGAGTAAATTTCAGAGATGAACACAACATTCCACACTTCTCTATATATGACTGTGCCGGATGTAGGTGATTCTCATCAGGGTGGAACTAGGGTGCCTAGAATTCGAAGGACTAAGAGATTTCATGATGAAACTCAGACTCCTGAGGTCATACTGACCGGGGTCAAAAAAATGGAAGTGGAAGGTTTCAACGTGATTATTGATAATTTGGTCAACGAGATGGAGCGGAGGAAGACAGCTTACAATGATAAAAATGATAACTTTGAATTTCTTTTTCGGAAAAAGTGATAAACATAACGAGGAATTAAGGAAAAGTGCGAAACAATTTTCAGAATTTTATGACGTCGATGTATCCAATGACATAATTGAGGAAGCCATTCAATTCAAGTATTTTTTGCAGAGTCAAAATCTTCAAAGTCCTCTTAAATCGGATCCCTTGGAAAATTTCCAGTGTATCACAAAAAATAATTTGATGTCCACCTTTCCAAACATATTTATTGCTTATCAAATCTTCTTAACATTACCGGCCAGCAATTATTCTGGGGAAAGGAGTTTTTCAGTTTTGAGACGTGCCAAAAATTACCTGAGGAATACGCTGAGTCAGATTAAAACTTCATATCTCTCGTTGTTGCACGCTGAGTCTAAATTGACCAATGAATATGATTTTAATCAGATTATTGATGCATTTGCGGCCAAAAAAAGCCAGAAATAAATCTTTCTAGAGTGTTTTGCACCATATTTCAAAGTAATAATACGGTTGGCCGTCTATCACAATATGATTGGTGACTCTTTTCATTATTTGTTTTTGTATTATTATATATCTATATCATTTACTCGTGCATTATTGTTGAATTTTCATTACCTATTTATTATCAAACTTGTGATTTCGTTTATAACCTACAATTGTTTCTTATTTTTATTCTCATCATATACCTACTACCTAGTACATACTTTCATTTTCATTTGTTCAATTATTATCATAAGTTTAATTTTTGGTCTCGCTATCTAGTTTTTGGTTCATCAATCATCAACACTATTTTTTTGTAGTTTTTTATTATTCCTAATTCCTAATACATGATCATATTATCCATATTTCAATGATTAATCAGGGTAGGGAGGGAGGGAGGGCGGGGAGAGAGAGAGACGCGCGCGTGAAAAGAATGAGGAAATTTTCTCCCACGAAAAAAATGTTGGGGGGGGTTTCAGGGTGAAAATTCATTGGCGCCGCCTTCCGTTTTGCCTACGACGCTACAGAAGGTAAATCCGGCCCTGTCGACGATTGAACTGGAAAGTTCGTGTGAAAAGAAAAAGCGCGAGGAGCTGAACATCAAACTACGAAAACTGTACTGGCTAAAAGGGTATCGCATCAATAAATATGGCCTATGAACTTCTTATTTACAAGACGATCTTTAAGCTTCTATGGACCTATGGTCTGCAGATCTGGGGCACAACGAAAAAATCGAATCGACTCGTCATCCAGAGATCCCAAAATAAGGTCCTACGCCTAGTTACCAACACGTGTTGGTACTGTCGTGATCTCCGAACCATCTGGCCCGGCAGTCCCGCAGGGAAGACCGGTCGAACGGGATGCAACGGTACGCAGCGGCTTCGGAGTGACCGGAACGCGGCACTATTGGTCAACACACTGGTCTCATCGCGGAGCGACATAGTTAAGCGAGGGTTGTGAAGTAGAGTTCGAAATGCACGAATTACGCAGGTTGGGGAACAATTCAAATTATTTAATACTTTTGTACACTATGATGAGCTAATGCGCAATACTATAGCCACTTTTAAATAGTAATTACGTATGTAGACACGAAAAAGTAAAAAAAAAACTAACAGGGGGAGGGGTTGCCCAGCGGCACGAAATTATCGACACAGGAGTTCAAGTTCGCGAACTAGCACTACCGGGCCTCCGCGACGAGAGGCGACGATGCGGTCACGCGGTACAGCCGAACGATAGCCCTGCGTCCTAACTAATTTTACGTTGGCTTGCTAGCTATAGGGCCAGGCTTAGTAGGAGTTCGCTTGCGACTGGGGCTTGGTCCAGTCTGCAAACGAGCTTTAGGCTACTTGTCTACGATTACAACCAGTAGGCATCCAGTTCGGTACGTAAACTTAAGAAGCAAGTCAACAAGGACGAGTGATAGGCGGAAGTAGGAGTTAGATAGAAGTAGTTTGTTTGCAGCCAGGTGAATTCCGACCCCGGTACGCAGTCGAAATAGTAGGCTACTTGTCTAGATTTACAACCAGTAGGCTTCCAGTCTGGTACGTAAACTTGAGCGCAAGTAGGCAGGAAGCAGAAGCAGATGTACGATTTTGAGATAGCAGAGGTAACGGAGTTTGCTTGCAACCAGGCGGATTCCAAAACCGGTACGCAGTCGAGCTAGTGGGCTACTTGTCTAGGTTTATAACCAGTAGGCTTCCAGTCCAGTACGTAAACTTAAGAGCAAGTAGGCGAGAAGAAGCAGTGAAGTAGCTAGGCTAGGCTAGGCTAACGCGAAGAACTACAGCAGCAAGCAAACGATGCGAACGCGTCGCAAAACAGCGGCCTCTGAAAAGGGGTCGAGTTGAAGAATTTACAGGATGGCTCGGCGTGTTAGTCACTGCAGGATCGGATGAATGTCAGGAAATGCCGGAACGTCGAGAAAGGGAAGCGCGGCTGCGATTCAATGACCGAATTCGTCAATCGCGAGGGGGAAAAACCGAACGGACTTAAAAAGATACACAAACAACGGCGAAAGGAAAAAAAAAGAAGAGCACTGAACATGCGACCAGCGCTTTCTCGAAGGCTGGAATCGGTTTCAAAGGACGCGGAGAACGGTAAAGGAGACGGTACTGGTTTCGTGACGGTGTGTAAAATTAGGCCGCAGGGTCAGGTATCGCCGGATAATTTTTGTGACCAACACGGGTCGTCGTAACAGTACGTAACGAACACTCTCCTCCATCGAGACCTAAAAGTTTCGGAGATTGACCAGGTGATCAAAACCTATGCGAAGGGACACGACTACCGACTCCACAACCACCCGAACATCACTGCGATCGAGCTCCAAGATACCAGCAATGACAGGAGAAGGTTCAATAGATTGAAGCCACACGAACTTGTAGTAATCTAGGAAATTTATTGTAACTACGCACAATTATTATAACTATCATAACTACTGACCTAGGCACTGGTCAAAGTCAATTAAGAACGCGATTCATATTTTACATTAACAGTATTTATGTAAGCCCTCGGGCAGTCCAATCATAAAAATAATTTAAAAAAAAAAATGTATTTTGAAGTCCTTGAAAAATCTCGTGGACATTGAAAAATGATAAACTCCTACAAAGTGAAAAAAAGTGTCGAAAACTGCTATTTTTCATATTTTTAGCTTGTCTTATACTAATTTCATGCTTATGACTTCTAAATGAGTTTGATAATAATAAGGAATTTTTCAAAATATCAGGAAAACGCAGTAATTTGGAAGGAAAAATAATTTTTAAGATTTTTGCCGCTTTTGCTCGATCTCTTATTTTAAAATACTGTCAACTGGGGGTTACTTTACACACTTTTTCATGTTTTTGAAGCTTTCAACACGCTCCAGAGGGGGGGGGGGAATGAAGGGAACGGTAGCCATGTTTGATATTGCTGGAAAGAGAAAGATTCAGGGAATATTGTGATTTAAAAATGAATGAACTTGAATGCGACTGAGAACAGTTACGAGCCTCTGAAAAAAGTGTGTAAAATGATAACTTTATATATTCACAAGAAATACACGTAAAATGAAAAAAAGTTATTTTTGGGTTCCATTTTTCGGCACGTGAAGAATAAATGAATGCACGCGAAAAAAGACGAATGAATACGGGAATTTTATTAAAATGAAGAGAAAAAAATTGAACATACAACTAAAAATCTTATTCAAAGAAATAATATGATTATAAAACGGGAATAAAGAAAAAAGTACGACATTTTTTGCAACGCGAAATAACATAAATAAACAATAAAAGACTTATTGGGTTCGAACTCGAGTGGATAGCACGTTGGTCTCGAAATCCGGAGATCCCGGGTTCAAGTCCACGTAGCCACTCGCCAGATTTCGACCTAGGCTAGCGTTTCGACCAGAAGGGAAGAGGACTAACACAGCCCTAACAGCCTCCCCGACGTCTCTGAAGTAATGCTCGAAAGGGCGGATTCCAGGGCTCGGGTTGAGAGCAAATTCGAAAAAAGAGGGAATTTACAAAAAAATATTGTTTATATTAGCAAAGCTTTTGTGGCCAACGCTAGTCGTCCTCTTTTTCGTTTCTGACCAATAGGAATGTAGCCGTTGGTACTGTCACAAGCCTTTCCCAAGGTATGCTTGCATACCCCGTGTTTCATAGAAGGGGCGCATGTACACCTCCAGGCACTGGCAATATTCACTCTGCTAACACATAGCAGCAGCACCAGATAGTGCTTACCATTCAACAGAAAGGATACCACTGTGGCACATTTCCAAATCTGCTGTTATACCATCGTTATTAATGTCACTAATGTAAGAGAATACAACGGTTTCCTCCTTACCATTTAAAAAAAAAAAAAAAAAAAAAAAAAAAAAAAAAAAAGGGAAAAACGACAACGACGACCACCACCACCAATACCACTTCCATAACTCGGTGCTCCTTTCCTCGTTTACTGTTTCCTTGTCTGTACGTTCCACTGTCTATCTGACTGACTTTCTGCCTGTCAGAATCCTCGAGTTTTTTCCAACAGAGAAGCCATAGTGGTGGGGGGGGCAATTTTTCTTAACCAACTTATAAAATACATCACGAGGAAACTTAATAGCTGTCCTGGGATTTGCATACCTAAGAGAAACGTTTCATTCAGTAAGTGAGACCAAAATAAAGGAGGGTATATTTGTTGGAACTCAAATTAAACAACTGTTCTGTAGTAATGTCCGATTAATCAATTAAAATCAATTAATCGATTTTCACTGAAAGAAATCGATTAGAAAGTTGATTTTGAAACAACACGCAAAATAATCAGTTAATCGATTTTTTAAATCATTGCGTGTTCGAGTGTTCTCTTATGATAGGTGGGTGGGTGGGGAAGGAGGTGAGAATACAGAATTGCAGTCTTCAGACAGTGCTCGAACCTGGAGTAACAGTACTAGACATGGGTCTAGTATCTCTAGGAGTACCAGAGCGCGGTGCGCTACTAGCGTTAAGGTGACTTGAGTGAGAACTAAAAATAGATTTCGCGGAAAATTGTTCGAGTCCGCCATCCATTTCAGAACATATTTAAGTATTAAAGTACCTATAGGTTGACTTATTTCGTCATTTTTTATATTTTCCGTTTTTTCATTACAGCAGCATACCAAAATAATCGATTAAAAGTCGATGAATCGATTTTTTTGTCATGATAGAAAGACTACATAATCGATCTTCGAGCATCACTACTGTTCCGAGATCCTCTCTTTAGTATTAAACTATCCCAAAAAGAGAGAATAGCATGGGAAGCATCTGAGGAAGTCAGTAGCAAGTTTCTGGGAAATGCACATAAGCATCAAACCATGAACAGATTGTGGATAAACATTTGAAAGCATATAGGTTGCAATATGTTCATGAAGGTTCTTTTTCTCCATTTCCATTTGAACTTTTTTTATGTTAGGATGGGACCAGTCTCGGAGCATGGTGAGAGTTTCCGCCTAGATATTGCGACAATAGAAAAGCGGTATGCGGGAAAATGCAGTGCAAATATGTTAGCAGACTACTGTTGGTCTTCAAAACGCGAAACTGATTCAGATTTGTACAAAAGAAAAATAGAGTATCCATTAAAGCAGCTTCCAACAAACCGCGTTTTTATTATTGTTACTGAACCTTAACAGTTCAAATACAAAAAATATTTGTACCCACCTTTCAACTGCTATTGTATTTGGACTAAAGTACGCCGTTTTTCAAAATTTCAATGTAAAATAGAGAAAAATTCTGATATTCTATCCAAAAACGGTTAATGACATTGAATTTAGTATGAATAGTTTAAGAATCGTTTGATTAATATGTGTCGATTGGCTACCAAAAACGAGCATTTGTCAAATACTTATAGGTAAGGATTATATTATGTTACACCAATTGCTTACATCTGAATTTCTCAAATTTTCTGGCAATTATTTGTTTCTGAACCGATTGGATGGGAAATTATTTGTTTAATTTTTGATGAGGTTTCTAGTTGCTCTTCAGTAGACTGAGATATGCCATTGCGGCCTTTTTTTAAATGTTTTTCGAAATTTTAACACAAAATTTAAAAAAATCCTGAAGTGCTGGGAACAACGGTTTACGGCATTGAATTCAGCGTTAAAAATACTTAGTATATCCCATACTGACCTATCGGACACAAATATGGGGCTATACCATTACACAAACTCAAAAACTCGGAACGAATGTCATGCTAAGAAGCATTTTGGGAACTAGGCTAAAAGACAAGATTAGTATTTCAGAAGTATGCAGTAATACTAAAACAAAGAAAAACCTCCTCAGTCAAATTGTTAAAAACTGAAACTAATATATGAAGGGTAAAAAAAATCAAAACTCACATTTACCATTTTACTGCAAGGGCGCCTTTAGGCAAAATACTGTATACGGGTGCAGGAATATCTTTTCTGCGCCTGTGAACGTGGAGTATGCTATACATATCGCGCATTCACAGGTGCAGCAAAGATATTCCTGCACCCGTGTACAGTATTTTGCCTATTTGCGTCCTTGAAGTAAAATGGCAAATGTGAGTTTTGACTCTTTACCCTTCTATGTACGCAGTGCATCTTGCTAGAGTGTCGAAACACAAATGGAACAAGTTGACCACTTTCTGGATACCGCACGACGGTAAAAGAAAAAAAAAGGAAGACCATCGATGAGGTATGTTGATGAGATAGTCATGCAGGGTAGCTAACCCAAACTGGGCATATAAAGCCGGGACAGGCACAGGTGGGCCGACCTGACGGAGACTTATGAAATGAATAAACGTATTACCTAGGTAGATATTTAGGTTCTTAAGACATTCGTAATGTTTACAGGAAGTGAATTGTTGAGATTTTGACTTGTGAGATTTCAAGTCCGTTGGATTGAGTCCAGATCAGAATTCGATTGATAGCTTGATGACGAAGGTTTTCTACGGATTTGGGATCTTTACAACAGATATGCAAAAGTCATCTGTAAAAACTGCTTTGGAGATGAGTGGGAGGGACAGACAATGTAAAGTCGTTTAATACACTTATTTTACTAACATAGAAATTTTACCATAATTAAAACCTCCTGACTCTGTAGCTTCCACGAAATACGATTCGGGTAAAATAAAAATCAAAATTTCAACACAAAAGGCCTCTTCCCCGAACGAATACGGTACTATTGCTATTTTTCAAATGCCAGAGTAAGAAAAGAACATTTCCACAAAGCTTCCGTTTGTTATTCAAAGTAGCAGAGTTGGATCGTTTCCACGTTGGCGGTTACGAATAATTGTGGATACGAGAACATGTATTACCAGCAATTTCTACACCAATAACCGGAAATTTTTATGGCACCGGGCTACCGGTGCCATCCTGCGAGATATAAATATGTCATTTACCTAGGTTTGATAGATGGATACAATAAGTAGGTACGTTGACTTGTAACGACTTCGTGTAAATGTGGTACACTCCACCTGCCCAATATACTCTAATGTCACCAGCCGGTGAATTATTCGTATTCGTTGCGCACCGTATACGTTTATGAGAAAATTATTGCTTTTTTCTCTTTCTACTCGAAGATTTGGAAATTCGATAAGCAGTATAGTAGTGGGTGTACAAGAACTATATGCCTTGTATTCTTCTTAATTACTTTGGTTGACACTGCTGTAGGGTGATTATCCCGAAACTAAAAGTCGAAAGCGAAGGAACTCGACAAATATCGATTTTCGGAAAGCTGATGCCGCCCGTAATTCAAACCGAAAACAAAGAATTCACTCTATTTGGATCCCCTCCCACTCTCACATTCCTCAAAACGACATGGCCGATCCAGATTTCCCATAAAACTGACTAGGCTGAAGCCTCTGCGCAAAATTTGAGCGGCGCAAAATTGTTGGGGAAAAAAAGTAGAAGAAGAAGGAAAGGAAAAGGAACAATTGTTTACTTTTTTTTTCAAAAAATATCTAATCAGCGGCGCAAATTTTCCATTAGCCCTGAGCGCAAAATACCTAAGTCCATTTCTGCGTGCACAAATCCTTCCAACGACACTGGGATCGAATCCCACCAACTAACAAACTAAATCCCATAAAATCTACAATTTACTCCTGGAAAACATCCTATCAAAATCTAGAAAAGACGAAATAATACTTTTCAGACTAAGAACCGGACACTCCGCTCTCACTCATAGCTATATCCTGAACAAACTACCACAACCAACCAGCGTTACATGTAACCACGTAATTACCTCATGCCCAAAATTCCAATCCCAGCGAAACACACATATCCCAAACTTAACACTGGAATCCCTGCTCTCCGACAATCACACCCAACCTTAAACTCATATCATTCCTAAAAGCCACAAACCTCTACTCCGAAATGTAACCCATGCAGTCTTCATGACTCTAGCCAATAGGCTGTACATAACGTGGCCCTCCTCGGTACTGATGCGATGCCCGAAAGGGTAGTTTCCGGTGCCGGGGGTGCGGTGTCTCAGGGACCACTTTGGCATGCGTGCATCGCTATACGTCCCACCACACATTATCACGTGGCCCAACCCCCTCCCCTCACCAAGAAAATCGAGAATGGTCCTACTCCGCGACACAAAGGATGAAAATATAAGCAAAAGTAACTCGACTTGAAAAATTAAACTAGGGTGTCTAGCAAGATTTAAATTTGAAAATAGTCGACTTAGACCATTTTATTCCGTTTATTAAAAACTCGCAACTCGCTTTGCTCGTTGCTCGCAGTCTATAAGAGATTGCGGCACTCTCATAGACAGCACTTTTTAGATGACACTGATTTCTCATTCATCACCAAAAAATTCTTTGAAAGCTGAAAAAATATGCTCAAATTCCTTTAAATAAACTCACTTTCTTTCAAGATAGTCAATAATACCAACAGCAGTTGTCAGGCGCGGATCCATGGGGTCCCCCCTCACAAAAAAAAAGGAAGAATCTGTGAGGGAAAGGAAATATGTGGAAAGGACAGCAAAAGAATTTCCACACGCTTCGTGCACTTGTTCCTTCTGCCCCCCCCCCCCAGATCGTCTGGATCCACGCCTGCAGTTGTTCGAGGTCTCATGACCAACATTCAGAGACAACTGTACTGTATCAATAATCGAACAAAATTATACATGTGAATAAGTAGCACATCAAATCTTTATGAAGGACTCATTACATTACTGTACGGCACAGTATGACGTAAAAGTTTTCGTTTGGAAATATCCATTTGTAAAACTACTCTTTGCAAGTCACAGGTAAGAAACTAAAATGTACAGTAGTACTTGAGATGTAAGTATTCAACATTTTTTCTTTAGGCGCGCCTAAAATATAGGGTGTAATGTGCACAAGTGAAACGGTGGGTCAAGTACAATATCAACCGCCATATCTCGCACTCGCGGATTGATGTCATGATAACAACATGTAGACGGTGTTGCCACATCATAAAGGAACAACTTTGATGTACATTGTAATGCAGTCTGAAACATAGCAGCCACGAACGACCATTGGGCCTCACTGGGAATCCGGGCCTTACTGGGCTCACCTATCTTACTTCTCTCTAATCTACTCATTCAATTCCCATATTTTAAATTGTCCCTCTCCCGATGGCTTCCGGGATCTACTGCTCGTTCCTACCAAATGCCGGACGTACTGAAATACATATAAATTTTCTACCGCTACCATCGCAGTCTCAACACGGCGTTGTTTTTCAAAATATATGTGTTTTCTAGACAAAGAATTAATGAATGATGGATACTCAAGGTGATCGATCTCATGGCTCAAATATTCAGTCAGCTCCACGTAGAGGCGATAAAAATAAAATTAAAAAATCTGAAGGTTCCAATACGTACAGGGAACCATCGATGTGTAAACATTCGAAATGATGTGCTGCGCTCTGCATTATGGCTAAATAAATTCGACCGTTGTCAGTGGTGCACCCACCTCGAACCTCGAGCATCCGTAATAATACGATAGCGAAGTCTATCTCTCAACTAAAGTAAAACGAAGGGGAAAAAGTAGTCATAGAGAAATACTTTTGAAAAAAAGGAAAAAAATGGTGTACCGAATCAAAAAAATAAGTGTAAACGTGAAAATAAATATAAAACTGCGCGTTAATTACCGCCTGTAGATAAGCTCGCACAATTTTCGTTGCATCGAAAATGCAAATATTTAGTATTTGCTCAGTCAATGGTAAAAATAATAGCATGTACGTACTTCAATTGCAATTAAAGCAGTCTCGCGTATTCAATGCCAGCGGTGTTAAATGCAGTTTCAGACTTGCAAAGCGCATGCGCTATGAACTAGTTCGAGTTCTTGGCTAGCGAGGAGTACACAACACACTGTAAACTACTCGGTACACAGTGCACAGTACATACTACATACACACATACGCCTTATCTTTATGCACAAACGTTGCACTCAAATTATCGAAAGTTAGAGCGCAGACTGCAGCAGACTGTATCGTCTAGAACCTCTCACACAGACGGCTCGCCAGAGAAAAGCTGATTTTTTTAAATGCTTTCTGCTTCGTCTGTCTGTTCGTGTGTCCTCTTCTTCGCAACTGCAACAACCATGATGCATCTAATGCGCGGACACAAACATTTACCGATTAACTAGAAAGGCAAAAAAATAGCTTCGATAACGCGCTTCAGATATATAACAGAATCTGATACTTTTACTAAGATACGGAAGCTGATTTTTGCGTTTCTAGTTCGTCAGTAATGTGTGTATCTGCACAGGAAATGCATCATGATTGCCGCTGTTACGAAAAAAAAAAGACCATAAGAGCCGACAGACGAAAAATAATAAAAAAATAATTAGCTGTTCCTATTGGCGAGAGTTCTTTTCCAGTGCCTTCTGCAACATTTTCAATCCTGTTTAGTGTCAGCTCGAACACATGAGGTAGCAAAAATCAAAAATTAAAAAATAAATTAAGAGCCGCATTAGCGTCCATGTCCCAAAAAAACCGAGCACGAGTAACAGAATAAGTTTTTTTTTATTGAACATTTCTTCTCGAAATATTTACGGAGAATTTTTCAGAAATACTGAGCATTTATTAGCGAGCATTTGCACCCTTGCTATCACTACTTACAGGTATAAAGGCTTCCCACAAACACTATTTGTGAATCCTCGGAACAATCGCTTCACGCTCGCTGGCAAGTTCGTGACTCGTCGGGGTCTCAACACTGCTTCACAACCGCTGACCAGTTCGTGACTCTTTCGGGTCCTAACATCACTCCACGCCCGCTGATCAGTTCATGAATCGTCGGAATCTCAACATCGCTCCACGCCCGCTGATGAATTCGTGACTCGTCGGGGTCCGAACATCCCTCCATGCCCGCTGACTAGTTCGTGAATCGTCGGGGTCCCAACAACGCGTCATGTCTGCTGACAAGATCGGGATTTGTCGGAGTTCCAATGGCCCGCTACCGCCACTCCACACGCCTCACTCGATGCCACCGATGCATTCGAGGCTTGTTGAAAAAAGGAAAAATCACGTCGAAAAACCGAGAAAATCTCGCTTTCTATTGGACAGATTTTACCTCAAGTCAATAGCGTTCTGCTTCAGAAAGATGTAATTCTGAGTATAGCGACAAATTGAATTTTGAAACATAGTGCTTTCCTACATTTTGGCAAGTTTATCATATTTATATGTAGATTTACTCCTTCTAGACTTACTATTCATACTTGTTTCAGATCTGAGCTTTGAATTTAATTTGAGCTTTTCTTCACATTAAAAATGACGCTTTAGTGAAATGAATAACCATTTCTAGGTCTAAAAATGTTTCCATTGAGATCATATCCGGAATTGACGCACACTTTCCAACCATGAAAACGGTTTTATTTCGTGGATGTAAATTTTGAAATTTTAGAATTTTTGCCCTTTAAGGTGATTTTGAAGGCGAATAAAAGATTGGATCAAGGTTTGAAAGTCAGATTATAAATCACTGGGAAAAATAGGTCTATTATACATTATTTGTTGTTCGATAATAGGTATTAGAAAGTCAAAGTTTAGGTTGAAATATGGTTGGACTTGTACTGTTATGACGTTGAAACTTCAAACAATCCTCACAAACCCAAATGTTCGTCCTGAAAACGTTTTCTTTTCCATCAAAATGTCCGAAAATCCATCCCCTATCAAGCTTTAATACTGAAAATTGGATTCCAGTATTCAAAATATACTAATGGAACAATTTCGTGATACAAGTAAAATCCTCATGTAAATCCCATATGTAAAACTTGAGCAATTTGCGGCACAATTTAATAATATAGGTAATTCAAAATGGCTGAACGTTTTCTGGCAATACTACCTCATGAACAAGATTAGCAGGTAGCTTATCCAGTTTTCAAATATGAAAAACAGAGCCAACATCCTAGCATCAAATATAGAGTTTCTAAAGTCACGGTTGTTGTAACTACAGCACCTGAGGAGGGGGGAGGAAGCCAAAAAAAATAATGGGAAATACAATATACCAATCACATTTAAGGTTTTTGGGATAGCTGAATATTATTTATTTTTGATGTCCATTTGGCCATGTGTTGAACATTGGGATACCAGAGGCGATGATCCAAGATGTCATAAAATACAATGGTATCAAATAGATATAGAATTTCCAAGATCACTGAACTCAAATTTTTCATTTATTTCAAGTTTTGATAATTGCGGTATCTGGGGGAAGGGAGAAGACAAAATTGTTAATAATGAAAAACAACATGCGCATTACTTATAGGAGGTTTGGATCGCTAAAACTGTCTTTGATTCACTGAAATAAAAAAACTGCGGTCAAAATCTACGATTGAAAAGTTATTTTATACCACATGGATATCAAACATGATTTATTTTTACAATCATGTTAACTTGATATTTAAAAGTGTAGGGGAGGGCTCTTGAACCAAATTTTAAAGGAATAAATGAAAGGTAAAGAATTAAAACTCACATTTGCCATTTTACTTCAAAGGCGCAAATAGGCAAAATACTGTACACAGGTGCAGGAATAATTTTTTGCGCCTGTAAACGTGGAGTATGTTACACATATCGCACTTTACAGGCGCAGCAAAGATATTCCTGCACCCGTGTACAGTATTTTGCCTATTTGCGCCCTTGAAGTAAAATGGCAAATGTGAGTTTTGATTCTTCACCCTTCAAATAGGTATACTACACACATTATATATTGAGCTTGGGAGGTGCTGAATGCTTCTTTAGTACTGGATTCACTTCAACTTGAAACTTGCGCACTTAGGTTGGAAGTGTGGGCAGCGTTGTGCCGTAGAATACATCGCGTCAAATACATCAGCATTCTACGTGTAAAATGAATGGTGTAGAATAGCTTGAGATTCGTGTAGAATGTGCAGAATGCGTAAAATGTGTAGAATAGGCGTAAAATGAGTAATATGTGGCCTGACAGGAAGAAAGGGACATCAGCGCAAAAATAAGCATTTTTGTGATAACACCTGTTTTTGACATTTTGACTAATTTTTGGCTGCTCTTTCCCGTGGTGGTGTCGAAAAAATGCTAAAAAATTTCCCAAACGGCTGTAAGTCTTCAAAGTTGAGTGTTTCCGTAACGTGAAAACGTTGTCAATTTTGTTTATCCGCTCTCCTGTAAAATTTACATTTTTTGCGCTCGGGTCCTTTTCTTCCTGTCAGGCCACAAATGCTATGTAACTCAAACCAAAAAGCCAAAAAATTCAACTTTTAGAAAATTGATATTTTTGGCTTTTTGGTTTGGGTTATACAGCTTTTTACTCATTTTACGCCTATTCTACTCATTTTACACATTTTACATCGAAAACGTAGAATAGACATTTTACGCCTAAAATCGCATCGCTGGGTGTGGGTCAACTATCAGAATAATATACGTAACTGAAAAGTAGGGGGCATTATTATTATTATCAGCTTAGAGTTCACAACTTATATTTTAACTTATCTCTATTACACTGCAACTCAGATGTAGTTAAAGTTTACCAGTTACAGTCGAAAACTTCGCCCACTTTTGTGCATAAGTCTCCTATACCCGACGCCACCGTGGACGATCGGTGGCTACCCTTCCCCACATTGTTCCCGCTGTATTTTCCGACTCATCCTTCCATCTTGTGGGGGGTCTTCTTGGTTTTCTTTTATGATTGTACGACGTCCACTCCGTTATTAACTTGTTCCACTTTTCTTGTTTCTCCCGTATCATGTGCCCTGCATATTTGAATTCCTGTCCTTTTATTTCTTACATTATACTTTGAGTTGCTGTCTTTTCCCTTAGTGTTCTTATGCTTATTTTGTCCTTTAGCTTCAGTTTGAGAATGCTTCTTGCCATACTGTTATGAGTTACTTGGAGCCTTCTAGCTTGTTACTGTTGTGGTCCGGGAAGGAGAGCTGTAAAGTAATACTGGGATTACGCACGAGCTTAAAATTTTTATTTTTGTTTCGATTTTGCTTTTAACTTTGAGTATGGTTTTTAGAGACCAAAATTTTTCCCAGCTATTTTGAATTCCATTGTTCATTTTCGTCTTAATTTTATTCTCCATAGATATTATTTTGTCTAGATATTTGTATTCCTTTACCTGTTCAATCACGATTCCTTTCATCTCAAGTCTGGCTTCCGATTTATTTGACATGAATTTTGTTTTGCTTGTATTTATGGTTAGATCTTTAGATTCGCTTGCTTCTTGTAGATCCCTTGCCATGACCTTTAATTCCTCAATATCTTTCCCTATTATTACTAGATCATCAGCACTCAGTTTTTCTTATTTTTAGTTTTTGATTATACATAACCTTTTCTTTTCTCTAAATTGATCACCCTCTAACCTAGCTATCTGCGGCCGAAGTTTAGCAAGCACAATTAGAAAACCTTGCACGATCACACGATCTTACGCCTGTGTTAGACTGGGCTGCTCGAAAGGGTTACTTTGAACCACGATTTATGAAGTTTCTGGGGTAGATACAAAAAAGTACCAGAGGCAATTTTCGTGGAGAATCCAGTGAAGCATAATTTTTGGTTGAACAAGTGTTCTTCATACCCTGCAGTACTCGAGATTTTTAAACACAACTGCGAGGAGGATCGAACCCCCCTAAAAAATTTCAGCTGTAAAGCAAGAGGTGAGGATTTGTAGCATGTCAGGACACGACCCTCAATAATTTTCAGCGAACCTTCATTTGATACCCTTCTTCACCCATAAATTTTCGAATTTGCCTATACCACTTTGACCGCATTCTGCTCTGTTGACGCTATCTAAAAAATAGGTTCGGTAAAAACTGAAAATTCGCATTTCAAAAGCGTCAATTTTTCGAAATTATAAACTCGGCGATCAATACGAGGCACTGCTACGGCAACAGCTGCAATGTTAAAAGAGTTGCGGTGGCTGTCTATGTACAGAATGATGAGTTTTATTTGACGAGTTAATGACTGTATTAAAAATTCAGATTTGAATAGCTTTCAAAATTAATGTCAAGTCGAAACGAAAAATGTCGCATCTCTTGCGGGTTAATTTGAGGGGGAAAAAAGGTCGACCTTTTCTGCTCTTGTGTTTACCCAAGTTTGTTAATGCATCTTCTCATACCCAACCGAATGAGATTTAATCGATGCGTTTTCCTAATTCACTATCGTAGTTTTTCATTCTCAGTAAGAGCAACAGCTCCGGAAGATGAATGATGGAAGAGTAAGACTAACAGCGATATTTTATTCGGTTCTAGAATGACTTGGAAAGACGCAGGTATATCTGTACATGGATTTACACTTATCATTTAAGGGGAATGTGCGCACGTCTTCTTGAATCACCTTGTTTATCAATAAATACTAAGAATGGGTACTCTTCCGGAATCACCCTTTATATCAATAAAAATGAGGGGTTTCGCACGTCTTTCTGAATCATCCTGCAGATCTAATATAGAAATGAAGGCTCGAAACGTGATCAAATTCTACCGCATTAATAACCGAGTTCCTTACCAAAAATGATACAACAAACGAACCAATTTTTCTCGACTTATTATTGACGCTGGTCCCGAATCTGTTGGCAGTTTCCCCCGTAACGTCAAGAAAAGATTTTAAAAGCGGTCAAAAAGACCAACTTTGGTCTTTTTCAGACTCATTATTGGCCCATTCGAAAATGAAAGCAAAAGATTCACGTTCTAGACACATTTTTGGTATAGATTTCAAATCAGGCCTTCAAATTTGGATGGAGGCCAAATTTTTGGCTAGAAAGGCATTCAAACTCTCAGTAGAGCTCAATTTACACTTTTGATGCTATTGAAAACACACTAAAAACACACAGTATTTCTAGACCAATTTTTGTGCTGGTTCCAAATCTGGCCTTGAAATTCTGATGGAGCCTTTTAAACCCAAACATGACCTTTTATAGGTCAAAAAACTAAAATTCAAATCTGAAAATGAAAAAACACTATTTTTAGACCTATTATTTCAAATTTGACGTTAAGATTCTGATTGAGCCTCTTTCGTGACGGCAATGGAAGCGGAACTCAAGTCTGAGTGTAATTGTGGTATACTTGACGGGTCAAAGTCATAGACGAATGCGGTGACCTTACTAGTGTCGGACTGTTTCATAAATTTGTCGCAACATTTCAGAATTCGGAAGGAGAGTCCGAAATAAAATATTAAGGTGTTCGCCGTATTATACAGAATTTTTGGAATCACGTTGACGTGTGATGTGCGACACTTGACGAGGAAATAATACGTTCGGAAATATTTCCGAGATGTATGTAATTATGCGAAGTAAAGTCGGTTTAGTAATAATTTGAAGTTCGGTATGTGCGCTCGTATAAACATAAAAATAGAGATATGCGGATGGGTATACTTTATCCCTGCTGAATGACACACAAGGAAACGTCAGTGTGCCCTCCTACATTAAGTTTGAGTGAGTCTATTTACTGACCTAACGAAGCAATATCATCAAGAGCTGACTGACAGTAGCTCCAACTTTTCCAATTTTGCGTGATGCTAAATATTCAAAAAACTGTTATCCCTACCCAGTAGCTACGGGTTTTGACGCACAGCAACTTCTTCATCAAAGGTAATAAGATGATCATCACGAACATGTTCTAACAGCAAGTACCACTTCGGGCATTTTTATTTTAAAAAATTGAATTTTGGAAAAAAATTTAAAATCGAAGCCAAAGAAAACTCAATCTTGAAAAATTCATTTAGTATAAAAATACGTGTTTGGAATAAAGATGATAGAAAACTTGTATCAAGACTTTACAATAAGATTTGGAAATTTAAAGAGCAGATTTGCACTCAGCATGAAAATTCAATCGGAAACGTTACGTTACTTTTCAAAATAAGTTTTTCTGCACATAAAATACACCGTATTCCAAACAGTTTTCTGATACGTCGATTTCAAAAATTTTCCAAAGATTCAGTTTTGAACTTGAGAATGTCTTTTTCCATAATATTCTGAATTTTATCTAGTTTTAGGGTATTCTAGTGGTAATCATCTCATCTTCAGTGAAGGCATTTTCTGGAAAACCCTCAGGATACTTGATTCTGATGTTGAACATCATGTGCACCAGCGGCACGGGTTTATAATATTCAAAAAATCTGAGGAAATTCGGATGTTACCTCCATGTGATAAACAAAGACTTCGGGCATCTTGATCATATTTCGAATAGTAAGTAAAGGACAGACCGTGCACGATCATGCTTCTAATATCGGAAAGCGAGGGTTCGAAGGAGGAAGGGCTTCGTCTCCTAAAATTATCCGAAGCTCCATCCCAGAGAATTGAATTTCTCCCAAATTCCTACCTAGTTCCAGGAAAACGAATAGATGCTATGAGCCAATTTAAATATGTAAAGTGTGAACTTTAACAAATCATAATCGATTGCAGTAAAATACTGAATCGATTCAAAAAGTCGAGAGTCCCGTAGGATTGCAGTACAGCTGTCTGCTCTCGGAAGATAATCGAAATTATTCAATTCCGGCTTTTATCAGTTGGAGCGCGCTCGACCATCTGCGAGTATCACCGCGACAACCAACGACTAAGATATTCGGCAGAACGAATATCTTACATCTCCCCTCCTCGTTAGAGGAAACGGGGGTGAAACGCTTTCCGAATTACGGTCTACGCGAATTTTCCGGCTTACAGTCTGTACGAATTTTCCGGTTTACGGTCTAAGCATATTAGCCCTTCCGATTTACGGTCTTTCGCTCTCCGATTTACGGTCTTTCGCTTTCCGGTTTACAGTCTATGCGTCTTCCACAGGACCACTCTGTTATTTTGAATCGATTTGTAAAGTGTGAACTTTAACAAATCATAATCGATTGCAGTAAAATACTGAATCGATTCAAAAAGTCGAGAGTCCCGTAGGATTGCAGTACAGCTGTCTGCTCTCGGAAGATAATCGAAATTATTCAATTCCGGCTTTTATCAGTTGGAGCGCGCTCGACCATCTGCGAGTATCACCGCGACAACCAACGACTAAGATATACGGCAGAACGAATATCTTACAAATATTTAAAAACTAATGGTTCAAATTTTGAGATCCGAGCTTTCTCCCTCTCTCTCACATACACAAATGTCATTCTATCCCGTCTCTGTTGAGAATTGTCATTCATCTCCAAGCGAAAAACAGAACTGATGAGCAAAAAATGAAAAAAATGACCAAAAAATGAATAAACTAAGGTAAAAAGTGTCCGAAAAATGATTTTTGGAATAAAATATTTGACAGATGTTCTTACAAAGAATTCATTTCTTAGATAGCGCTATTACATCAAAAAAATGACTTGGTTTGTTTTCACCCCCTCTCCCGCCCATGAAGGCGCCTGGAGTGATCGGATCCAAAAAAATACTTTCAAAATCGAATTCAGCGACATCTACGATGAGCTACAAATTAACTCCCATTTTCAACTTTTTCGTTCCAATTCCTTCCTCTATCTACAGCCTCGTTGGAGAAGACATCGATGCAGATTACGAAACCATTCAGCCTGCTTCATGAGTACATACCACATAAATGGAAAAGTTAAAATGCTTTAAATTTATAGGGGTCGAAAAAAAAGTTGATTTCTTGAAATTATCAAATTCGAGGGAGACAGAACATGTATCTCGTGCCCCCCTGATCCAATCGGTCTCAAATTTTGCAGGAATCTTGATTCATCTTATTAAAACCGAAATTAGGGATGCGTTCTCCGACCAGATAAATCCAATGAGAGAAATAAGAGTCGTCGCATTTTTCTTTGTTCAAGTTTTTGATCTAAAATTTCAATTTGACCTTGACTCGAAAAAGTTCAATATTACCAGCTGAAATTATTTTACACACATTATTTTCAACTGTAGATGCAACAAAATTTCTCTACCCACTGACAAAATTGGAAAAAAAGTTTTTTCACTCCACCTTATTACATACGAAGGATACTCTGTCGGAATGGAGTATTTTTTTTTCTTTCGGAACTGTGTGATGACACCGTAAACACATCAGTATTTCTTCATCGAAATGCAAAAACAATAAATTATTTTCCTTCATGTTATCATAATATTTGCCCATGGAAAAGTTAATTTCCAAAACGCAGTAAGTCCATTCGCATTGTACTCCAATTCAAAACCAGATTAGTCCACTTGATTTTCAAAATTAAGTCATTTATGCGCAGAATTATGACAGTGGCTAGTCCCAGTCAAAAGATGAAAACCGTCGATCTCTCACAGAACTAAGAATGTCAAGATAGTCGTACACTAGAGTGTATCGCAAAAGATAAATCGATTTTTTGAAGGCCTCACCTATAAAATCGGGGCTCTATTGGTAAACGGTTTAAAAAAATGAAATAGGGCCTGAAAGCCTGGAAAATTCGTGTGAAATACATTATTCTTCGTCGTAAGATGTTCCATGAAGTATAAACTAAAGTACTTTTGCATTTTGATTTCATAAAGTTGATGCGTCACAAATAATAGCCGACAAGGGGGTAAATGGACAATTTTTCTCCTCTCTCCTAGGAGTTTTCTAAAGATGAATGTTTACAAAAAAACGTACAAGGACACGATTTACTTTCTTAAAAGACGTCTTGTTACCCACTGGACATACCTTACTTCTTCCTCCTCGCCATTCTACCCCACTCACTCCTCCTGCTTCACCTCTCCGCCACACACGTCCTCTCCATAAATTAAAAAAAAAACTATAGTTACGAGAAAAATATGATGTAACCTCTTAAATAAACCTTATCCCTTTTCCCCTTACAACCCTCCCCTACGTAACTCCTCTCCTTTCCCTCCTCATGGAATTTTTTTACAAAACGCGTTACAAAGAAAAGATTGCTTAAAAATTTATGTGGAAAGGACAGTTTCACCGGAGGAGATGAAGAGGGGTAGTTTGAAAGGTGGAACAGGGTGAAATACTCGCGGGAGGTGAAACGTTTTCTTTCTTTATAAATACCTGTTATTCTAACATCCGCGGGAAGGTGGAGGAAAAGGAGTGAAGGAAGAGGTGAATAGAGGAAAGGGGCAATCTAGGAGATAACGATCATTTTTTCCTATCGTGTGTCCAACATGAATATACGTCCATTTGGCTGTCATAGGCGGTCTTCGGTCATTTTTTAAGGATAAACATTACCTTACTTACTTTAATTTACGTAGACGCTCTGGCCCCCTTTAGAATAATAATGATAATACCTTTATTATGGTATGTACATGGATTGGAAATTGGCCACATTACATTGTTTTCAATTTGTACGAGTAAAGTTTCATTATCAAGAAAGTCGACGGTATGTCCCTGAATGTACTCCCCGCCCGTAGAAGGCAAAGGTGCACCTTACCCTCTCTCACTCATTCCTATTTAGAACAGTTCTATAAAACTGTTCGTTACGTAGAAACCTATCGATTTCGTCCCTCCACCTAACTTTAGGTTTACCTTTTGATCTTCTTTTGTGCTCAAGAAACAAGAAGGTCGCTCGGTAGGCCCACCTTCCGGGGGGTAGTCTTGGGACATACCCTGCCCATCCCCATTTTAAATTACGGATAGTTACGTTAAGTTTTTTATTCTTGGTAGTTTCGACTTAATGGTTTTTAAGTTGATGCGGTTCTCGAGTTTCAATCCCAAAGTGGATCGCCTCATAGAGTTCCGCAAATAGTTTCAATTAATTTTGAGGTAAGGGTCTAAATGGGTGAGCTATACATTAAAACTGATGTAAGGCACGTATTCAGAATTTTAGAGATTTTTGATTATTATTAAAGTTGCCCTTGAAGATGTGCTTCAATAAAATTAACTGTCCCAAATGAACAGTTTCCGTGCCTGATCATATTTCTTTGTTCTCAAGAAAGGTTTTAACAGGTTTCATAGTGTTCGCTAGAAGATGTTTCAAAATTGACTAATAATTCCATTTCGTACAGCTCTCCCAACATTTCCTCCAGCTCCCTCCAGGATTCCGAAATCACCACAATATTGTCTGCGAATTTTAGATTAGATATATTCAAGCTTTTACTTGTTCACCTCACTTCCTCCAAGATTTCCTCAAGGGTTACGTCGAAAAGTATGGGTTCTCTGACCCAGCGTATCAACGAAGGTCTATGCGCAAACGCCGTCAGTTGTTCAAGCTTTTTTCAAAGCTGACGTCTGCGAGGTAATTTATTGGTCTGTTGGTCTCGATTTTTTTGACGGAATATTCTGTCTCGCACGGTTATAAAAGCACCCCCCCTTCCCCCTTCAACCGAGGAACGAGCAATTCCGATGAAATTTAATACTCGGAGGCGCGTGAGTTTATTTGGAAGAATCAGGGCGGCCCTGCGGAACGGTGCGGAGCATTATAATTCCCAAATTACCATTTACCAACGCCCAAACATGCCCTTTGTTTAGAACACAGCAAACAAACGACCACGAAGCCTCCTCTGCGATTGAACTGGGAGAGTACTTCGTGCACGGTGCACATGGAACGCTGCTGGAAACGAGCACCACGGGCAGACCTAATATTTTTAAACCAGTCCCCCCCCCGCCCCCTTGTGCTGTAAGCGACAAATTGCGCACCGAATGAAGTGCATAATTAATTTAATAATAAATGTTCGACATTAAAAAGTGAATGGTCAGTATAGTTGGCTGGCTGTGATGCGTATAAAAGTAGTCCTAGTCAAGTTTTCGTTATCCTAGGTTATGTACTCGAATGAATAGCAGTTAAAATAGACAGGATGTACGCCGGCTATTATTAAACTATTTAATAACATTAAACGAACTAATACGAGTTTTTTTTTTATGCGTGACCTCTTCTTGGCTAAAATAAAATTAAAGTCTGCCGGTTTTTCGTCTTACTACGCTGAACCTAATAACAGTCCATTAACAAAAAGCACACTGATCGCGATTTTTCTTCGCTACTATTAGAAAAATGTTTATCCCATTTAAAGAAAAAAAAAACAAAAAAAAAACAGAAGAAACAAAGAGAGGGATACGTGAAATGAGAATTTCTACGTGAATTATTTAGAATTTTGCGGAGTTAGGCCGACTGCACTATAATTCAAGGTTCGAGATGGAGCAAGAGTCAGGGACGTTCCACAGTGATGGTGATGAAGAGGGAATTGTAATTTACCGATTCTGAAATTTAAAATTTGGGGATGGCCAGTGGCGTCGCGTCGTGCTGTTTCCCAGGCGTTCAACTGGCGGGTCTACGCCCCCCTCCCCACACACAAAATCAGTATGTATCAAAAACTTATGGTCAGTAGCAGTATGTATAAATAATGGGTGTCAATGAAGAATGAAATTGCATCCATCCACTCACCACATAGCAGCATGCCCATGCGTTTCCAGAACGTTCATTTTGCTGGTGAACACCCTGCCATTTAATAAATTAACGAAGTCTCCGCTTCACTCTTTGTAGTCTTTGTTGCGAACGCCACTGCAACAAGACCAACGAGAGTGTGCAATGTTGCTAGTGATCAACCTATGCGATTCCCATAGTATGTGATAACGATAACGCCATTGCGACAATACCTACAGGAGTGTACAATGTTGCTAGTGAACATCCTATGCAATTCCCATAGTATGTGACAAAGATAACGCCACTCCGACAAGACCGGCAAGAGTGTGCAATGTTGCTAGTGAACATCCTACGCGATTCCCATAGTACATATGTGACAAAAATAACGCCACTGCGACAAAACTGACAAGAGTGTACAATGTTGCTAGTGAACATCCTATGCAATTCCCATAGTATGTGACAAAGATAACGCCACTCCGACAAGACCGGCAAGAGTGTGCAATGTTGCTAGTGAACATCCTACGCGATTCCCATAGTACATATGTGACAAAGATAACGCCACTGCGACAAAACTGACAAGAGTGTGCAATGTTGCTAGTGAACATCCTACGCAATTTGCCCCATAGTATGTGACAAAGATACCGCCACTCCAACAAGACCGGCAAGAGTGTGCAATGTTGCTAGTGAACATCCTACGCGATTCCCATAGTACGTGACTAAGACACGAACCGTGCAAAGCGCAAAGAGAAAAATTCCGGCTATAATTCAATTTTTTGAGGTTATATTTTGTATTTTAATCAGAATTTAAATCTTTCCTTGTTTCTGGTATTTTTGTTGTAAGACAAAAATTAAGTAGGTACGCAGTGAACACTTTGAACACCCAGACACGAGGCCACTGGGGATGGCTAAAATTTTTACATTTACAAGCTTGTAGCAAATTCAGGATTTCGTTATGGGAGGGGGAGGGGGTGTCAAATTCAATTCAATATCCTTTATTGGGAACAGTGAAGACATACGTTTACATACACGGTGGCCTAAAAGTCAGTTTACCATTTTGTAAATATAGAGAAATTGTAGTTTACCATTTTGCATCTATGAAAAATGAAAGACAAAACTGATGAGAGTCTGTATTAATCGTTACAAATTTCTACACGCTGAAACCGCTCCTAGGTTCTTAACTTGGTTTCTTTACACCAAGTTCGCTAACAACAGAGAGCGTCAATTGACTTTTTTTAAGCCACCATGGTAGAGGTAAACCGACTTTTGGGTCACCCTGATTATCTGTGGTTATAGAGCTTACGCCCTTCCCGGCCCATAGAGAGCAGAGGATTCCTGTAGGCGCTCCCATTCTTGTCTACGGATAGCTATTCACTAAAAAATTTGACTATTGAATTTATTCATCCCCCATTTTGTTTTTTGGTATCCCGGTTTCTTTTGTATTCCATAAGTTGCCAAAAGATTGTAGAAAAGGTCCATCTTTCGTCTTTTAATCTTAAAATGTACGAGAAGAGGTGGTCCACGGTGAGAGGGTCTTCATCTTCACAGTGTGGGCAGTTTGGGTTTTAAAAAATCAATTAATTAAAATTAATCAGTTAATATAAAATAAACGAAAAAATTATTAATCCTAATAAATTAATTATTAAAAATAATTGACAATTTAAGAATTATTAACTAAGATTATTGATTTTAAAAAAGTGGCCAGTTAAAAAAATGTTCCTTAATTAACTTTAAAAAAAAGTAGATTGAAAAAATGAATTAATCAAAAATGACTGTAACCATTTAACCAGATATAATTAAATGATCAAAAATTTTCAATTAAAATCCATAAATTAAAAATAATTAATTAATAAAAAATAATCGATTAAGCAAATTTAGCTAGGTCACTAAAAATCAGTGTTGTCAGATAAAACGATTTTTGTCATTTTGTCAGAAGAGAATTTCATCTCTTTCTGTTATGTCAAGTTTTGTCATCTCCAGAGTTTAGGCATTTTGTTTTTTCTTTTGTTATGTCTAAACAAAATTATTCTGTCGTTTTGTCTTCCTTTTTGTCATGTCACTTAGCATAGTTTACAGTCAATTGCCATGTAGCTTACCATAATCTGGTATCAATTATTAGGTTATTTCGCATAGTTTATCATTTTAATCGTTGACAAAATGTCATACATTTCTTTTTGTCATTTTGTTTTGTCGTTAGATTTATTCTTTTGTTATGTGATTGATGAAACGGTCCTGACAAACGCTTTAAGTTTTTGTCACATGACAAATTCAGTACCTTCTCATCGATAACATACCCCACATTATCGCCTTCATAACTCACAACAAGCTCTCACACCTTACGTAAGCTCACTGTATCCATTACGTTTTAAATAATATATGTATAACTAACGTTAACTAACATTAAGATGTACCAAGGCCATGGCCTATAGGCGGTAAGTGTCTCGGTAAAAAAAAATAATTTGAAAATTCAATTGCCATTTCGTCATCTGGTTATGTTATGTCTAACAACGCTATTAAACATTTATGTTTACAGATTAACTGAAAATAATTGATTGGATTAAAGTAATTGAATAATTGATGAATCGAAAAAAATTATTTATTTTTGAGAAATCAATATTTCTGAAGGTTTGCTACGATCGAGCTTTTGATTATTAGGTTCCCTCCAAATCCGAATCAAAAGCTTCATGCCTCATGAAAACACACTAGCCATAGCCTTTCTATCGATGTATCTACATCTCTTATCCCCATTACTACCAGTAATTGGGGTAACGTTGGTAATCCAGGGGTAACTTTGATTATTATGTTTTTCGACAATCGTGCGATCGATCGGCCGAACTAATGAATTTTCGTCTTGTTGAAAAGAGGGGTGTTCAATCTATATTCTTCTCTTGCTATCATGATGTTCTTTGTGTTGCTATAATTCTATGTAAATAATTCAAAATAGGAAGTTTTCAACAAAAAACTTTGTTTAAACTAAACTCAACAGTGTCGGCTGGCATCAAAGATTTTTTTCGTCATGCCAACTTTAGTACACATAAGCTATAAACAGAAGTAAGTAATGATATGTTTATGTAGAAAAAATGTTATCTCGCATTGAAGCTGTAGGATTCGAAGACTTTAAAAACGGGGTAATATTGATAGCACAAAGCCATTAATTCACCAATTATTTTCTAGACGCAGTTGATGTCGCGATCCTCGATACTGTTTCCAGATGGAAGTTGAAAAATGTACCAGCAAGAAATTTTCCAAGATAGTACCAGATTCCAAATGAAATGTACCCAATAAAATGTTTGACCTTTGAAATTGCAGTAATATGTGGAAGAAATTTTTTTGATCAAAATCTTTAAAATGTACCAATACGAACCAAAAAATGACAAAACGTACCAGAAAATGTACCAACACGTACAGAATTGTTAAAATCACCAGACATTGCACCAGAAAAGTTGAAATGTGCCAGATCTGTACAATGTACCAAATCTGGCAGCACTGCTTCTCGATGTGGCCGATGGACTTATAAAGTTTGTACTAGGGCTGATAGGAATATGTACAGATACATCTGTATTTTATGTTGTACATGAAGTGCCAACAATGCAACAAATTTATACAATTTTTACGCACAAAATGTTTACTTATACCCTATCAAAGAAGCCCCACGCATTATCTGTGAAATTTGCCATTAAATTACATGTATTTTCAGCACTATCAATGTTACTCATTGCAGATAATTGCTACATTGTTTCGACAATCACACCGGGCTCAATTTTCAATTTAAAACCTCATATTCAAAATAATTAGGTGTTGTTCTTTTCTATCAGTGTTACCCACGATAATTGGTAAACAAAAGACAAAACAAATGTGCAGAAAATGGAACATACTGCGTAATTTGCGTCTATGACTGATATGTAGCATATGCAGGTGTAAATAGATTTATATTATCATAGCCGGATATTTCAATTAGTCAAGACAGGGCTGCAAGGAAATTCAGCTCCCGAACACCGGAAGACGGGTGGAAAAATAGAAACTATGTTTTCTCCGACCAAAAGTTCGGGTTGTTATAGAAGCAACCGAGCATCCATTTTTTGATCTCAACTGAACCAATTCACCAACGAACATTTAGCCATTCAACCAATAATCCCGGTGGCGAGTTTATGTTTTCTGTGAGAAAAAAATAAGCCGACGTCCTTTTAAGTACGAACGCGTCAATAAAAGTAAAAGCTTAGATTCTACCTTCAACCGCATAGTTTTATTGTTTTTAAAACTAATTATTGCTACTGAAATCGTGAGCAGCTTCTGGTATTTACGAGTAAAGGCAACGATGGTTTGTACTGTTAAAGGAGGTCAAGTCCATATTTCTGTGTATTTCAAGAATGAATGGCGTCCACTAATGAAGTTCCAAGATGAGGATATTCAGCGTCGATTTAGTCGATAATTTTTGTACGCTAGATTTGTTTCACAATTCCGAGAGCGAGTCACGATTGCCGACGAGCTGACGAGAATCTCGCCCGATGAAAAATCGCCTTTCAACACGGCCCTTTGGTGAAATCAATTTTGCGAGCATCAGTTATCAACCTGTTGTTTTACTTTTCCGAACAGATAATTTTCAGCCTTCGGTTCCTATCAAAAAAAATTCCGTTGAAGGTAATGCATAGACTTTGATCCGCACACTTCAACACTACAGTCCGATCACATGTCTGCTGATTCCTGTCAGCCTTCAAAGTCGAACAAGATTACAGCCTCATTTTTGACCGAATCGCAAGCATAATGTGCGGACATTCAGAGAGCAAAACAGCTGGTGAACCGCCAGCATCGTGTACTTTCAAACCATAAACGAGCTGAATTAGAGTTATTAAAATTACGCCTAAAAACAACGAGAAAACTGGTTAGCAAAATATAGCTCAACTAGGTACTCACATTATGGGTATGAACACGTAATGAACCGTTTGAATTCATATCTCTATAATTTTTCTAGGCGAACTGCAGCTCTGATGCGCGGTTGTGTATGGACATACTCCGATGGACTAGACGCTCTATTATCTTTTTAATGATCTGTAATCAGAAAAGTTCATTTTCATGAAGTGCAATTCGCTGTAAAATGTTTATAAAGGTTTCTAAGCTTTTAAACGTGAAAAAACTAATTCATTTGTAAATATATCGGTAACCTCTCGTTCATATTTTCTGCCTCGAAAGAAGATACGAGTACACGACCGAATAAAAAGTTCTGGGAGTTCTACCCGTACACCTTCTGAACCATACCGAGAACAAGTTAAAAAGAAACCAGACGCCCTTAATGGCCAATCTTTACTCCAATTCAATAACCATCTATCTGACACTCTTTACACAGTTTTTATACTCCTATTTCTTCCTCACGACGCTCGAAATTCGTTACTTAATGATCATTAATATCCAGAAAACTCAATCTTCCAACTGCTATAAACCAAATCCTACAAAACAGTATGAAAAGTTCGACCACAGTTTCATAATTTTTAGGGAAAATGAAGAATGCCATCAATTGATTATCAAAAGCAGCATAAGTAAGCAGGGTGACCACTCGAAATTTCAGGGGGAAAATGGAAAAACGAACTTATTAAATTTGAAAAATGACCATAAAATGACCAAATTTGGAGACCATTTGAGATTTCTTCCTTCTTTGTGCTTCTCTCTTTCACACTACTCGCCATCATATATTTTCAACTCTCCTCACCATAAAATATATGAATTTCTAAACAAGTGGAGATAAATAAGGAGTAACACAACATTCGATTTTCTTCTCGCTTTGCCGGTTGTACCCGCGCAATTAATTGTTTTATAATATTCAGTTATTGTCTTCAGATACAACTACTGACTAGAGTTGCGTTAGAAGTTTTTCCTGCCATTGCCGGAAAAATTAATTTCAATTTTATTTACATTGCACAGCGGAAGCACAAAACAAAAGAAAAAAATCAGAACTCTCAGAAATCGAAAGAGAAACTTCCCCGAAAATGACTTAAATGATCATTGTAGGGGGGAAATTACCAAAAATGACCTTACATGACTTAAAATGGAAAAAATCACCATCTGATCACTCTACGTAAGTAGAAGGTTTTCCTGAGGGAAAGGGGGTAAACATTTTGTGTTAAATAGTGAGGGATCAACAAAAATCCCAGTCAAGTTGCGCAACAAACATTCGATGTAATTATTAAAATCAATGACTAAAAATTTCTTCATCGCTTTTTCAGATTCAGTCAATTTTGCCCTTTTTAAATTGTCTTCGAACGTGCTAGAAGAAAATTGAATCCCTTCGTAGACTTTTTACTATCCGACATTGGTTTTTCAAGGATGTGTACAACTTTGAATTTAAAAGCAAAAAATTATAATTTTTTACAACAAAATTTAGGCATTGGCCCCAGGAAAAAAAATCAGATGGGATATTCGAAGTAAATGACCCAAAAGATCACTATTTCTACACTTTGATTTTCCACGTCAAGTCGGTTTTACCTCTTCTCAAAATTTCAATTTGTGTGTGGATACAATCAGAATTTATTCGAAAATCAACTGCACTCTTCGAAATGAACAACCCAAAAGCCTTTATTTTGATTTTTCCCCGCAATATTCAAAGTCAAGCCATTGTAGCAAATTTGAAGCATAATTTTCATTTTGAGGCATAAATCGATGATGTACGAGGATGTGCAGATTCAGCGAAGCGAAAAACAAACAATTTCGATGGGTTGTTCGATGTAGAATTGGTGGACCTTTGGCTCCTGTTTGGGACAGAATAAATTTTTAATCCGCCAAGAATGAAGACTTCCCCGTGTCAAGATCTTGTTTGGTTCTTCCAGCCTTCGCCTCCCAAATTAAAGAAGGTATCGCAGGTTTCCTATCTTCCAAAATCTGGAAAAAAAAATAGAGGGCACATCTGTTCTTGCAAGACGCAGCCAGATCGAGAAGCAAACAAGTACTAGGTATCCAATGGAATGCCCCCCTCAGGGTGTCTACAGACTCTTAAAATTTTTTTTCTGAATTTTTCCTGTACTTGAAGAATCCGTACATAAAAGTATTCGTATCGTTTTTAAATTTCAAACATAAAGTCATAAGTATAACTTTTAAGGACAAAGGTTTCCTGTATGAATTCATTATGCCCATACAATATTCTCAATTCTCATTCATATTATGGGATTTCCTACAGAGTCTTCCATTGGATGGTAATTTACTAATTTTTTTCTGACCTTCAGTAAATTACTCGACATTTCCTGGCGTCTTCCTGACTTAATGACCTATACTTCTCAAAAATCCTGACTTTTCCTGACTTCCTGACCTTGTAGAAACCCTGTGGCACTCTATCTTCATTTTTGCGGATCGAAGTGCAACAAAACAGAATTTTACCTTGATAATGTCTAGTTTTGTTTTTTTCCCCTTTTTTTTGAAATGTAAAAGAAGTGAGCTGGAACGTTTCATTACCAACTTTGGATTTTCAAATGAGAACATATCAAAAATAATATCGAATTATTGGTTTCTTGGGTTGCTGATTTCGAATATCCGCAATCAGTTTGATCCAGCTCCGATTTTTTAGCTTAAAATCGGAACCCATTCGTGAAATGGGCCAACCTGACCTTTTTCTCTTTTTTTCTTCCTTTTTGAAACATCGAACAAACTATCGAAAACTGAGTTTCTGGGTCACCGATTTCAAAAATTGCATCAGATGTCTGATCCGACTTTAAAATTCAAATTTCTTCCTTGAAATAAGCTAAGACTTTTTAAATTAAAGCCGGATCAAACATCTGCTAAAATTTTCGAAATCAATAACCCAAAGAATCCGATTTTAATTCTTTGTTTGATTCTTTAAATGAAATACTCGTAAATTTTGCCCGTGTCATGAGGGAACTTTGAATTTTGGGACTTCAATCGAGGTTGAACAAGAATTTTGACTTTATTTGAAATCAGCGACCCGAATACCTCCACTTCGATATTTTGTTTGTTTTATTTCTGTTTGGGATTCTAAAATCAGTAAAACTGTCCAGTCTCCTTTTTTGGCAAGGAGAAAATTTTATCCCCCAATATAAAACATGTAACTTGAAGATCGTCGTATGTTTCACGTCAATTCCATTCCGCTAAAATTAGTGCCCTTTTCAAATGCATCAAGAATACATCGTTGATAGCGATTTTATTTATTTGATAGCGACCCCATATCAGTGAGGGCCCTGTGGGCATTCCATAAATCGTCGAGTCAGTGCGGTTTGGAGCTATATCCAGGAAAAGAAGTTTTAGCATCAAGAGTTTACTGAGAAAAGTAAATTGATCGACAAATGTTGTGGTATGTCTTTGCACGAACCTTCATCTGTGAGATGATTATCATTCATACCAAATTTCAAATTATTGGATATAGCACCTTTTCGCTTAGATTTATTGAGAGGGGTTGGATTTGACACCATTACTTTTTTATATTTAAAAGAAAATTATTGAAAGCAGCATTAAATACAGTGTATTATTCAACGCAGCATGAAATTACATTTCCAATGATTTCAAAATCTCATTTTCGAGAAAAATTGGATTTAGCTTCAAATTGCACCGACCCGACGAAATACGGTCAAAAAATTTTGAAAACTAAACCGAGTTTATCCACTTCGGGCTTTCATTTAGGTTTTGGGGCTCTACCGCTTGAGTTCTCATTCGGGTTTTGGAGTCCTACCCGAATCAATATTAAAAGTTTTACGAGCTGATGATGAAGTTTTCGAATTGAGCGACCGAACTCTCCCCCCTTTCCGTTATTTCGATACGGAATTCGGTTTTCGAGAAGTTAATCTTGATCACTAAGAGTCCAGTTTTGGCGTTCGAAGCCTAAATCGGGAACCCAAGAGAAATCTGATGAAATTTTCGATTTCAGGGATCCAGAAGATCCCCAATCCGATATGTGATTCGATTTTTCAAGAAAAGTAAACTGATTATTTCAAAAGTCAGTTTTGACTTTCAGTGTGCAAAACGCTGTTTGATAAGGAAACTGATCAAGATTTTGAATTCAGCGACTCGAGAAACCACTTCTATTTTGACATTTACTTGATTTTCCAAGAACAATCAAATTTGAGCACTGAACCGAGAGCCACTTTTATTAGAATGATTTTCTCCGAGTTCTCTCCCGGTTTTCCAGATCAATATTCCAAAATTTCCACGACATTTTTTCAGCTAGTATTGTACACAACAATGAACAAATTTGATAGACATTGAAGACGATTTTTGTAAAAGAAATAAGTCATTACGCTTTACGCTGACATTTGAAGGATACAGTATCAAAACTCACATTTGCCATTTTACTCCAAGGGCGCAAATAGGCAAAATACTGTACACCGGGTGCAGGGATATCTTTGCTATGCTTGTGAATGTACGATATGTATAACAAACTCCACGTTCACAGGCGCAGCAAAGATATTCCTGCACCCGTGCACAGTACTTTGCCTATTTGCGCCCTTGAAGTAAAATGGTAATGTGAGTTTTGATTCTTTACCCTCCATTAGTTATTTTTTTCTTCTTTTCTTCTCTCTTTTTTTTTTTAATTATTATTATTATGATTATTATTAACGAGCTACGAAGCTACACTCTTGGACTATGGGCTCGGGAAAGGTTGTTTGTATATGTTGCAGGGGTACCCAGCAGCGAAAAGGTAGGCGAAAGTGTTTTTTAAGCGCTCGTGGGAGTTGGAGAGGGCCAAGATTCGACTATGGGGGACGTGGTAAGAGTTACGAAGGCAGGCGAAGGAGGGGTACGAGAAGAGGCGGCTCGCAGTGAGAGGGTCTTCATCTTCACAGTGTGGGCAGTTGAGGGGATACAGGTTAATGAGAAGATGCGTATGTGTGAGATGTGTGATAACTTCCTCGCGGCGGAAGGAACGTTGGGACGTTGACCAGGGGACAGGTGTAAGCTTGATTTGTGCGAGTTTGTTGTACCGAGAGGGTTGATGCCGCCACTCTTTGAACCACTTACGCAAAATGGTCCGGCGAATGGCGGAAGTGAGATCTGTTGAGATAGGGAAGTGACGAGTGATATATGGAAGCTGTGTAGCTTGCTGTGCTGCTAGATCAACTGCCTCATTTCCTGGGATACCAATATGGCTTGGGATTCAGACGAGTGAAACTCTCTTGGTGGTGAAGGAAATGAGATAGAGTATGAGATGGATGCGTCCGACGAGAGCGTGCATTGAAAGGCGAACAGAAATAGACCTTAAGGAGGAACGTGAATCTGAGAGGACCAGATTGGGGGGGGGGGTAGGTCTTCGAGCGAGGAGATCGTGATTATGCACTGTAGGATAGCATGGAGTTCGGCTGTGTAGATGCGTATTTTTAAATCGGAAGGAGTGTAGTATAGGTAGACTATCTATGGAGTAGGCGTAAGCGGTGCGTCGGTTGTACTTTGAACCATCAGTGAAGCATAGGATACGGTCAGAAAAGCGGTCAAGAATTTCTTGCAAATGAGTCCGATAAACTTGGGGAGGGGGTGGATTTTCTATTCTGTTAGTTCAAAATTGCAGGGGGGGGAAGGTTCAACAACCAAGGTGAGGTGATGTATGGATTGTTGGTATTAACTTGTAGGAAAAGGTACGGGACAGTGGCCATTCAAAGTGTGAACGTAAGTGTAGTGAGGATTTAGGAACATGGGTGTAGTTTGGAGGGTTAAAGAGATACTCATAAGCAGGAAGATTAGGGTTGTGTGCTATCGTAACGAGACGTTTGGCAGTGAGTTGCATTCGACGATAAGCGAGAGGAGGAATTCCAGCATCGGCACATATACTTAAAAAGCTAGGCTAGTGCGAAAGGCGCCAATGGCGATACGTAGACCCGCATTTTGAACAGCGTCAAGAAGTTTTAAGTATGAGGAAGGGGCAAGTCCATATATGGGTGATCAATAATCCATGATAGATCGGATCAGAGTCTGGTATATCTGAATGAGTAGTCCTCTGCTACATCCTTTGGAAGTATGTGAGAGGCACTTCAGAACATTAAGTGAGCGCATACATTAGGCTTTCATGTGTTTTATTAATAAGGCGGCTCTAAAGGGAGGTATAACGGACAGCCATTTTGATTGCAAGAAAATCATGTATACGATTTCTCATTCTAAACACGAGGTATGTTTATTTCTTGCAATCAAAATGCTGTCCGTTATACCTCCCCTTAGTTTTATATGCGGTAACCAGGAGAGGCGAGCGTCAAGGTAAAGGCCGAGAAATTTGACCGAATTGGAGCGAGGAATCGATCGCGAGCTTTAATTCTCATTATTCTCAAAAAGTTCTCTGATGCTAATCAAAATTACAGCAATTCCCTGAATTTTTCACACTGATAAAATTCCCCGACTTTTCCTGATTTTCCAGAAAGTGGCCAACCTGACTGTAGGACTTAAAATTTCAAGTTAGTGGCCAGTGGGTGAGAGAAATTTCCTTAAAGTAGACCTGCCTATCAGATATGCCCGAGGAAGTAAATAGGATGCCATTTTTCTTTATTTTCTCATTTTAATAAATTAAACGTCCGAGAATGGGCTCATTTATATTCTTTACGGAGGCAGGGAGAGGGGTAAATTCAGTCCTTCATTTTGCGCCTCTGCTTGTCCGTCCCACATAGATCCGACTGAAAGGAAGGTGGGAGGATTATCATTTTACAGCCATTTTACATTAATGGTCACTGTTTTTATTCGCTGATAATAAATTACAGTGTTATGTTGTTATAAGCACCGGCCATGATCTACAACAGTTATTATGTGGGCTGACAGGAAGAAAGGTACCTCAGGGCACAAAAACTATTGTTTTTGACTAATTTTTGGCCGCTCTTTCGCCTGGTGCTGTCGAAAAAATTCTAAAACATTTTCCCAAACGACTGTAAGTCTTCAAAGTTGAGTGTCTCCTTAACGTGAAAACGTTATCAATTTTGTTTATCCGCTCTCCTGTAATATTTACATTTTTGCGCTGAGGTCCCTTTCTTCCTGTCAGCACACATATATTTTTTTAGTCATTCTCATTTCAACTTTTGAAAAAGTCAGCCATACTTGCCCAATTTTGACTATTTAGGCTGCGGACCACCGAAAAATTTCCTGGTTGCTGGTCTCCAACCCTGATCTAGTGGACAAAATTAACATGGGCAGTGGCGTCCGAATGGTGGGCGGGGTAAAAGTAATCGTCAGATTTTTGAACCGCTTCCTTTACCCTCATTCATGATTTCCTCTCGCTTCTGATTATATACAATAACACCACAAACGAATTTTACAAATTCACTCCATTTTTTCAGTTTTAATTTCGTTCCACTAGGGCGCATGCCACTCGGTTATTTCAAATCATTCCGAATGAAATATTAAATCGTGTTTCTGTACATTTTCTTTAATTGATCAACTGCCCGTAAACGTGCCATTGTTACTGCGAAAATTGTTCATATGGACGTTTTAATTGTAAAAATCCTAATTCACTACGTCATTCGCTCCATTCTCGCTGCATCGAAAAAAACAAAGTCTAGAAATTGAATTCGATTGCGTAACGATTCAGTTACTTTGAAACATTGCATTTATTTAATAAAAATGATTGTTAAATAGGCGTCGTCGTCGTTTACAATGGAAATTGTGAAAATGGTGATACGCTGGCAGTAAATGCGGGTCTAAAAATGGGAACATATGCCTAAACCTAAGTAATGAACAATATAAAGTCATACGCGGTGTCGGAATCAAAAGCATAATGCACACACATATTGAGCCAGGCCGATTCGAAATACCGCAATTTCCTCGGCAAATTTAATTTCGATGTTTGTTTCGCGAGTTGCACTAAATCAATGAGACTGATAGAAGGTTACTCGGTCAGCGGAGACGCGAAATTGCTATAAGAACTTGAGATACCTCGAAACAGGAGTGCGCGTAAGTTGAGCCCATACAGGACTCATATCCGTCGCATTTCACCAACACATTTTCCGCTGCCTTTTTAATAGCTTGCAGAAGACACCCCATAAAAACTGGAGCTCATTCGTGCCACCATTTCTTGGCGTACTTGTGCTTGGAGCGTGCTCGTAGAATTCAACTTTAGCCATGCACTAAAAACAGCTGCACACAGAATTCGTGTAGGTATAATTTTCAGCTGAGTAGGTATACGCATTTATATATACCTCGTACGAAACCAAGGCGAATGTAGGTCAGGGATCGTATAATTATAACAAAAAGTCGATGAGAAGCGGACAAACAGAATTAGAAAGCGTACACGGCCTCTTCAGCGGCGAATTTTCGAACTGTACACCCTGATCCGCAATTAAGCGCCGAATTTATCGATCCCGAATATTCTTAATTACAAAGGAGCGGCAACTTTACATTCGAGGCGGAATATAAGATAAGGCTCTCTGTTGCTGCCGAAGATGCATTTTATTCGCGTAACATTTTCACGGCACCGCTTTCCGAGGAGACTGGCGTCATTCGAGTTCGAAAATTGGCTCCTTGCAAAGGCGGATACAAGAGAAAGGCAACGAGAGCCACGTACCTCTTTCGTATGTTTGTCACTAGGTAAGACTGGAAGTGTTGCAAAAGGTATTTCAAAATGGCCGATTTCGACTCATTTTCTACCCACAACGTCTCTCTCTTCTGTCCAAAATCGACAAAAAAGTCAAAAATTTTCACGAACGGGAAGCACTTAATAACTCAATGGGTGTTAAGCAGGGAACCCATCTTTCCCCAAGTATCTTCAACAGCACTACTAAGGCAGTTTTCAGAACATTTGGGCTAAAATCAACGGCAAACGCCTCAATAACACAACACAAAATTTTGTTCCATTTGAGATTATGATTGTTCCTGGTTCATTTCGTCTTGACAATCCATGTGTGAATCTTCATTCGTCTGGGGAATATCCCTGGTTCCAAAAATATATCCCAATAAAGATGGCGATAAAATGCGTATTTTGTAGCAATTTTACTCGTAGAATTTCAGACCAATATCGAACACTAATATTCCACGGAAATGCTCATTACTTTCTTTATCAATTAAAAAAAATTGCGACAGCTCCAGCAAAATTGATGCTGCTAGAATATTATTTATATTTTTCGCTTTACTAGATAGTACGCAACCGGATGGTGACAGGGTGGGTGACACGGGTGGGTTCGGCGACCGCGTACTTATCTCTTTAATTGAAACGCTGATGAAAACTTACAAAATTCTTGGTTGCTGAATGTCACTAAAAGTGCATTTCTTGCATTCGCATATCGAATTATTCGAGAGAAAAAACAAGGGGAATATCAGCGACGAGCATGGTTAGCGCTGTCACCAAGACATGGCGGAAATAGAGAGGCGGTATCAAGGTCACTGGGATGCATCCATGATGGGGGACCACACGAGGAAGTTGATAAGAGAGAATGAATCCATTCACAGACGCAAAACTTCTCGAAATCATTTTCCGTGTCTAATTATTTACTTGTATTGCATTAATAAAATTTGATTAAGTTCATCAGTTTATTTTGAATATGAAATAGGTTAGCCAAAAAAGACTTGAAAACGAGCATCAGTCTCAAGTGTTTTTTCTTAGCCAACCTATGAAAATGTCATTTCAAGTTTCCTGCATTATCCCGGGATATGCTATACGATTGATGCATGTTTTTGGCATCTATGGCTCTCGAATAACCGCACCCACGCATAAAATCGGCTGGAACAAAAAGTTTTCAAAATTTTGTTGCCTAGTGTAATCTATGCTCTGCAGACGATATCATATTAACAAGTAATAACCTTATACAGATTTGGTCAAAATGGGGAGTGAACTGAAAGCTTCATGCAGTGAGTTAACAGACCAAAACCATACTTCTACAGGGCTGTAAAGGTGGTATACACTCTCTCTTGGAATAGAAATTGTCCAGTCAGGAGTAAACCAAAGCTGACGAGAATACGACCAGGAGCTTCTTAACACTTTCCCAAATGTTGACCAGATGACAACAAACCAGCTACTACAGGACCAGGGAGGAGCTGGCTCCCCTCCCTACTATAGATGAAATTCGACCGGCCATTCTACCTCAAGAATAACAAAACGCCTGGTCAAGATAGCATACCCACTGAAATATACAAGTGTGGTAGCGACCTACTGAAGAAACTGCATCTGTTATTCAAGAAAATCCGGGAGCAAGAGTAGACCATTGCAGGTTTCAAAAGTTCCTTAATTGTTAACATTTATAAAAGAAAAGGTGACAGATCTGATTGCTCTAACTACCGTGGAATTTCTCTCTCGTGCACCGCGGGGAAGATTCTCGCAAGTGTGATTTCTAATAGACTTCAACTCGCACTTGAGAAAATTCTACCCGAGAGTCTAGCTAGTTTCCGCCCACACAAAAGCACCACAGACATGATTTTTACCCTTAGACAGCTCCACGAGAATGTTAGGGAGCAGCACTCCTCCCTTTACGTTATTCTTGTAGACCTAATGGAAGCCTTAGAGATGGTGAACCGGCAGGCATTATGGAAGATACTTCTCAAGTTTGGCTTAAGCTGGTCAATATTATAGCTAACCTACATCAGGGAAATGAAGCAAAAGTAATAAATGGCAGCGACCTCGCAGATGGATTAAGAATAATTAATGGAGTCCGTCAAGGCTGCGTCCTAGTCTCTCTTCTTTTGAACATATTTAAATCGGTGAGAACCAAAACGTGGTCAAGTCCAAAATTGGCAGTTTTGTGTTAGCGACGGGAACCGAGGCATTGAGGCGTGGCAGATCGTCTGGTGTAGTTGAAAATTCGATCACGCTTCGAGAACATATAGTTTCTGGCTATGTCGCCCCCGAAAATTTCATGTTTTTGTATCAAAAATAAACAAAATTTCGAAGAGTTCCATTTTTCAGCTTCGTAACTCATTATTTTTGACTCGAAAATTGGCGATTTTCAAAAACAAACTTATAATTTTTTCGACGCTGCACATATTTTTCTCTCATTTCCAGGAAATTTATTAAATTGAAATGGGACTATGTTTAAAGTGATCTACTTCAGTGTGGGAAGAAGTCCCATGCAATTTCTAGCCCTAATATTCACTTTTGATCATCACTGAGGACCAAAAGAAGCTAGTCCAAAAACTTTGAGCGACTGCATCTGACGTATTTTTGAAAAAAATGTTCACATTACCCTTAAAAATCGTCTTCCGTAGTCCCCCTTCACTGTCCTAAACCATGTTTCTGACAAATTTATGGTTTTTATAGAAGTCAATTTTTTGCTTCTCCTGAAAGTGTGAAAAAATAAACTTAATTCCTTTTGGGTCTCATCAGACTGCCTTTTTTATAACTGTGGTTCGAGTACTGCAAGACCAAGAAACCGACATTAGATAGAGATACGACAAAGGGCTGCATCACCTCTCTCGACTCAAGGTCAAGCAAAACGTGCGTAAATTTATAACTGAGCTGCAATATACCGATGAACTGGTCTTATGATCAGCTCAGAAGATGAAACTCACAGAATGATGGAGACGTTCACAAATGTATACTGCTCCTTGGGTATGGAAATGAATGCTTTAAAAACCAAGTTATAGGTAATGAGCTGTCACGAACCCAGCAGCAACAACCATCATCTCCCCAAGTGGCTTGCCGACAGAAAAAGTAGAGCAATTCAACTACCTAAGAAGCCTGGGGACGGAAAATGGAGACTTGGACGCTGAGATCGGTATTCGCTTAAAAAGTGCATCCTGCGCCTTTTTCAACTTAAAAGCTCGGATATTCAAATGCAGGGACCTCACGGTTCAAACGAAAGTCATGATCTATAAAGCGATAGTCCTCTCGATCTTACTTTATGATAGTGAATGCTGGATAATTTACAAGAGACATGTAAAAACACTCGAAAAATTCCAAGTGAGGCACTTGCCTGGCATATAATGGGAGTCAAATAGCAAATTTATGAAAATGCCTTCCAAAATGTGCTATCAAATTTCATGGACTCTAGATTGAGCGACACTTTTGAAGAATTTCTACCGTTCACGACAATACTACAAATATTTCACTTTTTTCTTTCGGAGTGACACTTGAGACTAACTACGTTCGTGTCAATGGCTGTTAGACTTTCCCATCGTCTCAGCATTGTTTGAAACTTCTTAAGGCTTTCCCTAACTTATTTAAGTCTTGCTCAAACTGTGCAGGACTAGTTCATCACCAAAGACCCGGAGTCAGCCTCAAAATCACAGCCGCTCCGAGCTACTTCCAGCTCAGAAGCAAATTTGAATTTAGCTCTGGCTCCGGCCGAAGGTGTCTTAAGCTGGTTTTGACTTCAGCTCCGGTAATAATTATTTCCAGACTCCGACTCTGACTTCATCAAAAATGTGGTGTTGGAGTCATTATTAGGGGGCGGTAGGAGCGCAGGAAAGGTCAACGTGGGAGAAGAGAAGAAGAGCGGAAGCTGAAGGACTGAAGCCAAAGTTGGAGCCCCCCTGGATTTTGAAAAAAGAACTCACAAGATTATTTTTGAATATTTAAAGCCAACTGAATAAAATTTGCAGAAAATAGGATGTGCCTAGAGATCTAGAAACGAGACAACGAAAATGTTTGACTGGCGCCACACTGATAACAAAGCAGCGACTTGCAACTGCACAAATTTTACCTTTTTGCTCCTCCGTGGAAAAAGTTCTAGCTACGCCCATGGTCCTAGCTCTAGCAAGTAATTTTTTTTAGGTCTCTGGCTTGTAATATTTTCACGGCTCCGACTCCGATAAATAACACTACGCAACAAATTGAGATTTTTTGGAAACCACATTAAGGAAAATAGATGATTCTTAACGTATTCCCCGCGCTGAATTCAAAAATGATATTGAAAATGCTTAATTAGCTAATCATTTTTTACGTTTGCTGATGGGAAATGAGATAGTGTATTTTGAGAAATTATTTTATTTTACAACTGATGGTATATCAAACTAATATTACTGATAAGCTCCTTTGATCATAGGTTCACACAAGTAACTGTGTTGGTGAGTTTACATTTCCTAATGCACGCAGTGTAGCCACATTTCTTGATATTTCAAACAAGAGAGGGAAATAACGATCAATTTTCAGAATGAATTTACGAGAAAACGAGAGCAAATTAAGAAAAACAAAAAACTGCATTGAATTTAGCGCGAAGAATACTTCTAGTACCGGCTATTCTCGTTCTTGTGGTTTTTTGGCTGTTGTGTACTATAATTTTTCCCAGGTTCGGCTCCGGGCTCAAAGTTCCCTGTAAAATGGCCTGCTCTGGGACTCCGAGCTCCGGTTCCGACTCCCGGTCTCAGTTTACAGATCTTACGACTTAGAGGCCCTTCAATAAATTATCAAGACCTTTTAAAACTCAAGTTTTTAAAACTAGTGTAACAATGTAAGACTCTTTTAGACTAAGACTTTTCAAGGCTCATTTAAGACTCTCCCAGACTTGTTTAAGACTCTTTGAAACTTTTGATTAAGCTTCCCGAATAGTTCAAAGCTAATTTATAACTTGATACGATTTTACAAATTTCATTAAGACTCTTCAAAACCGGGTTAAGCTTACTTAAATTTGTTCACATTTCATTAAGACAAATAAACGTTCCTTAAGGCACTTCCACGCTTCTTGAAAATTCGCTCGGCTTGTTTACAACTCGCTTAAGGCTTTTTATAGCTCTTTTAACATTTGCAAACGATATTTCAAATTTTTCCACTCTTGATCAGTACTCTTCGAAACTTCATCACAAATTTCTAAAACTCCTTGAGGAACTTGAAAGCTATTCAAGACGCGTCCTAAGACCCTTGAGAACTTGTTCAAGGTTCAATAAGATCCTCTAGATTTGCTCAAAACTCGCTGCGATTTTCGACATTTTTTCACACGTATTAAGTTTTTTGAAAGTGGCCAAGACTTTGGCAGGCTTGTTTAAAATTAGTATGGCTATATTTTTAAAAAATTTTCAATTTCATTTTTTTCTCTGTAGGAGGGGTAACTGCTCTTATTGCCTTCTCCGTGTATCAGCGTCTGCCTACATAACATCAAGAGCTCAGCAATGAAAGAAGAAACTGAGAAATCTTCATGACGAGATAAGAAGGAAGGATTAAATTGTTTAAAATGACAGCCATAATTTACTGACAAAGGAAGGAGGAGAAATGAAGAGGAAGAAAGTAGTTATGTGTTACACCTCGAAAGGATCCAAGTAATTGTCTCTAAGCCAACAAAATTTTTTCCTCGTCCAAGAATGTTCGATGAATTTATAATTGGGCTAATAAGCATAACTAAAAATTTGCTCTCAGCTTTCAGAATTAATGAGTAATACATTCAGGGTTACTTCGACAAATAAATTCTTAGGAGAACCCTCTTAACCATCATGTTTTTTTTTGCCCGCGAGCCAGAGTTCAAGGGAAATCTGAAGTAAAACTTCTTTTCTCTTGCTTGAGCCAATCAAAATTTAAAAAAAAAATTATTGGGTAGTATGTCGTTCAAAATAACCTAAACGAAAACCTTTTTTCGGCTGAAAACTCGGAATACTGAAAAATAATAAAGTCGAGACTATTTTTGTTTACGAATCAAAATCAATAAAATAATTCAAAACAAACAGTTTCTGCTTCTCAATCTTGACATAAAATTCGAATTCGGCTTTCAATTTTAGAATCAGCGGAAGAAGGTAATCCAACATCATTTTCTTTCGACTGCCAGTCAAAATATAAAAATTTAGGTCATAGGAGACGACATGGTGCTACCTGGTATTGGAGATTACAGTAAAAAGATCTTCTTGTTAGTCAAAATCTCTCAAATACTAACTCCCCTGTCGGATAAGCTGCCCACCTCAAATCTGCAACACTGTGGATGAAATCGACTACTCGAGAACTGTCAGATACAGAAACAACCAGCTTCATTCTCCTGACCACTCAAGCTTTCAAATAGCCCCTGTTTGGAAGAAACGGAACCCAGTGCCAGGAGTCATTTTCCGTAGAGATGGATGTCCAACCCACGAGTCACACATATAGACAATCAGACAGAGAAACAGTAACGTATATAGACAGACAAACAATCACACAACCGTTGACAGACGAACTGACACGTAACATAGGCAACCAAGAAAGACAAACAGCAGACCCGACCAGAATTCTGTGGGGTGGATTTCACGATATTGACCCTTAGAAAGTGATGAGAATCAATCACTAGCAAAACTGTTTCAAATTTCTGTCCCTATCTTGGTGTTCTTTTTTGCACGAGTCCCCGCCCTTACTTCGAACTCTAAAATACTGAAAATACGAATACTTAGTAATTTGGGCAAACCTAAGGTGGGTTATACTCCCGCAGCTAACGGTTATTCAGTCGGTTGCCCTTTTCAGATAATTAGACGTATTTTGCACTTTTAGACGAACTCATCAGCAGTGTTTTATCTTTCGTACAACGGATTAAATATGGAACAGTTAGGCCGGAAAAATTATGCTGGTTATCGAAACGAAGTCTCATCGTCGAAATTCGCACCAGCACGTGCCATATTTATTTCAAGTCGAATAAAACGAGTGTACAAAGAACCGAATACAGAAACACCTGAAAACGTCGAACGATGTTGATTTAATAAGAACGAAATATTTTTAATCAGGTATACGGAAAATGGTTAATTACTTCACCATTGTGTTAATTAATGTGGATTATTTCACTTCGACACAACGATATAGGCTAATGAAATATAACATACAATTCGAACATCGCGTAAACGAAAATAAATAATTGAACATTATTTCATTTCAATAACGGGTTTTTACATTTTCAACCTATTATGGAATCTGTGGGGCCAGAATGTTCTCATTGCAGAAAGAGAAGTTGGAATACGTGTAGTTACAAAATTGGGAGAATTCGAGAGGGGACGCAGGGACCAGTTTGTTAAGTGTGGAGCTCTTTTGCAAATCGCTTTTTTTCCTTCCTAGAAATAGAAGCAGGGCGATGCCCACAGTGCACGAGCCTCCTTCGAAAACGACGTATCCTTGACACATTTTGAAAGTAGTGTAAAGTTCTGACTCACTGTTTATTGTTGTTTTTTTACTTAAAATTTGGGGAAATTGGGGCCTCCATCAATTTTAAGTCTTAAGGAAATTCTAAATCCAGCCTTGCCTAAAACAAAGAAAAAAACGCCGACTTCAGCGTTTAATCCAAGATCAAGAATGAACTTTTAATTTAAATTTCTCAGTAGTATTTCCTCCTTTTCGTGTTTTTCCTTGGTAATGGCGCCAACGTAGAAAAACAATTCGATAAAATATGTAATAACCTCTAGTCTCACGAACAAATGGTAGGACTAAAATGAAACCATAAACTTGGCCTATGATGCACAATTAAAGTTTTAATCAGAACATAGCAGCCAATGACCATGTTTACTCTCTCTGTTGTTAGGGCTGTAGAAGTAGAGAGGCACTAAATCTACATTAATTAATAACGTTCGTAATTACCGTTTTTCTGGCACTAAATACTTATATTTTAATATACATCCTATTGTATTTTTGAGCATTAAAAAATTATTACGGTCGATCGACTCCATACTTGACCGGTCAATCATATTAATACTACCTCACTCTGCAAGCAAATTGAGAAAAACTTAGGGCTGGGAATGTAATCGATTAAAATCGATTAAAATCGATTTAAGCCACCTTATCGATTATCAATTTCGACTTGCTGTTAACGATTAAAATCAATTTTTTTTATTTTTTAGATTTTTCGTCATTTTCCGTGTTTTTTTTTTAGTTTTTGCTTCAGGCTTCACGTACACGACACGTTCTACTAGTTCTACCGGTCTACGTTCTAGTAACTAGTATCTCTATTAGGGCTGGGAATGTAATCGATCAAAATCGATTTTAATCGATTTCAAGGCTTGAAAAATCGATCTTAATCGATTTCAAAAATTGTCGATTTTTTCCACCTCTAGAACAACTTGCCCTAATAATTTTGCTATAATTAGTTTACACCTAGAAGTGAATGAACGGGTTGCTAAGTCGACAAGTAGATCAATATCGACCAAGCCGGAGACACAAATTTTCGATAAGGTAGATTTCAGGATTTTATGGTCTTGTCTCATAAAAAGTGATTTGCAAAAACACTCATTCGTGAGAGAACTGAGCAAGATTTTCTAAATTTTTAGAAGAATTTCTATCGAAAAGCTTACTTTCTGTGGTCAAGGGGGAGGGGGCGTTATTCCCAAATCCCATTTAAAACCGGATACAAACATCGATGATAAGAAACAAAATTGATGTCAGGGTGTTCATAAAATTTCATGCCGCACACTGACTGGTCAACTTCAACCTGTCAGGGGCTGTCTCACAACCGTACTTAGAATTGTCGATCAAATCAACCATAGGTCGTCTCGTTTACGTCTTTAGACCGGATCCACCTTGTAGAGCCAATTGATAGAGCGTATAAGACCCCCTCCCCAAATGAAAAAATCTCCTTGTCATGATAATTATTCTATAGCGTGAATACATAACGAGTACCAAACGTAAATTAATTTGAGAGAGGCGGTAAGGGCATTCTAATTAGAGTGCCACTGGGGGGAGGCTGTGTCTAGTGTACAGAGAAATCAGACGAAGGCTTGGAGAAGTGGGAAGTTCGTAAAAAGTATATGAAGAAATTCGAAGGATTGAATGAGTTATGAGATCACCGAAGGGACATGAATCGAGATTGACACTGGAAAGTGGAATCGGTAAGAACATAACGACATTATTGATCTTATTTTGACCCTGATGAAATTCATTCACATTCTGATAACATTAGAAAGTGTAATAAGAGAGGCGCCTTCCCTCCAAGTTTTGATAATTTGCTTCAGTTAAAGAACCGGGATCCCTTAGGAAATTTTAAAAAATTTGAGACTTTTAAAATGTTTTTTGGTTGTTTTATAACTCAAATTAGTAAAATAAGGGAGGTGCTTTCCACTAAAGCTTTGGTAATTTGCTTTAGTTAATGAATCAGTAGCCCTTCAGAAATTTTAGAAAATGTGAGATTCTTCTAAATGTTTTACAGTTTTATAACTCAAATCAGTAAAAATCCTCAAACTTTTCACTCGTGAAATAGAGGGCTTCCCAAGTGTCTTTCCCCCAGCAATTTTCCTTCGGTACACCCTTAATATGACTCGGCCAAGCTCTCTGCTAAAGCTCCCTTTAAGACTCGACTAAGATTCAATCAAATTGCTTTAGAACTCGTCAAGATCATTAAATTCCTTTAAAACTTATTCGCCTGTTACGACACGTTCAGACTGAGCTTTATTCTGACCCACTGACTTTGTTACGACTAGCTGACATTTCGTCAGATCAGGGCGATTCGGAGCTATATCCAAAATAACTAATTTTGCTACAGCCGGAAAAAAAGTTTTAGCATCAAGAGTTTAGTGACAAAAGTGGAATTGATCATAAACAAAATGTTGCACGTTTTTGCACGAACCTTTTCATCTGTGAGATTGTTACATTTCCACCAAACATCAAATTATTGGATATAGCACCTTTTTTCTCAAATTTGAGAGGAATTGGATATGACACCTTTACTTTTTCTTAATTTATAAGAAAATTATTGAAAGCAGCATTAAATACGGTGTTTTATTCAAAATCGATGGTTGGTGTCAAAGAGTCAGACAAGACAAGAAACACAGAAGTCGTCAGAGCCAGAACAAAAATGACTGCGACTGTCGTTTGGTGGTTAAAAAGATTAAGATGGAGTATGCGGCCACGTAGTCAGAAGGGAAGGAGGGAGGTACGAAGAAATAATCTTGGAATGGGTCCCCAGGGACAGGAAAAGGAAAGGAAGGTGGGAAGGCGAAAGACAAGGTGGGAGGGCGAAATCGTAAGCAAAGATAGCGTGGAAAAGGCATGCTCTGGACAGGGCGCGATGGAAACGGGTAGAGGAAGCCCATATCCAATCTCGGGCGCATTAAACTTAAGAAACACATGTAGTAGTCGTAAGTATAATAAATAAAGGCTGTTTTTGTTATTATTATTACTGTCAATGGGACCTTCGGGCACCTGTTGGGGGATTCAAATATAAATAAATATATTATTATTAATATTATTATTATTTATTCGATGCAGCATGAAATTACCTTTCCAATGATACCAAAATCTCATTTTCGAGAAAAATTGGATTTAGATACTACACTGAGTCGCAACGTAATGAATGGATCTCAATGAAACTAGACCAAGTCGGAGAATTGCTTTGACTTTCCCTACGACTTAGAACTAAAATCCGTTCACATTCTGGAAAAACTTCGCAAAAATTAGGCCATTAAGTTTCATTCAGACTTCTTCATGTCTCTTTATGACTCATCAGACTCTTCAAACTCATTTGGATCCTGTTAGGATCCTTATAAGACTCATTTACATTCTACGAGCGGTGGAACTCTTCACCTCTATAGGAGGCAACAAGTAAAATTGTTAATTCGATGACCTTTTTTTCTTTTAGACTTTTTCACATTACAGTCTGAGTCTTTTCTCTTTCGCAGTTCCGAGGTGGCAATCATTCCCCAAGTTTCACCACCTACGGATAAAACTATTTATTCCTAATCTTGAACTTTTCACACAGTCTCCTCAGTTTCATTAGATCAGTTCAGATTTTTCAAACTGTATCAAGACTCACTGAGACTCTTCAAGGTAAGTAAAATGACTCGGAAAATATGCTTTCAGACTACGTTGAAACTTTTTTGAAGGGTATCAGAGTCCATTCAGATTATGATTCCAATCATTGTGAGTCTGTAAAGACTCATTTATACTTCGACCTTCATCGCACCGCGATATGAAATAAAAACTTCAAAAGAGAGCAGTCATCCCTATACTGTCTTTTAGAAAGTGCATTGAAAATGACTAGGGCTGGCAGTACCTCAAGCTTTCACAGAACGATTCAAAATCAGACACACATACTCGCATATACTTTGAATGATACACGTGTACATCTTTCTGAATAACCCTGTAGTTAAATTTCACGGGTAAACAAGGAAATAGTGATAAGAAATACACGCGATCCGCTGCAGACCGCTATATAGAGATTTAACTTTTCGTATTTGGCAGTAAATAAAATAAAATTTGTTGGTGAAGATAACCGCTGATAACAGTCGCAATAATCTTCATCGATGTAATGAGAGTTTTCCCCAATTTTCTTCCGTCGTATCGGACATGCAGCAAACTAAATTACGATTTTCGAGATCAAAAATTATCTTGATTTACGCTATTGTTTTCTTAATCAAATATTGAATTAGTTATTGTTTTGGCAAATGGCAACGAGATGAGAGAGTTCATGTCCGTTGCTCTATTTTTACGGAGGAAATATTATCTCCAACACTGATAAACGTTTCAAAAAATACTCGTCATTCTGTTTTAATTAGTTGAAAATATTTCGTAATACAATAAGTCCACAAATGCGAACAGCGGATTTCCAAAAAGCACAGGCATAGATTGAAGGTCGTGTATTGTGGTTCACGGAATGGAGTGAACATAGCGAAGAGAATTGGAAACCAGGACTAGTTTTGGAATAAGAAAAAGGTGATCGGTTTTCATGGTAGGTTGGGAAGCTTCAGCGACTAAGTGGATTTCTTCTACGCGGATGCTGCGTTCAATGGCATCAAGAAGTTGACTTATTGCCACAAAAATACAACTGAAACCTGTAATCGAGCTTACGAATAACCTTGCGGTTATGTTCGGGCCCCTCTGCATCCAGAAACTTCTCAACCGCTTACGTTTTTCAAATCCGTAGAAATAGAGACTGATACGACGGAAAGACTGGTATAGCTGATAAGACATGGATCCCTCCGTATTGCTCCGTATCCCGTTCAATTTCAACATATTACTTCATCACATCTTTCAGTTCACAGCAGTAGTAAAAGACCGTTTATAAAATTACTATTCGCTTACAAAAATCATTATTTATCAGTTTTCGAGTTGCCAACTGAAGTCTTCGAAAGCTACATAAACAGGTGCAAATATAAGATGAAGACAATGTGGGCACCTGCCCCTCCCACAGAAAAATACTGAAATCAGAAATTCTTCAGAAACGGAAGCGTATCGCAAAGCCTCAAATGAGCCTGCTGGAGTCTGAGAGTTTTAAGGAACCTTAAATACATGTGAAAGAGTCTCGAAAGTTGTAAATGAATCTTCCAGAGTCATAGCGAGTTTTAAATATCCAGAAGGGTCTTACTGAGACTTGAGAAAGTTTTTGAGGATTTTAAACGAGTCCTGAAAAGTTTTACAGGGTCTAGAAGAAATTCGAAAAGTCATTCAAATCTGGAGGAATCTGAGCAAACCTGGAAAAGTTATAAAGAGTAGTGAATGAGTCTTGAACGGTATTAAATAATCTAAAAAAGTTTGGAAGAATTATAAAGAGCATAGCTGAGTTATTGTCACCGAATTTTGTCCCCATATCTCATGGCCTACAGATGCTTTCACGATATAACGTATTCTAACAATGATATTCCTCTTTTCCGATTGTGGAAAATCGAGTCATTATACGAGTGTCCGTCGTTTTGGCTGTCCCCAGTCGCGTTTTTGCCAACATAATTTTTCACATTTTTTACTTCATGTTGCGGATAAACGGATCAGGAAATGTTGTAGAAGATTGTAAGAATATGTTCAATCAAAGCCTTTATTGTTCAAAACAAAACTTAATTTATATTAATATATAGTTATATACAGCCCATATTTTGGGCAAAGGCCTCTCTCAATCTAAGCCACTCCAGTCTGTCCCTGGCTACCCTTTCGTAATGTTCATTTTGCAAGAATTTTGAAATTTCGTTCCTCCATCTCGTCTTCTGTCCACCCTTTTTCCTCCCTTCCTTCAAAAACCAATTCGAAATTTTGTAGCTCCATCGGTTATCCTGAAGTCTTGCGATGTGTCCAGCCCAGTCCCATTTTTTTCTTTTTGCCACTTGGTTCATGTTTAGATTTCCTCTCATTCTTGATTGTAAGATTTGTATTCTGACCCTATCCGATTTTCTTATTCCCAAAATTGATCTTTCCATTGAGTTTTGTGTAGTGTCGATTAGGTTACTTTCTTTTTTTGTTAGAGCCCAAGTTTGCGAGCCGTAAGTTAGGACTGGAACCACACAGCTGTTAAATATTCTGTTTTTTTGTTCGATCTTAAAAGAACCCCTCCATATATTTTTTAACGACCAGAACTTTTTCCACGCCAAGGCGACTCTCCTATCGATCTCCTTAACCGTGCGTTTTTCAAAAGATATCATTTGGCCTAAATATACTGTTTCTAACACCCTTTCTATTTTAGATTTTGATTTGTAGACATTATTTTTGTTTTTTCCATATTTATTTGTAATCCTGCTGTCTTGCCTATTTCGTTCAATTCATTGATCATTCCCGAAAGTTCTTCCAAGCTTTTTGCTATTATTATCACGTCATCCGCAAATCTTAGGTTATTTAGGTATTCCCCGTCAATTTTAATCCCCTTATTTTCCCATTTTAAGTTTCTGAATGTCTCTTCCAATGCACAGTTAAAGATTATCGATGAGAGTGGGTCCCCCTGTTTTACCCCCTTTTTTATATCAAAATATTCCCCCTCTATATCCGTTTTTATTCTGGCCTTTAGGTTAGTATATATGCTTTCTATAATTTTAACATAAACCTCTGGGATCCTTTGGTTATTTAATGCATTTAGCATAAAGCTGTGGTTTAGGGAGTCGAAAGCTTTTGAGTAGTCGACAAAGGCGAGATGGAGGTCTATGTAAGAATATGTTAATAACCGACGAAGTTTTCCCTTTCTATATTCAGTGTAAGCGATTCAGAAAATTTCCAGTTATCCTCTTCAACCAACCAGAATACAGACGCGAAAATTTCTGAAATCGATGACAAATCAATATGATATGTTCTTAACAGCTCAATTCGTCCCGCCTAAAAATTTAGTATTTTTTTCAAAATCTGCGTAAATTTAAGGAATTGCGATTAAAATGATACACTCAACTTCCAATAAGGTTCATTGTTGTGATTTTCAATTTCTCGGGCTTCAAGACTGTGCCAAGTTCAGTATGAGTTAAATCCTGTTATCCCTCGAACGTCTCGCGATATTAAGTATTCGGTCGAGATTCAGAGCTTATTCTAATGATCAGTTTCCAATTTTGTAAAATGTGCCTTATCATTACGAACCTGTTTTTTCATTCATCATCATGCCAATCTACGCCTGTTTTACAAGTACGAAAAATATTAGGGATCTGTTGTCCCAACATACTGCCTTAGATGCATGATTCCAGAAGAAATATAAATTCTATCCGCAAAAATCATGCGACAAAAAAAGTGAAATATCACCATTTTGTGATAATTACTCGTTTACTTGTTTTACACTAACTCATTTGTGCCTGTTTTTACAGCACGAATCATTTAGAAATTTCCAGTTGGGAAACGCACTCTTGTCCCAATGTGATTTGCTTCGCTACGCCTCTGTGATCAACCGCCATTTTTGTTCATTACCATGTGATTTTCCCATACCGTGTGTAAAATCAGCCATGTTCGAATTGGTTTAGAGAACATGTTCTTCTTGTTTTTGAGCCAGAGTTTAGACGAAACTATGTAGGAAAAACAGGGCAAATTCCATTCCTAACGATATTTATTCGTAATTAGTCGTTTATTTTCACGCGGCCACAGAAGGAACCTCGATTACTGATGTTTAAAAATTCCTTAAACAAGAGTACTTACGGGTACTCGGTGACCGAGCTAACAATCACAAATCGACGGCAAATTGTGAGTAAATATTAGAAATGGTACTCAGACTGGATTTCCAGCAGTTTCGTGTAATTTCTGACTCAGAAATGTGAAATAGTTCACAAAATGAATTTTAACATTTTAAGACTACTTTTACTCTGGGTTTAGATGAACTATGTGCACTAGGTATGATATGCAAAAATGAAGGATTAGTGTTGTGTAGTGAGGCTGATCCACGTCTGTCAAGATACAAGGACTAAAAGAAATGTCCTCAAGGCCCGGATTTTCCAAAGATTTACGGTTTTCCTGACCTATTTTTTTTTAATTTTGCAAATTTTTATTCAATTCCATTAAAAAGTAAATAAATATGCAATCGAATTGCTTGGCCAATACTACGTTAGCGTAATAAAATTATGTCAAATATTCTCCAACTTTTTAGTTTCGGGGTCCCGCAAAACCCTGTGGATTGGTCATTGAACTGAGACAGAAAAACAGCTGATAATACAAACGATCGATGGTAAAGTCGAATCTCTTTTCTCTTTAATTTTAAACATACATGGTATCATTTTTGACTTTGCTCAGATGCGGGTCTCTGAAAGCGAATTCCACGAATAACTCCATTTTTATTTTCAACGTCTTCTTCACAGGCATCGTTGGGTAGTCATAAGCCCGAATTTCCCTTTCAGTTTTTCCAGATGGAGTCTAATTTCTACCTATTCAAAACAAAAAATATTCTCAAGGGAAATCTTATTTCTTCCCTTCTACTCATCAATTGCTTTAAAAGAAAAGGATGAAATTAAGCGAAAAAAATTTCAACAGTTATTGTTTCTGTATTAGTCAGTCGAAATTCAGAACGAACTCTCTATTACTTTTTCTTTGCTATTAAAATCGGCATGACTTGAAAAGTGGCAAAAAAACTTTTCCATCAACTTGCCACTTAAAATCTGAGATAAAATTGAAGCGAAGAATTCATTACCCTTTACTACCTCACCAAAATATTCAAGGAAAATGGAAACAAAAAAAATTTATTGATTTTGACTTATCAATCTACATTTTGAGTGGAGCAGACCTGCTCTTATGAAAAACTAGAAACTAAAATTTTTTTACTTTTTTAGCCAGTTATTATGAATTTGAGAAAATATAGTTTTGTTTTTTTTTAACCGGTCAATATCACTTCGAGATAGAATTTCCTTTTACTGACCCCCCACAATATTAGGCTAAATTTTTAAAAAATGTATAATGTTCTAATTTCGTTAGTTCAGTTTCCTTTATTTTGATTATGCAATGGACGGGTTGAATGTACAAAATTTTTGACATATTAGTATCCCGATTTACACCACACAACGAATATCAAAATGAAAATCAAACAGACTTAAAATCTCACAAGCCAAAACCACAGCAATTCACATCTGCAAACATGACAAATGTCCTAAGAACCTAAATATCTACCTAGGGAATACGCCGATTCCCGTCTCAAGTAACGTCAAATACCATGGGGTGTAATTTCCCAGAATTTCTCTCTTTATCAAAATATTCAAAATGTCTAGAAAATCCTAAAAAATTTAGAAAAATTAACAGAAATCTGGACTATTTTTATGATTTTTGTCAAGTTTTCTTCAAATTTCTAATGTAGTTCTTAAGTAAGCTTAAAGACCGTATTTCTTTAAACTGAAGAAATTTCTGCAGATCTGGCAGCAGCGTACCAAATGGAGATTTTATTTTATCGTGCCTCAGTCTGAGATCCCACTCAAATGTAAAGCTGTTTTATGACATGCTCTGTATAAACGCAAATAGCCTGCGAGAATTTTCGAAGACAGGGATGGGAGAGAATTACTAGCACTCTCCAAGATCCATCCTCGATTGGTTCATCCCTCAAAGGTCCCGACGAAGGGGGCCCACATGTTCCTCCCTTCGGCCCAATTTTCTCTCGGCACCTTAGGGCTGATCAAAGTCTTGCGAATGAAGCCATGTCGGTCAGCTAATATGTTATAGCAATGATTTCTAGTAACTGAAAACCTCTTCCAATAAAATATCCGCCCTCTTCACAAAAGCTTGATTGGACCGACAATCGCTTCGACCGTTTCATTTTATCGGCCATCCAAATGGCTATAAATCGCAAATTCAACTGCCAACCATTCAACTCGATTCATTTGTTAATACAGCGAACTATTACAGAAAAATTTAATTAATTTATAAGGCTAACACAAAGGCTAGTAACAAATCGAATCGATTCTTCCAGGTGTAAAGCCAATTAGCGATTGGATTTCGGATTTACCTGACTTAGGTATGCGACACGCTAGTTTTGATTTCGCTCGTTTCAATCGCATCTCCCCCCCCCTCTCCTTTTTCTTCTGTGTAAAGACTCGATTAACGTTAATTATAATCTTAGAAAGTATGTAATACACGCGAAGTTAATGAAGGCGGCGAAGTAAACGAATCGAATGTTGGGCATATTTTTTTACGAAAGAAGAGATTTACTCGCGGAACAAACATTATTCGAATGGAAAAGAAACGTGAAATCTGCTCTTTTAATTATTGCGCTTGGTAAACGTTTGAAACTGAAACTCATAGGCTGAACGTCCCATTTACAAACCAAGGCGGGAACAGTCTACACTGATTCGCTGATCAGCCAGATAGTCCATAGGCAACACAAAAAACTGGTTAACTTGACGAGACCAAGTGCCATGATACCGCAAGCGCAAATAGATTTCCAAGAGTAGAAGAGGGCAAGATTTCCTTCGGTCACTTCGCAAGCGAATTTGTTTATCACGGTTTGGTCAGTTAGTCTTCCACCTTACACACATAATTTTCAAATTACATTCACGAGAACGTTTCGCATTCTGGTCAGGGTTTCACATTTCAGACTGACGGAAAAAGGAATAGAAAAAAACTCGAACGCAATGGAACCATACGTTCTCAAAGTTCGATTTGCCCTTCTTTTTGTTTCATCATTTACTGGATTTTTATTTACGACTTGCGAAATATCTGGTATATAGAGATATTCGGTATCAATGATGAAAACCATAATTTCTGGTTTTTACAGATGACTTACCAGTGGCGTAGCTAGCCTGTTCAAGGGGGCTGGTCTAGACCAATGAGGAAAAGGGTGTTACATGGATATGCAAAATTGGAAAAACAAATATTTCACGAAATCGCAAAGCGGCTTCAGACCTCCTCGACCTCCTTTGGCTACGCCATTGGGACTTATGAAATATCTGATTTATGAAAAACCAATGCAAAAATCACCAAAACAGAGAAGACTACAGGAAATATGACAACCACCAAACGAACGCGGGCACGACCAACAGAGTAAAATTGAAAACGAATCTTCCATACATCCGCGAATCAGACAGGAAAGGGGCTTCAAAATAGTCCTCGCATATTTTCGAAATAACGAAAATCAAAACAACTGATATACTGATCTTCAATATAATCGATGTATGAATAACCAAAATTATTCCCAATAGCCAATACGGTCGATATATCAATAATGAAATTAATAAATATTATATTAATATTTAAATAATGAATATCACCGTCTATTGATAATCAAATTAATCAATATACTGACAGTTAAATTAATTGTTATATGAGTAATCAAAATAATTTAAACATTGATAGTTGAAATAATCAATACATTGGTAATAATTAGAGACCGGATTCCTGGGGACTGAAAAACTGATAATTCGGCGCTGAAAGTAGTACTTTCAGCATTATTAGGTAAAAACACAAAAATGTCCCACGAATTCAAAGAAAAATCGAAAAAAAGAGGAAAAGTGTTTCTTTTACTTATTTTAGGCATCCAAGAATTCAGCATTATGGTACACTATCACGTGACATTCTAAATTTTGCGAGTACATTTTCATGCAAACACCTGAAAAAAGCGCGAAGTATCGTCATACGAATATTTCTATATAGTTTTTCTTTCCATTTGGTTTGAAATGGCATTTTCGATTCTTTTCGGCATTTTTGACTATTTTCGGCATTTACGCCCTTTTCAGCCAAATAAAATTTTCTCTGCAGCTCCCCATCGCTCTAAGACGCACTCGTACATCATCAACATTTCTTTATCCTCAAGCAAAACGAAGTTATAAATGCCGATAAATCCGATCTCTAGTAATAATAGATACATCGGTAAACAAAAAAAGCGTTATCTCAATAATTAAAATAAATAATACGTCTGTAATTAAAATAATCGATAAATAGATAATCGAAAATAACTGATACACCAGTAATTAAAAATCATTGTATTCGCTTCGGCGGTACATACGTACACCGCCCCCAGGCCCAATTGGGGTAATTCCGGGCTATGGAGTACGGTGTTGTGAGGTCAGTAGTGGTGTGCGTGCACTGTCCTACACTCCACCATCATCGAATTAAAAATTATTGATACACCAATAACCAAAAATAATTGACAAATCAATGATTCAAATGATCATAACGATTGCTATACCTTTATGTACAGTTAAGAAAAAAAGAAAAAACTACCAATCTGTGCTCATTCATCCTCATTAATTGGGGCGAGGGGGAGGGATACATCACGAAGCTTACTTCCGAGTACCTACACTGGCATCACCTTGCTCGATGCCCGCCAGCAACCTGCTATTGGCCCGATTTTGCTGAAGACCACCAGGGGTCTATTATTCATAACCCTTCAGCGTGTCTCGTTTCCATTTTTCCCAAATCTAATATCCTGAAATCTATTTTACAGCTTCAACCAGAGAACGGTCTGAACTGTTTTTAATTTCCCTACGTAGATATAGTACGGAAAATTTAACATTTCAATTATATTTCCGATAATATCTGATTGACTGTTCACGACTCGTTAGCACTCTTTAAAACATATATCTAAAGGTCAGCGGAAACTCTTAATGGCTCTGGTGAAACTTTTTGAAGTCCATAAGACACTCATAATTTATCATTCCTTGAGACTCTGTCAAAATCCGCGAGTGTATAATAATAAAATTTTCAGGATTTGATCAAAACTGACCAATACTTTTGAAAGTACCTAGCTTTTAAAAGCGCTGAGTAAAGAAGCAAAACACTTGGTAAGACTCAGCAATGGTGACTGCTCATTTTATTGCGTATGGTTGAATTGAAAGACCCTTTAATAGTACGTGGTGGTCCGAATACGCAACACTTGATAAAAATCAAAAAATTGAAATTTTCAAGGCTAATTTCAATTATTTTTGATACTTTTTTTTTCTAACAGATTGAATGAACATAGATCGATCCAAAGCGCACATCTGATCGACATGGTTATAATAATAAGAAAATGGTTTTGGTCATTCGCAATGTGTTGAAAAAGAAACATGGTTTTTTAAAAACATCAAAATTTTACGAAATTCCTCGATCTACTAGCTCGTTTTGTTAAAAAAAAGTATTCAAAAAAATTAGTTTCCATGTTGGAGTGTGACAGTGTGGGTGAACTTGGTAATATTCTATTTTTAGGGTGTGCCAATTCACTTTTTTGTTCCTGTTGTCTATACTTTTTATTTCTGTTTGACTTGTTCCATCTTACTTTTTCGAACTACCAAAGTATTTAAATTTCTTTATTTTTTCACCTCTTATTTCCATTCGGGATGGTCAAAGCGGTAGCTCGCTGATGTCATTTACCTTGTAACCCTGATCAAAGGGAATATTTCATTTACAGGCATATGAAAAAATCTCAAAATATTATGAAAACGAAAGCATTTACCGAAAAAATGAATAGAACAAAATTTATAGTACATAAAATTTACCTTCTATTAAGTCCATTTTTATTTCGATCTGATAAATTTTTCTAAAATGTGTATGGTTTCAGCAGTTTCCTTTTTTCAGGTACCTAAAATTGTAGAGGGCGACTCTTTCGCGCGGCCAGTCCCAATATTTATTATATTTTGTTTCCATCTATTAACTACCACCACTTTCGTTTTATTTTTATTCATCGTCATTTTATATTTTATTTTCAATTTTTCATCCACCTATTTCAATGTTTTCTTTAATTTTTCTCGACTTCATTTCACTATTGCAATGTCATCTGCAAACCTTATCATTCTAACCGTTTTCCCTAGTATTATCACGATTGATCTTCTTTCATTCATTTCCTGAATTACTTACTACATAAACAGGTTAAACAGTACTGGTAACAACAGAAAACTTCTCACTCTTTTTTGAATTTTAGCTTCTCCCACTTCATCCTCTATTATCTAAGTCTTTCGATCCTTATATGAGTTCCATATTTTTTATTTGATCATTCGACATTATCAAACGCTTTTTTTAAATCTACAAATGCTACATAATAGGTATTCACTTCAGTTTTCTAAACGCCTCAAACGTAATATTGGGATGTGGAACGGAATATAGGAGCGCTAATGTGTACCTCCTAATACAAGGTTGAGTGATCAAGGAGGGAAATAACAATGCCGTAAATGGGAAATAGGGATTTCTCAAAAAAATCATTATAAAATAAAGAAATGACGGACATGCTTCAAATTTGAACGGCAGGGAGCTACATATTCGAACTTGCGATTAAAAATTTAATATGTCCGGTAACAAAATTAATAGAAGTGCGGTGAAGTAAGAAATGAGAGGTACTTTATCAGTTGCCGGCACGACCGTATTCATTTCTTTCTCCATGATCGCTCAATGAGGGTTCACAAATCATCCGCTAGATGTCAGCCACTTTGATTCCGAGTCCCGATTACTTCCCTAGTTCCTCTATATTTCCTGAATCCAAACTAATCTTCGCCCACTCTCTTATTTATTACACAAGCTAGAATCTTTGATGCATGAGATAGTAAACTTGTAGCATAATAATCTTCATATTTGCTTGCTCCTGCTTCTTTAGGGATCATAATTAACCTGTTTTTCTGGAAATCTATTGACGTTTCTCCTTCCTTGTACATGCTGCAGATTACTTTGGATAAATTTTATAAACCTACTTATCCTGCATTCTTCAATGACTCACAGCAATTTCATCAACTCGTCCTGCTTTACCTACTTTTATTTCTTTCAAAGCTTTATCAAATTCTGATCTCAAAATAAGATCTCTTTCTTCATCCTCAGTATCTTCTCTTTCCATGCATTTACTTATACCTGCTCCGTTCTTATGCAGTTTTTCAATATGTATATCTCACCCACCTTTTAATTATAAATAAAATTATTATGATTATTTTAATTTTTATATATGCGGCATTTTCTATAAAAAGGGGTAACTTTGTCGATCCGACGAATTTTGAATTACAGACAGCATGTAATAGAGGAATGAATGCCCATTTCAACGCAAGATTATTTTAAGAGAAGGTTCACTCATTCGGGTAAGCAGCCCGCAACAATTCTTCCCGTCTCACCCGTGCCGGAGTTCACTACATAAGAAAGTAATGGGAAATTGAATTTTTGCGGTAGAGTTTTTTTTTTAAATATTGTATGTTGTAAAAATAATAGAAAAATATGTTGAAAGCATCAATTATGAGTAAAGATAAAAGAAAGCTGTACTCCTGTAAGCGGCCTGTGTACGTTTTCTGTCAGTGACGTCACATATGTTGTTTGCGCCGTGTGGATCAGTGAACCTTCTCTTAAAATAATCTTGATTTCAACGAGCTATCAGCGAGATTTGTAGCGTTTTTTGTTCCGGAGATACAAGCGGTCAAAGATGAGTGTAACGAGAACGGGCAAAAACACATTTTTGGGAAAAACACGTTTAAAGTTAGACACACCTTTTTCTCCCACTCCGTCAAGCGGCCTTAACTCGCCGCAGAATCACGTTACCAGCCATGAGGAGGACTTGTTGGAAAGGTAATTTTTCGCTCTTTTGTGTGGTAACAATTCAGAACATCAGATTTATTCGTGAGCTCCGACAAACCACGAAGAAGCGAACGCAAACATTTGCATTCTTTTCTCATTCTCATTCTCTCTCTCCCTCTTCTCTCTCATGCGCGTAAATTTTGTCTCTTTGTTATTGCGATGTTTTTTCTATAGAGATCAACCAAAATCTCAAAATTGATTTTTTTGACCAAAAAATTTTGTTTTTCTTTTTTCGCGTTTTCTGAGACTTCAATCGATCGACAAAGTTACCCCTTTTTATAGAAACTGCCACATATTGATTAATTCCAAATACATCGATTATTATAATAAGCATTTTAATCGTTAATATAGTAATTAATTCATGTATCAGTATATCAGTTATATAGATTATTGATATATTGATTAATCTTATTATTAATATATAGATTCTATTGATTATTAATGTACCGATTAATCAGATTACTAACCAATCGATTATGTTAATTGTCTTAATTACTAGTAATATATTCATTAATCTGATAAACCAGTATATTGATATCAATTATTTTGATAGTGGGGTCTGGTTGGTTGAGTGGATAGTCCGGAGGTCCCGGGTTCGAGCCCACGTAGCGACTCACGACATTTCGACCTAGGCCGGTTTTTTGGCAAGTAGAGAAGAGGGCTAAGGCAGCCCTAACAGCCTCCCCGACGTCTTTGAGGTAATATGCGAAAGGGCGGATTCCAGGGCTCAGGTTGAGAGCAAAATTTAAAAAAGAATTATTTTGATAATCAATAAACTGATTAATTGTTCGACACATCTATCAATTATGTTGATGACTGACATATTTGTATCAACTCAATTACACACCGATATTACAAGTATGTATTGATCATTAGCGAATTGGTTATATTGATTATAGTTGTACGAAAATATGTGAGGACTATTTTTTAAACGAATTACATGGTTGAAAATCCATCAGGCACTATCTTCTACTCCTGGAAGATAATCTCGAGTTTCATGAAAATTCGCACATTTCTCGATTTTTAATGATTCTTTGCTTCATTCTACATTTTCATCCAAAATTGTAACTTTCATCTCCGAGCGCTATGATTTAAGACTTCTCGATCTTCCTCAAACTTTCAGGGAATTATTTCTTCCTCAAAAGGAATAACTTCAGGGAAAAGTTTAAAAACGAAGACCACCGTAATGGACAGTGTGAAAACCGGAACGAACCACCAATTGATAATGCCCTAGGGGCAAATGCCTTTCCATGAGTCGGGAGAGGAGAAGGCGAAATTTCTTCGAATTCGTATAGCACGGCTCTGTACCTTCCACCCTCCACATGCAATTTTCAAAATACGTTTTCGAAAACACTTCGAATTCTGGGCAGGGTTTTGAATTTCCGACTGGCAGAAAAATAAAGAAAGAGAGAGAGAAAAAAAGGTGCATTTTCCGGAATCGGCTTAATCCTCGTAGGCGTAAAACTGTACACGGTTCGGGTAAAATACGTTCGAAGGCTTTTTCAACAAACCGGCTAAATCGGCGGCGATAAATAGAAAATGGTCGCGAAAAGGTATTAGGTCGACTCGTCTATTGTTATACGTATAAGTCCACCTTATCCAACTGCGAGGAGCGCGACTGGTAGAAAAATATACATAAACACCTGTAAGCTTTAAGGAGAGGATGTTACGAGTTCACCCCCTCAATGTCTGAACGAGACGGGGTACGTTTTCTCTACAATCGATGTGGCAACGACATCAACCTCAGCTAATTCAGAAATGGGCTCGAATTACACGGATTTCTCCTCGCTGCATCTCGCATGTTCGATGTGCAGTCTACCTATAGGCTACACGGTCTGCCATTTTCTGAAAGGACGAAAATAATATCGTCGAAAAATTTGCACGTTACACGCGAAAATCGCATCGGCTGTTCGCAATTTTCGCGCTGGACGACTGCAGTTCGCAAATGGAAAGTAGGAGGCGGACTGGCGAACAGCAGGCCTGAATTTTTGTACGTTTTTGCACAGCGAGCGAATTTTTAAAAGCCATTGTACGATCACGACTCGACTGCAGATGTTCGAGGCATTTTTGGACGTTCTTATCGTTGATCGTTCGCAGCAATATATTCGCCAGCGTGTTTACAGTATGTAGTTCTTAAACACCATGACGAGTACGTGTTCGAATGTGCACTCCTAAAATAAAACTGACTGTAAACATTCGGACACCGGCATCGACAACCCAACTATAACGAGTCGAGTAAATTTTGTAGACTGTCGGCATTCTTGTACAGCCATAAACGCAGCTCCCAGTCCACATGAACTGAGGCCTCACAAAAGTGCAGTCAGGAATGTCAACGAGATCCGGTGGAAAAGAATGAAAATGTGCTTTTGAATTCAGAAAAAAAATCCACCAGGATTCACTTGGTGGAGCGTATGGCGATGTGACTCCCCAGACACCCTAACCCTGGCCCCGGAAACTACCCTTTCGAGTATCGCATCAGTGACCAGAAGGACGCATTCAGGTCGGCCCGAGCCCTTCTTTCGCCTCCCCGCTTCAGATATGCGCTGTTCTGCCAGGGCCATTACGGGACACCCTATTGACCGAGGCAATGCTCAGCCAGCATTAACCTGGAATTCGGGGGCACCACACAGACGGACGCTCTACCTTCCTTCACCATGGGGGTTAGTCTATGGCGCTACGCATTACGCTGAAAATTTTCTAGAATGGTTTTCTATCCATACACTAGATAAGTGGCCTCAGCCTCCGTCTTGAAGATACAAACGCTAGGCAGGAGATCTGTAAATCAGCTAGAAAAAGCACAGGCCAGCCAATCTACGAAACAGACAGACAAGTAGATAGACTGAAAAAGTCACGCATTCAGCCTTTCTTAGAACTCGTCAATGTTCATTCAGACTCTTTTCGAACTTACACTGTTCTAAGATTCATTTCGTCAGTTTTAAAACTCATGCAGCTTCTCTAGCTTCTCTTATACGACTTTGTATAACTCATTTAGACTATTTTAAAAATCACCAGATTCCTTTAAAATACATTGAGACTCAATTACGACCTGTTAAAACCAGTGTTGCCAGGTGGCGAGAAAAGTCGCCAAAGTGTCGATTTTGGAACCCTGCTGGGCGACTGAAGATGGTTGAAGGCGAGTGGCGATTTTAGTGGCGCTTAGTCGTAATGTGAAGTTCCTTTTCCGTCTCAAAAGAAATCAACGGCTCTCAGCTCTCTGGATCTCCGAAATAGTTCATAAGACACCATTTTTTTTTTTTTATTTTACAGCGTGTATTTAAAGTGCTGCCCAACAGCATTTCAGCTAATAGTAGGGCAACACTATCTAACATAATAATAATAATACTAATAATAATAATAATAATTCAATTCAATTCAATTTATTTTAGTTGAATAATACATAGTATGTTTGATCTAGGTATTTAATGTAATGTACGCCACCCTGTGCGCCTTATGGCGCTAACGGGCGGCGGATTATTATTCGAGTAAGTATTATCTCAATTTAACAAAAACACTTAACAAACATGAACACTCCCAAAACCAACTCTAACAGTAAATAACAAACAACAGTGGACGCAGACAACCGGCGACAGTAGTAATGGTAATAATAGATCCTCCATTTCGGGCCATGTGGCCCACCAGGAGTATATGTTTGTACTTTGAAATTGAAAATTTAAGTAATCGCCATAAATACTAAAGATATATACAATAAATAGATGGGTAGGCCGACCAAAAAAAAATGGAAAATAAGAAACAGACGATCAAAACAAGATAGAATAAAAATAAAATAAAAATAAAAAAATAAAATCAAGATAGAGCACAGAATGTAGACAGAATAAACAGAGCAAAGACGGAATAATAGTATAAAAACGCAATAAAAGAATAAAAACGAAATAAAAACAGAGCAAAGACAGAGCAAAAGCAGAGCAAAAACAGAACAAAAGCAGAGCAATAACAGAGCAAAAATAGAGCAAAAAACAAAGTAAAAACAATAAAAGCAGAAGTAAATAAACATAATGGTAAACGAAAAATTATGGTAAACGAGAAATTAAAATTAAAATTAAAATTGGGAACATCTAAACATTGAAACAATTCAGATTCACAGGTGAAACAGGCTTACAGGGAAACCACAAAACTAAAAAAAACAGAAAAACTAAAAAAACAGACTAGATTCAAAATCCACATTTAAACTCAACAGAGCAACGCAAGCAAGCCAAAAACACAGAGACCCATCAAACTTGAGGTACGTTTTAATTTTGCAACTTACCGACCCTGAACCCGTAGGGGAAAGGACTGGAAATTGAAATCGAAATTGGGGACTGTGATGGAATTTTGGATCAGTGCAAGTGGGGTCATTTAGGGTCTGCATACCTCTTTGGATAGATGTTCTTTCACTTTTCTTTTATATTCCCCTATTTTTTTAATTTCTCTAATATTACGTGGAAGGGAATTGTACAGCTCGCATACTTGGTATAGACACTGAAGTCTGGAGTGATACTTCCTCCAGTTTGGATGCTGAAGTAATACTGCAGCCCTGGCTCTTGTTGCACCGCCGTCACCAGACCCAGATATGAATGCAGTGAGTTGCCGATGCTTTACAGCGAACATAAGTAATCGATATTGGTGTAGCTGGCATAAGGTCATTCTCTTTGCTTGGTTGTATAGCATTTCAGTACTAGTGAGCCTAGGAAGCCTCAGTATGCATTTTAGAACACCGTTCTGCAATATTTTTAGAGGACTAGTATGGGGGGATGCTCCCCAATGAATGATTCCAGTTGTTAAGACCGATTCGTAGATTGCCGTATATACTCTTATCAGGTGTCCTTTGCTGAAGAATCCCCTCAGATGGAAGAAGAGGTAATTTAGTTTTCTTAGTTTTCCCTGAAGGTATTCTGAGTGAACATTCCAGGTCAGTTTTTCATCCAAATATATGCCGAGGTATTTTACTGCATGTGCCCTCCTTAAAACTGGACAATCACAATTACGGGTTTGATCTTCATTCTGAGAATGGGGGCATATGTGTAGAATAATAATAATAAAAGTAGTGACAAAAAAAAGTAGTTAATAATAATATTGATAATAAAAATAACAATAAGAATAATAATAATAGTAACCACGTTAATTGCAATAATTGACGCCGCCTTAACCCCCCACCTCCATCAACCTGCTTTCACGGACTTGTTGAGCAGTCCTAAAATACTTAGGTATGTACCTATTAATCATGAATAAAGTTGTGCGAGAGCCTGCGTTACCTTTACTTCAAATTTATGTTTTGTATCAAAGAAAATGTCAATTTCGCTGTTAATTTCGACTAGTTTGTTATAGAGTTTCATACTTTTTTCCAAAGGTGAGAAGATATTTGTTCTTGTCCTGGAGACCGAAAAGAGCCCCTTGGGCCTGCTTATGCGATGTGGTATGTTCTTCAATAAGGTACTTTTCTGGTCTCAAATTGTTGAAATGGCTCTTGGCTCTCCAGATCTCTGAAATTTATGCCAGCACAACTGTTCTGAGAAAAAAACCTAAAACTACATGTAAATTAGGTTCTTTTCCAGGTCTCATTGTGGTCAGTGGACGAGGAAAATTGCAATGGCGAGAAGTGGCGATTCTTATGTTTCAACATTGGCGCCCTGCTTTCTAAGATAACTGGCAACACTGGTTAAGACTCATTCAGTTCAGGATGAGACTCGTCAAATTCGTTAAAACTGGATTATTTAGATTTTTTCTTACTCTTTTAGGATGTTAAAATTAGGTGCATCTACATTCAACGTCTATTAAGTGTTCAGACTATCTAGTCTCTTTCTGACGGTCGAAACTTGCTAAGATTCAGCCTCAGGCTAAGTTAAAACTTTTCGACTCCGATAATATTCAGTCGGACTCCGTTAGAACACATTAAAACTCAATCAAATCACGTGAAAACTTTTTCACATCAAATAATTACTTATTGAGACTCATTTAGTCGTCATTAGAGGGCTCTGTAAGAGTAATCTAAACCAGCCCAAAATTTACTGAGCTTTTGGCTCAGACACATTCAAACCACTGACATACTGAAGCTACTTTGTTCATTGGGGAGGGGGGACTTGATTTTGCCTACTGAAAATGCGAGTTTTTCTTAATTAAAATCCGATTTACCATCGATTTTCCAACTTTCGAACATTTTTGAAATCTACAATCAAAAAATCAAAGATTGTGATTTTGCCAACAACTGCAGATTCCATTTTGCTAAATGAGGACTCAATTAAAAAGTTGTACAATAATAATAATAATAATAACTTATACATCCCGATTGAGCCTGCGTCAGGATAGGGGGGATAATAGTTATAATAATAAACAAATAAATAAATAAAGGGTTAGCGCTTTCGAAATATTGACAACCAATCGAGGTGTCGATATTTACTAAATTTACCGATTCTAAAACACGTTTTAGGGAAGTGCTCCTCTATCCCCCACTCCGCTGATACGTCCATGATTTAGACTCATGAGAACTGTGTTGTGTTAATATACTTATTAAAAATCCCTCAGACCTCGGAAATACTCATTCAGACGCATCAAGACTACGTTAAAGCTCATTTCTTTAATGACTAGTTTAGACTACGTGAGGGATTGTGCCGACTTATTCAGACGTTCCGACCCCAAGTGCAAACTCTGTTCGGACTCTATGTTAATAAGATTTATTAAGGCCCCGATAAGACCTCTTCAAATGGCATTAAAACTGTCATAACTCGTTCAGACTAAAGACTTTTCTCAAGCTCTGTCATATTCAGAGGCGGAAGTATACTTATTGGAGGGGGTTGAACTCCTAGATCGCCGCTGAATTACTGAACTGGGCGAAAATGATTTTTAAGAGTTTCCTATTTTTGTCGCATATAGTTCATCTTTTGGAGATGTATGCGAATGAGAAAATGTTTAGCGTTTTCAGCACTTGCTGGTGGCTTTCTTGTTTAAACCTTGAAAAACTACTAAGCTTCCATCAAATTATTCTAATTTGGGTTTCTCACAATTTTGAATCATTTTAAATTCCTATTTCTCTCGCTGGGGGACAAGTACCCTGTCACCCTCCCTGTGTATCCTCGCTTGTTCAACTATCTATATACACCTGAGATTTATGTAAAGGTATGTCACTCACTTTTACAGTCTAGCCTAAGTCACAATATTATAATCCTTTTTTCCATCGCTGCAGACTTCATAATAGTACCAGCGCTGACGTGTTGTGAATATAGTCAACATAAAACTTGAAATCGCACGTGTGTGAAACTGCTCGAGAAATCAGCTCGGCTACATAATATACCGTTAAGACGATCGACCTTCTGAATGCAATAGACAGGGTTTATTGGATAGGTTATGGTTGTTTGTGGAATCGCTGCTCATCTTTACCTCGTGTACACGTGGGAATTGCAACCGGATTTAGGAACCATTTTCGTAGCTCTGATAGAGTTCAACTGTTTAGAATCAACATCCGCCTTCCAAAATTATTACACGATGTACTCGAGTTCGTCAGTGTGCGATATTTTGCAGTTCGATGGCAAAATTTCACGGAAGCCAATACAAACATTCTATGGAATGCGTTAGATCTTTTACAGGTTAGAACTAAAATTGATTTTCACATCATAAGGTTTCTTTTCTATACGATGTAAAATTTTCTCAGACAATGGACAACTTTTGCAGTTGAACTAATATCCGTCATACTTTTGAGTTTTGGCAAAAATATAGAATAACTCTACTCCCTCTCACCCATTCCCTCCAAAAATAAATCAATAAGATTGTATAGTAGATTCGAATAAGTTTCACGAAAAACTGCTCAATTGTGAGAAATGTGGCATTTCCTTGTATTTCCTATTGCCTAAGTGAAACTTCCTTTAAAAAACACTGGTTTTAAGAAACATGAAAGTTGTATATCCTTGAGATTCTTTCAAGTTTTTGTGTTATAATTCGAGTGAAAACAGAAATTAGCTATTGTAAAAGAAAAACTGGTTTTAAAAAGCACGAAGATTCTCTACCCTTAAAATTCTCCTTATTCAAGTTTTACATTGTATTTCAAATGGAAAAGAGAAAGAAGCTATTTTAGAGTAGCCCAGTTTCATGCTCAAAACAGATTGTTTTCAAGAATAGTTTGTAGGCTTTCAAAATAAGTAGATGTTCTTCAAAATGGGAAGAAACTTCTGTTCGGAAATCTATTTTGAAGTATAAAATTAAAAATAACTATATTCAAGCTATTCTTTAATTTCTGTATTTATCTTAGTGCATATGTGATGAGATCTGAATACACGGGGAAAGCAATACAATACAAGCAACTAGTCTCTCCCAAAGAGAAAAACTGAAAGAAAGTTCCTAAAATGGCAAAGGCTTGCCAAGTCTCAAACAAGTTCGTTGAAGTCATGAGATTCGGGGAATTCTAAACAAGTATGGAAGCATAGGCGCCGACTTGCCCCCCCCCCCAATATTTTTAACTCAAAAATGGAAAAGTACAACAAATTTTACCATCAATGTTTAAATTTAACAAAAAAGAAAAAAAAGAGAAAACGAATAAGAATAAAATCGATAATACCCAAAATATCAGACGCGTCTCAATAAAATAATCAAAGAAAACACCGCGCTCTGACTGATTCTGCCTCTTCCCCCCCCCCCAATATTTTACGTAAGTCGGCGCTTATGTATGGAAGAGTCTTGAAGTCGTAAACAAATTGTGAAGAGTCGCAGCGAATCTTGAACTAGCCTAGAAGAGACCGCCATACTCCTAAAGAAGTTTCCGAAAGTACTGAGTAAGTATTAGAAAGCTTTAAAGAGCATTAAAAAGTCTTATGACGTCGTGATAGAGTTTGAAAGAATACGAGTACTACTGAGTGTGTGCAAAAGACATAAAAAAGTTTAAAAACACATCTTCAACAGTCTCAACAAATCTTAAGAAGTTTGGAAGAGCGTCGACTAGACTTGAACCGGTATGGAAGAATCCTCAAAAGCCTTGATCAAATCTGAGAGAGACGTAATGAAGGTTGGAAGAGTCGTGAAAAAATCTCGAATGAGTCTGAAACAGTTGGTGAATAAAGCGTTTTGAAGTTGTAGATAAGTCTGATGATGTCCTAAAGAAGCACAATTGGCGGATCCACTCGAGGAAAGAGTGGATCCTTTTCAGGTTTTGTAAACCGTAAGTTGTATGAATTTGCTAGCAAAGATTTTGTATGGCTTTAAACTCAAAAATGTGTTCAAGGAACCCTACAGATTGTTGAATTTTAATCTACGCAGCGTTTTGCTTTTTTTTATGTCTACTAGAATTGAATCAGTAGGAAAGAATTTTTACAAACCTTGATAAAGTCCAAAACAGACTTAATGAAGGCCGGAAAAGTCGTGAAAAAGTTTTGAATGAATTTTAAACTGCTGGTGTTTCTGAAAAAAAAACTGAATCCTTTTTAGGTTCTGTAAACCATAAATTGTACATACATGTTACCGTTAATGTGTATAATCAGTTAAAGTGTACAATTTCATTAAATACTCATCAGTTTTCTACCCTTCATTTCTTGCTCTTATTGACGGATAGATGTGAAATTGAGCAAATCTGCAATTTTCATTTCCCTACACCTCATTTGGAATTTTCAGCCTTGTCGACTTCAAAGAGTATCATATAGCGGCCAAAACAATCAAAAGTCCTGGTTTCTTACATCTCATAGTCTTTGGAAGCCGTTCTTTCAAATGAATCAGGCTGAAACTTTTAATTTTTGTGTAAACAGACCTAAATTAAATACCTCCTAAATTTTAAGTCAATTATCTTGTAAGGGGAGAAATCAGATGCCAGAATCTAGTAAAAATTTCAACGAAATTATGAACTTTAACTGATTATACCCGTACACATTGACGGTAACATGTAAATTTGCTTGTAAAAGAAATTTGTTAGGGACCCTGCAAATTGTTGAAATCTAATCTACGCAGCTTTTAACTTTTCTTTATTCTTTCATAAAGAATTTTATTCTAAAATTCCTAATGCTTTTACCTATGCTGACGTCTTTGATCACCACTGTTAGTATTGAAGTATTTAGTTGGTTTTAAGGGAGAGAGTTTTAATGACTTTTAAACAAGTCTGGGAGGGTCTGAAAGAATCTTACATTAGCATAGATTATTGATGTTTTAGATAGTCTTCAGGATTATTTCTCGTTTCTTTGAGGAGAAAAAAAATTGGGTGATAATAATCGCAATGAACGTTAAGAATTCTTCAAAAGTGCGGCCACTAGCGAATTCAAAAAATTGAAAAATATTTGGCAGTACAACTGAACGATATTTTTATTCTCAATTTTGATAGGAAAATATATCAATACCAATCATTCAGAACTCCCAGTACATATGTCTCCGTTTCTCTCTATTTCTTATTCTGAGGAAGAAAAATCGATCACGAGTACTCGGGTGCAGAAGGGGCAAATATGTTAAATTCTTACACGTCTCTAGCAATTTGGGAAAAGCTTCCCTTCAAAAATTTTCCTATTCAGCTACAGCCGACTTGCTCTGTCATAATCGAGAAAACGTATTACGTGTCTGAGTTTCAATTTCTGAGACGGCCCTCTTGTTGTCCACGTTGCACCGATGGGAGGATGTAGAATTTTCTTAAAATTAATTTATACAACATTGTCCATCGACGTGGCTGTCCACAGTTGTGTTTTCAAAATATCAAACTTTTTTGCATTTTTCTACTTCATGTTAGATAAACTGATGGGGAAATATTGTCTCAGAGAATTGTAGGAAGGAACAGCTCATTTGATACGCAGCGAAACCAATTTCAAAAATCAGTCTCCAATGTTTTAATTCTTGGTCGTGGTAAATTTTCGATCAGTCCCATGTGTTTTTTTCAGTTTGATTCGGTCACGCTTGCAAATGTAGCCTTTTATTCCGTAAGAAATGAGGAAGTACTTAACAGAATAGGAGGTAAAATGGATACTTCGAATTGTCTGAAGAGAAGGAGAAGGCACCAAGGAATAATATCAGTGCTGCTAGAAGGAAGAGTGGAGGGAAAGAATTGGGTAGGTCGGCAAAGATTCCAGTATGTTCAACAGATAATCAAGGATGTCCGAAATGAAAGAACTTGCATAAGATAGGGAGAAATGGAGAGCTGCATCAAACCGGTCGTAAGACTGATAACCTTATCATCATTCCAAGTTATCGCGTAAATTTAACGAATTTGGAAGAAAATGATACATTCAGCTTCCGATGAAATCCGACATCGTGGCGTTAAATTTTTCGAAATTCAAGACTGTGCAGCAAGCTCAGTATGAGTTAATTCCTATATTATCCGCAGTAAGTCTCATCAAATATTTAGGGATTCCGAATCCTTTAATGAACACAGTTTCTAATTTTGTTTGATTTCTCTATAATCGTGCCTTTTATAAGGACGAAAAAATTGATGGTCCCCTATTGTTTTAATCATTATATTATTATGTTGTACTGGATACACATAAATGATTTCAGAAGAAAAATTAATTCGAACCGCAAAAAAAAAAGTGACAGAGAACGTGAAATATCAACATTTCGTGATATTCACTCGTAGACGAGATTGTGATAATTTTAATCATACGATCACACCCTCTCCGATCTTCGGGAAGGTTGTCAATTTATTGTAACCCAACAATCTGAAAAGTAAGCATGATGATGTATTCCTCAGTCTCTCGACCAGTAGGAAACGTCTCTCGACTTTTCTCTCTTCTGCGCTAATCTTTTCATTACTGAGAAGGATTTACATTTTGTATCCTTCATTATCTGCTCTCCATAGCTCATTCGGTGTCTTCCTTTCCGGTTCTTTCCCTCAACCATTTCCTCTACTAGTAATAAGAATATCCCTGAAAGCATACTAGTAAGCATACTTGCAAAAATACTAACCGACTAATTTCTGATTCAACGGGAAAATTTTTCCCCATGATATACATTAGATATTCCTTTAGAAAGTAGGTGGCTCCCCGACTTTAAAACTCGCTACTGAATACAAGAAAAATTTGAGGGAACAGGTAAACGCAACTGGACGAAAAAGTTTCGAAAGACTTTATTAAAAAATTCGAAAACAGTTTCAGCGACACGAAGCCTTATTTCTTTTTGCTTGAAGAAAAAATGATGGCAGTTCCTTATCATCATCGTTAATGAGCTAACAATTCGTTTAAAAGTCCACAGATGAAGGATTCGAGAAGTGAATATGGCACTGGCCCAAATAGAAGGAACTTGCTTCCTCTCCTCCCGAAATTCCCCAATAGGAATAGCAACCCCCTCACAGATCTGACAGAAAATGACCATTTCTGTACACAATATTAACAATAAAAAAATATAAGAAAAAGGACAACTTTTCAAGCGTACACTACTGAAGACAAATCGAACCTCGCATGTTTTGAGGCCTATTCGTGCTTACGTCTAAGCACTCTCTCCATCGTTCACATCTCCAAAATTCAGTGCGTTTGAATCCTACATCTGAGCATTCGCCTTACCAGCAGAATTACGAGCCAAACAATTAGGTACATTGTCCATGTCACGGTGCCGTTCCATGAATTCTAAAAATCTCATTTCCCGAAAAATGTCTTTACTTAGAAAAATATACCATCGTCGACAATTTCGTGAAACATAATTCGGGCTAATTGCTGTACGAAAACACGAGCTAATGATTTCGAACGTGGAAATTAAACGCTGCTACTTGTAATCGAGATAAGACACGACGAGAAAAATGATAAATAATTTATTAGTCTAAATGAAATTTGATCGCAGGGAAATGTACAATTATTCTGGCGCGTCCCACCCCCTGCTAATTTTGAATAATGTTGCCAGCATCAAATTCGAAAACGTCAGCTCATATGCTCGTTTCTGTGAAATTCATCGTGATTACGACGGGTGCATCAACCTATTTTTCTTTAAATGAATCACGTTTATGTTTAACAATTACTCCATCAACTGCGACCATAACCCCATCAGCAAACCTCGTAATCAGTAGATATGGCTCGTCGAACTCTTGATATTTTTCTATTATTGTTTTTGGAACTCGTAGAAACTAATAAAAATATATTATCTACTAGTTTGGCACTCGCAAGACAGCAATTATAAAGTGACGCGAATTATCGCAAATGCTGAGGTCTGGTATCGTTTTTTATCGCAGACGCTGAGGTTTCGTTTGGTTTCTAAGTCACGATAACAGCGCGCACCAGGGTCATCGTCACTGTTAACTGAAATTTCAAACAACTGAAAGATTTTTTGGTTCTTTCGCAGATACAGTGTAGAATCGATTTAACAACCCGTTGAAATGACTGAGTTTAGAACTTGGATTCACGTTGGATTCAGGCCAGTGCGCAGGAGGGGGTACCCCCATGACCTTTGTTGATATGTAGATAATATAATAATTTATAGCGATCACTGCCCTTTATAACCTAACCTAACATGAAATATATGGTCACCCCCCCCCTTGAATAATTTCTGCGCACGGGCCTGGTTGGATTCCATGCCCACTGTAAAAACAGAAATGGTCACTTGGGTGTTTGAATATTAAAAAACGTTATTGTATACTAGGTGGGGCGATGAACATCGTAGCCTGACCAGTGACGTAGCGAAAAGTTTCTCCTGGAGGGGAAAAAAATAAGAAATAAAAAAAAATACTTGTTGAATTTTCCCAACTTTTGATCCAGCTGACTCAAGTCAAAATTCCCAAGTATCAAAATTTGTTTGTATTAGCAAAAAAAAAAAACAACTTAGAACTTGTGTGATTTTCCCAACTTTTGATCCATCTAATAAAATTTCCCAACTTCAGCGGAGGCTTGGAGGAGCTGGCTGCCACTCCGTGCCCCTCTTCTTTCCATCCCTGAGCCTAACTTATCCAGCTGAACTTCAACTGGCAATAGAAACATTGACTGTTCGATGAAGATCGGAGAGGAGATAAATTGATTAAGAAAAAGAACAATAAGCTGAGGATCGTAGCGAGCAGGTATTTTCTTACGGGGGGGGGGGCAGCTGAAATGCCAACTACAATATATAATATTTCAGTTCAAAATCGGTAAGAGAAGGTCATTTTTCAATTTTGCCCACGGGTTCCCAGAATTTGCTCGGATGCCGACGTTTTAAACAAATGTGAAACCCCTTCCATATCTCCGTCCACTTCGCTATGGCCCTAAAGGATTGAATATCAGGGTTTCTTAGAATCGAATCTATGACATACGAAAATCCAAAGTAGATAGTGAAATTTATAGTTACCCTAGGAATGGTAGCAAAGTCCATTGAAAATATGCTAACAGAATGAATATTGGAAAGTAGCAAAACACAGACAAATCAGACCAGAAACCGTCAGTGCTACTAAATTTGCATCAGTTTACTGCTATCGTTGTAGCTACGACCAATAAGGCAACACTGGTAGTTCTGGATAACGAGTACAATCCGACAAGGGGAATTGATGGTATTTCAAACGGTTTAACGCGGGGATGACCGCTTCCTGCAATGTTTTGACATTAGATTAGAACCATGGACTGATAAAAACCCGTGAATCACTACGAAAAACGTCTCACAACTCTTTCTGTGCACTAAAACCAGAGGCGGATTTAGGCAGCCATCCATGAAGAGGCAACTCAAAATATGTAAGAATAGTTATGGTAACTTCTCTTTCTTTTGAGTAATTAGATCACTTTCTAGCTCTCATAAAAGTACTTGAATAAACAGATGAGAGAGAAGTACTTGAGACTTTTGAAAAATTTGTACACCCAATTGTTTTCTTACTGACTTTGAAATGAAAATGCCTCTCTAAGTGCGTTCCCAAATTCTTTCAAATTGTTGAATTCACGATTGGGCGTCAATTTTTGGAGAACTTTCATTATTCACCATAATACCATATAATTTTTTCCCTTGCGGAGGAAAAAGGAGAAATTCTCAAAATTAGTTTCGATTATTCAATCTTCGATGTTCATATAAGAATCTTTTCGTCTCTTTTCAAATTCATTAAAACTTTTCCCGAAAGAAGAGGGCTAAGGCAGCCTTAAGAGGCTCCCCGATGTCCCTGAGGTAATGCTCGAAGGGGCGGTTCCAGGGCTCGGGTGAGAGGAAATGAAAAAAGAGGGAAGAATCTATTTGAATTTCACTAAAACTATTCAAAACTCATTTGTGACTCTTTTAAAGCTCTTCGAGATACGGTGAAGACTTTCTAGAATTCTCAAAATTACTAAATAAGACTCTTCAGAAATCATTTAAGACTCTCCAACACCTTCTTAGACATTTTAAGGCTCTTTTTTACAACTCACCGACTGTTCAAAATTCGTTTAAGACTTTTAATGACTCTTCAAAACTCGTTCAAGATTAATAAAAATTCTTTCGTACTTACTTAACGAATAAATTTTAAACCACAAAACATAATTTTGGACCGCCATGAAACTAACGTCTCTTCTAAACCGAGCAAATTCTCAGCATTTTCGAAAATTCATTCACTTGGATTCGTCACTAATCCCAGTAAATCCAGTATACATGCTCTCTAAGACCCTCCAAACTTTTTTAAGATTTGCAAAAACCGTTCAAAACTCCTTAGACCTGCTAAGGACTTTTGCAAAATTGATCAGGACTCTATCATAACTTATTTATAGTTTTCTCGAGACAAAAACTTTTCAAGACTCGTTTCAAATTCTGAAAAACTTATGTAAGACTCTGTAAGACCTCTTCACACTTGTTTAAAACTCGATATCATTTTTGAAGACTCATTTATGACTTTCGAGACACTTCATACTTGTTTAAGATCCGTTGACACTCTTTAAAAAAACTATAGCAGGCTCGCTGTGAATACTGTGAGACATTGTCATTTGTGAAGTATTTCTAATTTCAGTATTTTTTTCTGAAAGCAGCTCCACGTTCTCCCCCGCATGTCCACGTCTGACTAAGAACCTAGCCGAAAAATTTTAAGAATAATCTGCTACTCCAACATTCAGCCAAAGCGAGAGATACAAACTCAAACAGAGAAATAGTCAGGTAGGTATCCGGCCAGCCACGCAGGTATATTGGCAGATAGACAGACAAATACAGAGGCAGACAAGCAGGTAGACAACCGGGCCGAAAAACAGACAGGCAGACAACTAGGCAGACAATCTCCCTCCCGACAGGATAAAATGAGTCCAAAAGTTACGGTCGCTCCAGGAGGATGTATTGGCAAATTTAGCTAAACTGACCTACAATTGGCGAAATCAGATTGGCAGTGGCGACTTCTTTTTAGCACTTATCATCGGTTCTAAGTCGATGTTTTCCTCATCAGTTGACAAAATTAACCCTCAGTTTGTAAAATTAGGTTTACAGTTGGAAAAATTTTCAAATTTGGTAGCTTGACCTTTCCTCAAAAGATTTTTACTTGTTAACTTTCTATATCCTACGTATTTGGTGTTTTAAGTAACTGATACTTCCCACCAAAAGTTCCGAATTTCGGAGAATTTTAGCGATTCAACCAACTGCTCCCTCAAAGAACTGTTCCAATAAAGGCAAGTAGTTTCATTTTTCAATTTTGATAAGCATCGTGTCCTCACTTCCCCTCTTCCGTGTAGTTAAAGATTCCAACCACCGGTTGGTTATATTTGTATGTAGATCTTTCACGTCTCCTGTAATTTCTACCAATTCTGTCATTCACTTCTACCGCTTGCGTCACTTAATGATGTGGGAAGGGTTAGGAGCACTTACAGTTGCACAAATATAAAGGCTTGGACAGCATTGCACTGCTTTCCGTAATCAAGCAGCTCCCAGACACACGTTTCCTGATTTCTGGAATACTTTAGGACGTTACGACGGTGTTGTATCGGTTACTTTTGAAACTCCAATTAGCTCCTGCCCTTCACACGATTTCACACTAGAATGTTTATTGTCGATTTCCTGAGAATAGTGTTGTAATTATTAACGATAATCAATCTTAACTTCATAATTACGAAATTCAGTGAACTATTTGAGAGAGACGAAGGAGTGACTTTTACAAATGCTCTGCGATGGGCATGCTATCCAAGGAAAAGCAAGATCATAAATTCAGTAATCTGGGATTACGATATTTAAATTACTTAAAAACTGAAAAACATCACAAATTTAATCAGAAAATAAATCAGAAAAAGCATCTTAGATCACGAAAAGATAATCGTGTGATCTGTTTGATGTTTTGATTACGATTTACTCCCAGTTTTGCGATCTTGTTGGTCTTAAATAACGATCTCAGATCATTTGGAGATTCGGTGAAAGATCAACATCATTCAGATAAAAACGGTAACAATCCTTAATAGTTTTGATCTCAATAATCTTGTCCATCCATAGCTACCCTGACAAGGATTTTTGGAATTCTAGAGCATCCTTAAAATTAAACAAAAATATACCGAACGAGAGAAGTCGAATTTACGGAGGGCAAACCCGAGCTCTGGCCTCCCTTGTAAATTTTAGTGGCCTCACGTTCAATAGTGGAGGTTAAAGTTAAGTCACTTTTTCTTCAACTCGACTTGCGTAATTATGAGGAGGTTAAATTTGAAAACTTTTCTCCTAGTTCACAAGGTGAAATTCGGGTCATAGGTTAGTGACGGGCCTAGTTAGCAAACCAAGGAAGGGAAATTCAGAATTTACTGGAATTTTATAGTTTTTAACTGGATTCTCCAATTGAGCGGCAGTTGTTGAAACATCTTTAAAGTTGAATTTTTGGAGCCTGCAATTTCAATTATTTCATCGAATCATTTAATTCACCAAAGGTTCTATTGTGGTCATTTTTCAAATAGATATGCTATAACGATCATGTAAAGAAGGAATACGGAGTCTGATGTGGAAAATTTTAAGGCCACAGCACACTATTCTGTCACAAGATATTATTCGCTTTTTTTTTACAATAAGTGTTCTTATAATGCATGAATACTGTGATTACATTTGAACCTGTTTCATGAAGCCTTCCACTTTCCTGATTTTCAGAGTTTCCCCATCAGGGTTCTACTCCCAAAGATTTCCATAGTTTATCCTAACAGCCTCCAACATTATAAGTTACCACAAGAAGAGCATTTTTGTGCTTTTCCTGAAAAAAACATGTTTTTGATTTGTGAACTCTGGAAACAGATTGTTCAATCCTTCCATGTACATCTTTTAGTTTTCAATATTCAAGGTACCACGGGGTAAATGGAACCATGAGGCAAGTGTGGAACCCTCCTTAATGTTTCCTAAGATTTTTCACAGATTCATCGCGGCAAGCTGTACTTACCAATCTTCAGCTCGAATAACTCTCTAAGTTCGTTTAACAGACTGTTCTCAATTACTCACTTGTGATACTTCCATACTCGCGCTCTTTTCTTCAAGTTATTCTCCATTAAATGTTTATTCTATTTGAAATTTCGGGCGACCTGTTTACACGTGTTTTGGCTAAGTGACGCCATTACCTCTCAAATTAAGTTTCACAATGTTACAGCCCAACTAAATTGATCCTTATTCAGATGAAGCTAAGAGTTCGGAGCTCAAAAGCTCTGTATAGTTCAGAATCAAACTTTAGGTGCTATATTTCTAGAAACTTACTTTTCTCCTGATTTGCCCAGGGATTGTGGCTGAATTAAAAACAGCCTGATGGTTGTAAGTGTGAGTATTTTAAATGGAAAATGATTTAGTCGACTAGAAAGACATAAAAGAGAGTAAATTGGCTCCGCAATCATCGCATGTGCGTAATTGAAAATCTGGCGATTGATATGACCAAGTTATGAACTGCAAGTTACCCTTCTTCAAAATATGGCCTCGATGCTGGTCACCACTAGGAATTGAAACTAGGATTTTTCATTAATTGTCCTCATTCTGCAATTATTTTTTACGGCGTATTAGTTTTCAAAATGACGGTAACGGGACCTATGGCCACATTTGTTATAACTTTCCTAGGCCCTAATTTCTATCCAACTCATTCACAAATGTAATACAGACCATGTTCTCCGTCAATTCAAATGTCGTAAGTTCCATCACTAGCTCAAAACAGAAAACCTATAGTGGACATATAGGTAAAATTTACTATATCCACAGAACATGAAAAATGAATTATTGATAAAATAACATCAAGGACATCGATTCGCAGGTCTGGTAAATAAGTCCCTACTGACCTAATTCAACTGGTTTTAGGTAAAAAAAAACTATTTCCACTAAGCTCAAACGTGCTGGTTTTTGTTAGGGTGAATATTACCAAGCTTTCGGGGAAAAGATCTAGAACTTTGTGTTAGAGATTTCACAAGGATTACAAGAAGCACTGAGAAAAGTCACGAACTGTTGAATTTAGAATGAGGAGTGCCAAATATGGCCACCAGGATCACAGAAGTACATTAAATATTCAGTAAATCATCCGGCAATTTTTTTGTACTTTGTTCTATCCTGCCAATTCTGTAGATCTGAAAAATATCAATGTTGCCAACTTTTAAATACATGGAAATTCAGCTTTCGCTTAATGTGGGGTTGTTCACATTTTCATTGTAAAAATGTCTTAACGTCCCAACTTAATGCGGTCCAAATATCACTACTCGAGTATTCATTATCCATTTACCTACCAGTTCCTCATCGTTTTTTACACAATTTCCGCCAGAAAGTAACTGTTAAAAGTAAGAGAATAGGTGAAATAACTTCAGAGAACAAGTAAAAATTTTTAAACATTTTAAAAGTAGCCACAAATGGCCTCGTGATAAGTCGAATGAGGGCCACCACTGTGGCCATATTTGGAAAATGATATTCCATTCTCTAACTACTAACAGTAATAATATTTTAGCGGATGCGATTATTTTCAAAGCCAATTTACTTACGTTTATGTCTCAGTCGACTAAAACAATTTTTAATTGAATTTTGTATCATTGGGGGAGTGCCTTTCCAAAACGCAGTAAATGTAGTTGTTCTTCGTCTAGTTCTTTTCTTCTTTCGGAATCGGAAAAGCACCTCTATGCAGGCCCCCAGAATTCTTCATTGAGATGGATTTTATGGTGTTTACTCTTAAAAGTGATGACATTCAGTGAACAAAATTTTTTCTATTAGGAGAATTTCTATGGAAAAGTAATCTTTTGGACGGTAACGGGGTAGGGGATTATCCCACAAATCCCATCCTTTAAGAACCGCTATATCTCTCTGTCAAACTGCAGAAACATCGTCTTCCTTCATGTTATCAACAAAATTTGTTTTTAGCTTACTTCAAAAATGTAGTATGTTCATTCACAAAGAATTTCAAATTCAAGATGTAGTAAGAACAGTTGAGTTTTCTTCGGCTTATGTATCTACAAATGTTTTAGGCTTTGAAAATGAAATTTATCGTTATTTCTGTTCCTGTCAAAAATCGGAGAAAAATGAAGTAAAACTGACATTCATAAACAGTTTTGTCCTTTTTGAATAATTTAGAAACACGTGCTGGCTACGTTTTGGAAAGGTGTCAATGATTTACGATGTAACTGCGTACATTTTCTTATTAAATCAAGAGAAAACGTAAATTTCTACAACTATTACTCGACTTGTGAAATTTTCCTACTCGCTGAGACTTTATCATTAAGAATTGAAACTACAAAGTATAATGTAACCATTAGGTAGTTATTCACTCCAGTGAAGAAAAATTTCATGTTTTCGGTTGCAACACCCACAACGGTTCCATAAATTTCAGAAAAATAGGACTAAGTACGAGCAAAATCGCTTAAGGCTAACTCGTGCTTCAAAGAGGTTCAAAATCATATGGAAATTAAAACGGATTTTGATACTACGAGCCCTTCCAACAGTTATCTTCAAATCACCCCAGAAATTTTATTTTAAAAATAAATATTTTAAGGGCCGCTGAATCCACTGTCGGAATTTTTCTGCCATGTCTCAATTCTTTTGGCTCTACAGTAGGCTAATTTTCAGTTATTTGAATGTTTAAATACCTCTGTCTGTAAGGTCAAATGAGAGGGCGAGAAGAACTCGAGTAATGGATTTAACAACCCTTAAAACCACAATTTTAAAGGGAAATTAATTTTTAGGCTCATATCTCTAGCTATTAGAGGACCTCGAATGCTCAAAATCAATGTGAATTCACATAAGACTTTCAACCTCCTCGAAGTCACCACTGAGCGATTTTGCACAAACTTGACAAAACTTTTACGAATATATGAAACCGATACAAAGGAGGAACTGCATTTTAAAAAAAGGCGAAAATGAGGATCACTCTAGCAAACATTTACATAATTTTTTGATTATTTATTCAGTCTTTTTTCGCAATTGTTACTGCGTATCAATTTTCAAAAGTGGCCACATGTAACACATCTGTTCTAGATGAAATTCACCAAAAATAAATAACTCCGCATATTTTCAGGAAATTTCACTTTGTAAAGAACAACTAGGCTGAATCGAGTAGAAGTTTGAAAACCTTGTAGAGGATAAATCATTGATCTTCATTTTCGAGTGGCCAGAGTTTTCCGAATCATCTTTCAAATTTGCACCGAAAACAGGAAGGAATCGTATGCTTTAGGGAAATGTGCTTCGTGACCAGCTACGAGCACCAATTTTGATTTCTGGTCATCAGACCACGTGCGAGATAAAAACGGATTGGGAAACTGATCTACCCCAACAAGGGACAGAGAGCCTCGATCTCGACATTTCCACAGCCAGAGTTCCAAGTTCGAACTTGCCAGTAAATTCGAGTCTCGTGACACTGAAACGATGACCCGAAATTTGCTGCCACTGTTATCACGTTTCCAACGGAAATCATTGTCTATGAGATATCGCTATTTTATTTTTTTTTTTCGAAGTCGTCCGTGGCCACTTCCTGGTTTCAAGATAAACTGTGTCCGGAATTTGGGGAATTCCGGAACAACATACGCACGATAAGTTCGAAATATTGAAAAAATCAGCAGAATTCGTGTTCTGAAAAGTTTCCAGCTGATGTTTCCCGAACGAGGCCTCAAAGGCAAATAATATAATTTTTCAACGTACCATTCAAATCGTCCAGAGATGTCTGCTCGCCACACAAGTCATTCAGTCACCAAATAATCGCGCCGCAAATCAAAGCCGAAGGAAAAAATCGCGACGAATTTGCAAACCGAACGATTCACGTTTTCAAAACCGGTGGTGCACAAAAACGCCCCCTAAAAATTAATTTAAAGAAGAAAAAAACGATTATAGTTGAATTACGAATGAACGACGAAATCGCGACAACACATAATTTTATGGGAAGAAAAAAAAATCGAGCAAAAAACGAAATAATATTTACGATACGAGTGACACCACATTAAAAAAATAAATAAACGTAACGAAGGAAAATTTTCGCAGGAATGTAATTTTTTAAGAACGACGACGAAAAAAACGAAAAAATTGTAACGTGAGACTTCATTATACCGTCAAGCGTCGAATAATATCTACTAATAGAACTTGCACTTCAGTAGTTCACGGAAATGACCGAAGTGTTGCATCTAAGGAGGTACATGCATTTCGGACGATTTCGCCATCTTAGTTTCCCCTCTCCGAACACGCGCGGGTATTTAAAATTCTTATTACCCGTTCGACAAACCGCCTTCTTTGATCGCGTTCGACTCTCGAAATTTTCGTCTACACGTTTCTACACCTCTGCTCCTTTTTTATATTTTTTTAAAATATTTTTTCTACACAACCCGAACGTCAATTTTGGGCAATTTTTTTCGCCTCCAAATCGATCACCAGCAGCAGCAGGTTCGACGAACGAAGGGGGGCGTCGAATGCACACACGACGTACGTCTCGTATTAAATGCACCACGACGCGCACACGGTTGCATCGAAGGAGGGAAAAAAAGAGAAAGAAAAGAAACGAAGAAAAGTACATCGGCTGTCGCGAAGTAGGGTCACGATGACGCGCTATCTGTCGGTGCAACGGTACATTAAATTTCGTTTGGGGTAGGTCAAGATACATTCGCCAGACGGCATTACATAAAACGAGCTGCAGATTTTCGTCGGTTCTGCCCTCCTCCTCCTCTCGCCCCTCGGACTTTGCTCTCTTATGTTCTCTCTGTTTTCCGTTCCTTTCCGCCCGTTCGATGGGTTCGACTGCGGACTGCTCCGGCTCGCTGTGCCGATGCCGTTCGCCGGTGCCGGTGTGGCTGTGGCTACTCCGCCACTCCACGCATCAATTCGATGCAACGCGATGCGATGCAATTATTATTTATTAAAACCTGCAGTTTGGAGAATAAAAATAAAATAAAAAAAAAAGAAAAGAAAAAAAAAAGTAGTCCTATGCACGCTGGCTGATTGTGTGCACGGTTGTGCACTGTGTAGTAGAGTGTGCATCGTGCAGTAGTGTACTAACTGAGCGAGAAGGTATACGACCATGCAAGTGAAGTGCAGTGCAGTGTGGCAAATGCGTGTACGACGTTAGCAGGCCTCCCAACAATTCGGCGTCTTTATAATTATTATTATTATTACCCAGACGGCTAGCCGGTTTGAGCTAGCAGCTTCTATAAACGAACCTATTTCAACGCCAGCGTGTTTATATGCATCGCCCGCCGAAAATATTCTCCAGCTCTATTGCGATGTAATTTGTCAAAGAAATGATACAAATTAAATCCGGGAGGTGGGGAGGGAGGAATAAGTGAATCGTGGGCTTCAAAAAGGAACCCAAAATTTTTCAATCCCCACACATCTTTTCAAACACAATTTTCAAAAGTTACAATATTCGATTTTACTCACACGGACGAATCTAAGCGCTAGGGGGGGGGAGGAGAGTAAAATTCCGAAATTCCTACATCTTTTTACGGATTAGTGGTGTCGGAGGGTTTCTCTCAAAAAATCTCAAAGAGTACAATTTTAGTCGACAAAAAAATGTTGGAAAGTTCTCGTCTCTGAAAACTGAGAAATTATCTCATTTTTCAGGCATCTTAAAACACACAAACAAACAAACACACACCACCACCATAAATAAACAAACAAACACCGTCAGAGTTATCATTTTTCGACAAAGTGAACCATCTACGCATTTCGGACCATTTCTTGGATAAGCAAAAAAGAAACGTTAACTCGTTGACTTGTTTCCTTTTTTTAGGTCCGGACAATTTTTGCACCAGGTCGGCATTAATCATCTATCAGAAGGTTTTCGTTTGGTTTCAGCCAACTTAATCGGAATTGGCAGCATTAGACAACAAAATGTAAATACCGTTAATTCATTCTTTTTTTCTTCTTTTCTTATACGGACACAAAATCAGCATTTATAATTTATTTTTCGTTTGGTTTCAGCCAATTTAGTCGGAGTTTCCAACATTAATCAGCAAAATGTGGACACCGTTCCGTTAAACTTTTTTTTGCACCGAGTTAGCATTTTTTATCTAATTTCACCCCTCCCCCCAAATTTTCTTGAGAAGGCTAAAAAGCACAAAGCAAAGAAGAAACTCTTTCATTCCTGAACCTATATCAGAAAAGAAGGAAAAAACTTACTTCAAGGAGAAGTTTCATCGCCCCTTTTGAATTTGGTCTCAAAATTCATAATCAAAACTGGTGGTTCAACTTACCGACAACCCATTGAAAAAAAAATTGAATAGATCGCGTAGAAAAAAATTAACACGTAGAACGAACAAATTTTCGAACTTTTGGAAGTAGAAAAACTCTATTTCTGTGGACTTATCAAGTTATCAGTTCTCCAACAGCCAGTCAGGCATTTAGCCATCGATATTCAATGTGAACTGGATCGCGAGCCTACCACTGTGTTTGTGAATATTGTAATGTGACACAAGAAAAAGGCCTGTGTGTCTGAAACTGCTGGATGGACACTCGGGCCCTTTTCTTGTGACACGTCACATATAAAGAACGACAAACATACGATTCTTCTATCTTTCAAAGCAAAATCAGTGTTGACAAGTTTATAAACAGTGAAATGTAGTGGAACGAAAAATTGTGAACAAAACTAGCGAGAAAAATAGAAGAAATTCGTTATTTTTATTCGCGAAATTTTGCCAGGGGAGGCTCCGGCAAGCGTTAGGGGGCGCTCAGTACCCCTAGCACCACTCTGGCTAGGAGCCTGGGGTAATGATGACTTTTTTTTAATGGTGGTATCTCGACCTAGGGGGCTCAAGATACCTTTAGAGGAGGCTCAGCCACAGCTTGCCCCCCCATGGCTACGGGCTATCTAAAAGTTGAAAGCAAAAGACTCATTTTCCAATGTCACAAGCTGAATCCGATCGCAAATGTTCTATTATTTAATTTACTTGCTTTGGTCCTGGTGAATATAGGAGGGAAATTTAGTCTGGAACAAAAGTCAAAACTCCATGTGTTTTCCCATAAGAACGAAAGGGAGCTTGTGACACCGATCTCCCTAAATCCGATCAACCTAAAACTTTGTAGGTTTTTTAATTTCTTTTTTTTTTTAATTGATTTTATTGGAACCAATTTAGGATAAGAATCAGAGAAATTCAGAAAAAAAAATCATCAAGAGTAAATAACAACCACATTAATGTGTAAAGGAAGTTGTGTGTTCTTCTCAAGTATTCCTAATATCCTTCCAGCTTACCCTCCCAGACTAGGGTATGCTCATGTGCGCAAATGTGAGTGCTTGGGGGATAAGGTTCCGATTCCAATTTGCATTTGCAGGGACGAAACTATAAGCGGGGGAGAGAGGGGGTGAAAAAAACCCTTTGACAGTCGGCAAATTTTGAAACTGTTCATTTGAATTTTTCATTTTCCAAGGTATGATGTTTTAACGAAACCTGAAAAAGTCTTGAACAAATTCGGAAGATCCTTGAAGTCTCAAAGAAGTCTGCAAGAGTACTAAAAGTTTCACATAAGTTGGAGGAGGAGATCTTAATGGGACAAAAGAGAAACGGCTCACTATAAAAAAGGCGCTTCAAAAATAAGGTAAAAAGAGGAACGAAGGAATGAAGAAAAATAAATAGTAGAAAAAAGGCAGACTTTTTTTGAGGGTACAAGGGCATTCTCAAAAATTAGTCCGCGGGCTCATATTTTGCTTCTGTTTTATTTATTCATTTATTATTTTTTTTCAATTAAGAAATATTTTAATTGAAAAATCGGCAAATTTTCAAATCTTTAAAATATTTTGTCGGCGAATTTTTAGTTTTCAAAAAATATTTGTCGGCAAATTTTCCTTCTCCACCCCTGAAAACTGAAAGTCAAGTTTCGCCTCTGTCCCTCCACGTGAGTGCGCGCCTGCTTGCACTCACCGTTCCGACGCCACTGCTTTAAATACTCAATTTCTAAAAGTTATGAAATTCGATTTTATCGAAGGGATATACCATATTGAGGGGGTAGAAACAACGAGAGAATTTCAAAATCCTTCGCAGCTCATTTCAGATACTCGATTTTAAGTTACAAAATTCGATTTTACCACACGGTCGTACCAAACAAAGATGTTAATGGGGAAGGGGGGATGAGAGGAAAATATAAGCTCACTACAAGGACGTATCAAATGAAGCAAGCTATCGGGAAAGAGGGGCTAAGAGAAAACATGATGAGAACAAAGTCATCGAAATTACAGACATCTATTTAGACATTTTTGGAATTTACTTGATTCAGTTTTACGAACAGGGACATAGTGAATGTGAATCTAAAAGGGTCCCACTTTATCGATTTTACTTAACGGAGATACCGTGATTTTTCCGATGTTAAGTAAAAAATATGAACTTTGGGATTTTTAGCGCTTCTGGTGGAGTGAACCCTGCTCTTTCGAGTGACGCACACCGCATATGATCGAATGAAACCCCGCGGAACCTCCGAACTTCAAAATTTACTGATATTTTCTACATTTTCCACTTGAAAATTGTAACAAAACTTTATACGCGTGTTTTTCAAAACTACGTTTTTTGAAATTTGAAAGCGAATATCTCGGCCAATTTTGAACTTCGGAAGTTCCGCGGGGTCTCATTCGATCAGAAATTTTGTCTAGTATAACGTACCATGCATAACTCCATACCGACAAAGTGGGACCTTTTTAGATGAACGTACACTAGGGTCGGAGAGAATACGCGGTTGAAAAAAAAGTAAAATTCTCAAAATCTTACGCCTACTTTTCGATAACAGATGTTATAAATAAATTTCATATAGGTACAACGACAAGCCGAAAGCGAATTTATTTGGACAAGGGAATAGGGAAATGGAAGAAACACACAATTTTCGACATTCGTCCCCATCAGATACTTTTACTGAATATTCGATTATTATAAAATTCAATTTGACACATAGTGGCGTACCAAAGTGACGGAAGTTGGGGACGGGTATGGGCATGAGGTGAAAACCTTAGAATCCTTACAGCTCTCTTCAGATACTGAATTTTCGAAAGTTACAAAATTCGATTTTACCACGAATTCCACGGAGCATAAGAACTCCGATTTGTTTTTTGTTTATTTTTTTTTCTTTATAATATTCAGTTGACAACGGAAAAAACAAACTTCTTCATTTTCTCAACAGGAACCCAGAATTTCCTTATTTCGCCGACCTCTGAACAAGAAAGAAAGAAGAAAACGAGAAGTTGTGAGCGATTTTCCATGTGTGGTGGGAGATGAGAGGGGGGAGGGGTAACTCAAGAAATTTTACTAACACAGAATTATATCTAATTTATGTACTGAATTTTATCGATCCTTCCAAATAGTAATATTGAGAAAATAATATTGAAGTAGATAAAATAAAACATTACTGATAAATCGGATAAAAATTATGTTCTTCAAAACGTAAAGAAAGAGAAAAATTGGGAGAAAAATAAATAGCCCTGGGATTTGAACCGAAAACCTTCGAAAGAACGGACCATCACTGTAACTACATACCTTACAAAGCTGTCCTTGATAAACTGAAAACAAAATGAGTAATTTCGGGCATAATAATCGCACCCCCTTTCCTAGTGTGACCCAAGCTAATGAAGAACAGGCACTGCATAACCTACATATTAGAAGGAAACACATTTGCGCACAATATCACTGCTTATACTGTGATTTCATTTAACAAGTACTGAATAGATGTTGTGACCCCATAAACGTCCAAAATCTCGTCAACCACTCATCATATAAAACAATAGTTGTCATCAAATTTGCAGACCTTTAAAAAATAATAGAGCTATTTGTTGTCAAAAGTTTGATAGGGCTTATGGTTGGTGAAATGGATTATTTTTTTCTTAAAAAATGTTACACAAGATTTTGGTCCTCACTGCCTCCGAGTAGTTTGATTAGGTACATCAATTTTTGTTTTATAATCACAGACAACATACCAATATTTTAGTTTTTTAAGTCAATTAACTTTTGCTACTGTCAAACATAAATAAAGAGTAGAGTGGAACAAGCTAAGAGTAAGAGAACTTTTTCCCAAAAGGGAGACATGTTTAGGGCAAATATATTGAGGTGAGACCTGAACAATAGAAACACAAAAAAGAAAGAGGATAGAAGCTTTTGAAATGTGGTGTTATAGGAGAATGTTGAAAATCAAATCGACAGAAAAGATCAAGAACGAGTAAGTATTGAGGCGAATAGGAAAGAAAAGAGAAATTTGGAGTATAATCGTAAAAAGAAGAATTAAAATGATATAGGTCATAATATAAGACATCGAGGGATATCGTTATTATTGCTAGAGGGAATGGTTGTGGGGGGGGGCTGGAAAGGAAGGCAAAGAATGAGCAGATAATAAAGGATACAAAGTGTAAATCCTTTTCAGAGATGAAAAGATAAGCGCAGCCCGATTGGCAATTTGGAGAGCACTCACAAAACATATCACAAACCACTACCGTTTTGAGACTTTTGGTCACTCACATTTATTGTGAGTGTTCAACATTTCATCATTTTAAAATAGTGAGTGCGAAGTGATCATTCAGCGTTAGTGTGATTACTGAGTGATGTTCACAAATGTACTCACAACTGGCCTCATTGTCAATTGGGAAGAGAAAAAATATTAGAGAGACGCAACCTACTGGTCGAGGCAGGGACGCAACCAGAACTTTTTTTGGAGGAGGCCAGAATTTAGGGGGGGGGGGAACTTGGGTAGGAGTGAAAGCTCGATTTGGTACCTACCTATTTTTATGAACTGTAAATTTGTGCGAACCTACAACGCAACGGCAGGGTGTCTACTGAATTTCAGAAACAAAATATCATGACTTTTCATGACTTCTTTTCATGACTATCCTGGGGGATATAAAAAGAAAGTGGAAGGGCGCTTCACGCCTCACCGGGGACTCCATCTTTTGACCCCACCCACAAAAACAGACAAATACGCAGGAGCAATACCATTCACAGGAACACATACATACAAAATACAAAAAATCTTCAACAAATATGACAGAAACAACAGTAGTGGAGCATACCGACTGGACTGTGAACACTGTGACATAACCTACATAGGAGAAACAGGCAGAAAATTCACAACCAGAATCAAAGAACATAAAAAATCACAGAAGCTAAATGATGACAGATCACTGCTTGGAAAACCCTGCAATGACCAGGGACATAACAATGACAAATTGACAGAAAAGTACAAAACCCTACATATAGAAAACAACACAAGAAAAACAAAATTAAAAGAACAACTAGAAATAATAAAGGCAAAAACAAAACAAAATAACCTAATAAACACAACAACTAACTTCCAAAGCGAGAACTTATTCCAGTTAATAACATAACACCCACGGACTGGACAGACCGCACAATCACAGACAACCAACAGGAGCACATGACTAAACAGGTTCACCATACGGTACTAGACTCGACTATGACTATAGGACCACAAGAGACAAATCTCATTTAGGGTACTCCACTGATGATGGCATAACAGCCGAAAGCGCTCTGGACTACAGAAGAATAAAAAGTGAATTGGCACACCCTACAAATGGAAAACTGAAACAATTTTTTTGTTTCAAAATTGATTTACAAAAAATGTTGAAGAATTTTTTAAAGAGGGGCTATAGCCCCCTAGCCCCCTTCTTGGTTGCGCCCTTGGGTCGAGGAGTATAACAACAATAACCGTCAAACACAGGTTTTGAATCAATAAACAAATAATTAAATGAATAAATAAAATTTGCAACCATTACATATGAGACTACACTTTGTCTGAAGAAGAAAAAAATATTCAATTTTCATGACTGAGGGTCAAGATTTCTGACTATCGGTTTGATTTCACGAAATGGGGCGAGGGGAGTGCTTACACACATGTTTTCGTACCAAACTTCATAGTAAAAATTTTGATATTCTGGTATTCTCTCCACCTGAAGTTGCAGAATTCAAATTTATGCACCATGACGTGTCACAAGACTAATTTTTAGGGGGATGATTTCATATTTCCTTAATTCCTCCAGGCAATAACGTGCTACAGACCCCCATGGAGATAAGTACCCCACTCAAAAATCTCTCTCGACCGCTGTGTCCGCGTACAGCGATAATTACGCGTTAGGAGCGTCACTTCGGCCGTCTAGACAAAGCCGACCGAGTTGAGCACGAAATTCACTTTTCCGTTCCGGACGACGGCGGACGGCGAGGCCGTAAGCAAAGTGGAAAATCACTGATCACTTACTCAGCGGCGAGTACATCGAGGTGTCCAAACGTTTGCGTATTTTGGGTTTCGCCTCCGGGAGTTGTTTTTCCCCCAAGAAAATGCGTCGATTTTCCGCCGCTCGGCCTCGTCGAGCGGCGCGATCTTCACGCGTATAATTTGGTTGGGCAATTTTTGTCGCCGCCGCCGACCAGGAGAGGACTTGACGCGAGGCGTGACGTCACCGAGTACAGGCATATGACGCAACACGTAGTTGTGCCGTTGCCGCCGATAAATGTGCGGCATCGCGCGGCGATACTCACTCCCCGCTCCCTGCCGCCCCCCGGCACTCCATAAATGCATCTTGTCGCTCATATATATACACACACCAAAACCTTATACACGAACACGAAACGTGGTAGGGGGTAATTGTAGGATCTCCGTAACCGATTCTTCCCCCTACTTCCGTCTGTACTCTTTTTTATTTTCATTTTTTTTTATTTTTCGCTATACGACCTCTTCCACTCATACCAACCCCACCGCCGAAAAAAGTTTATAATCACTTAGCAACCGAAAAAAGGGATAATAATCGATACGCTACCGGTATATAAAAGTAACCGCACCTTGTTTATACTGCAAAAAGTATAGAAGGGTCACAGTCTCCAAAATTTTTCTATACTTTTGAGCCCCGAACCCGGCAACGCGGATTATTTTTGCGAACAGTTTAATTAGACGGTGCGCTGGTGCACGGTGCAGCGGTGCAGTGCAGTGCGGTGCAGTGTCGAGTGCAGGGTACACATGCCCGCTACCAGGACCAAGAAGTGGCCGTACCGCCGATCCGCCGATTCTGCAAACCAAAACGCACTATTACGGTCGAGTATATCCACTTCCTCTCCTTCATTTTTTGTCTGTCCGTTCTTTTTTTTTTCTTTTTTTCTGTTACGCAATGCACTTTTTACCGCCACTCGCCATGCTCTGTGTTGTCTCGAAGAATTTATTTTCTTTCTCTCTTAGAGCAACTCGCTCGCCTTGCTACTTCAATTTTATAGATTCGTCTCTTTGCTGTCTCTCTCTCTCTCTCTCTCTCTCTCCACTCGTACATGTAACTTTGAAATAATCACGTTTACGTTTCGCGTCAATAACGATAAAAGTTACGCGTTATTAATTACCGAGCAAACTGAACTTTAGGTCGGTGATGTTTGGTGACCTCTAATTAGACTCGCCGCGTCGGTAACCGACGTGGGAAAAACTCGCCGTGGCCACCCCGTGCTGTAGGTCGGGAAAGTGGCGGTCCCGAAACAGGATAGGGCGATGATGAAGAGAGAATCACGTGGGTAAGGTTGCCAACCGGCCCAGGCCCCGTACAAAGCCGTTTTCTGAAAATCACGGCCAAAATCACAGCTTTTGCCACAAAATCACAGTTTTTGTTCGAGAAATCATTACCACTCCGTCAGCCGCAGCCCACAGTAGCAGACTCCGCGTAATTTGATCGTACGTATATCTACAACAGTAGACCTTTGATTTGTCCAAGCCCCACGTCTATGCACCCTTACGACACCACATCTCAGGCCTTGGAATCCATTCTTTGTATTATCGCACCAGAGATCTGCGGGCACGCTTTGGGGCAGCATCCTTCTGCTCCCATTTTTCTACCTCTGACAACGACTCAACGTCTTCCATCCTTCGCCTTTTTCTGTTGCTGCATGCGGTGGCGACGGCGTTGTCTTCTCGGAGCTTATCCTGCTCCTATTCGGGGATGGTACCTAGTGCGAGGAGTGCGCAGTGTACGGTTTTCTCACTCGATCTCCGTCTTCTTCGGCATCACGTTAGAGACAAAAGCAGACACCTGGTTCTAGCCTAAGCCTCAGCACTTCGTAGCATGATGGGCACCAGGTTTTCCGGGGTGAGTTCTTCCTCACCAATCTCCCCAAGCGATTCGGGTAGGTCACCCCTCTCGCGCCTCCACGCCTATACAAGACAGGGCAAAAAAGGCTTCGTGATTTTTTCCAGAGAATTTTCAATTTTTAATGGTTACGTGCGGTTCCATTTTATGGCTTCGTACTTTGGGCCACTTCAATCGTTCCAATTCAGCTCTGACGAGCTTCTTCTGGTCCAAGTTAATCGTTCTTGTATAGTCGAGCCCATTTTTTCATCCTGCTCTCATTTTGGAAGAGCAGAACATGAAGGAGGAGATTTGATGATACCAACATGTTTCTTACTTTTTCCAACGTTCGAAAAGATGAAACTAACTCCGATTCTAGAAATGCTTGAGTGGGATTTTTAGTCTATTTCTAATTTGCTCTCAACCCGAGCCCTGGAATCCGCCTTTTCGAGCATAACTTCAGAGACGTCGGGGAGGCTGTTAAGGCTGTCTTAGCCCTCTTCCCTTCTGACCGAAAAACCGACCTAGGTCGAAATTTAGCGAGTTGCTACGCGGGCTCGAACTCGGAACCTTCGGATTCCAAGACCAACGTGCTATCCACTCGGCCAACCAGACCCGATTTGAGAAGTATCCAAATTTTGGATTCGAGAAGAACAGAAAGAGTGAAATTTGGATCTGAGAGAGAAAGGTAATCCTTGAAGTCAAAGACTTATAAAAAAAATGATTCTAACTCAAATTCGAATATTGCTAAGGGATGAATGTTCGAGAACTATCGGTCTGGGGAAAGAGTAAAAAATCGTTAAGGGCGAACACCAAATCTGAGTTAGTTTCACCTTTATCGAAAGTCCTCGACTTTAAGGATCAGTTTCCCATCTTACATCCAGATTTCACTCTTTCTGTTTTTCTCATCATCAGTAGTCCTCACTGAGCGCTAGGTGACTCGCTAGCGATTTCCTGCACCATTATCCTCCATGAATGCCTGTCCTCCGCCTCTCGGATCAATCGCGGAAGTCCACGGTTGGACACTTCCTCCAGCTGATCGATCCATCTCTTTGGCGATCTTCCTCTAGATCGCTTCCCCTCCACTTTGCCTTGCACAACTATTTTCTCCAGGTTTTCACCCAGTCTCCTCGTTATATGTCCGAAAAATTTGAGGATCCGACTATATCAAATGGACGAAAGGCGCTGGTGGATATTCAGCGCTCTGAGTATCGACGCGTTTGTCTTTTTGGCTGTCCAAGGTATCCGCAGCATTTTACAATATATCCACATTTCAAAGGCCTCAGTTCTTTTACGGTCGTCTGCCTTGATTGTCCAGGTATCGCAGCCATAAACGAACACTGGACGGATGAGCGTAGTTACTATCCTTAGTTTGGTGGCTATGGTTATAACCCTCCTTCCACAGTGGTACTAATCTTGTCGGCGTTTCTCGAGTTATGGCAGTTTTCCCTCTTATTTCGGAGCTGCTCCCTCCACTTTTATCTATCAACGATCCCAGGTATGCTCGTACAAATCGATCTACCTTCTTGAATTTTTCCAACTCGCTTGATGGTCGCAAGGTCTCCGCCCAGTCGATTACCATGTTATTTCTATCAGGCGTTAGGCGGCACTCTTCACTGTTTCTGTTTTTCTACCCCTCCACAAATCTCATTCAAGCATTTCTCGGATTCAAGTTAGTTTCACTTTTTTGAACTTTAGAGGGGTCAGGAAATAGTTTGCATCACCAAATCCTCCCCTATCACGTTCTGTCCTTTCCGAGACTGATGGTATTCAAATACCCATCCCCTTTCTCACTTACGTAGCACTCGAATCCGAATTATTCACTTACTTGCTAAGCCCTCGACTTCAAGGATCACTTTCCGACCTCTGATCTAGATTCCACTCTTTTAATTTTTCCCACAAGTCCAAACTTTAGATACCTATCCTCAAATCTCACTCAAGAATTTCTTGGATCGGAAATAGTTTCACCTTTTTGAACTTGGGACGGAATACGGAAAATATTCGCACCATCTAATTCTCCCCCAATATTTTCAGTTCTTTCTGGTTCTATATTGTCGCGAACTTCCCTTTTGGGCCGTGTTTTGTACGGGAAGTCGGGCAAATAAAAGATACTGAAACTGATACTGGTGAGCTAGGTTGACGAAAGCCCGAAACTGGAGTGGCTCTGACTTTGAATGAGCCGAAACTGGATTGTGGGAAACTGGAAACTGGTTAGCTTAATTTACTGAAAGCCGGAAACTGGAGTGAGCCATATACGAAAGCTCGACCAACGTTGGAGGTCACAGAAACGGCCACTGCACTGAACTTCAGCTCGAGAAAAGAGGAAACTCAAGAGCTTCAAGTGATATCCGAAGATTGCAGGTTCGGGTCCTGTCACGGTCGCCAATTTGTCGCGAACTTCCCTTTTGGGCCGTGTGTTGCACGAGTCGGGCAAATAAAAGATACTGAAACTTATACTAGTGAACTTCGGTGACGAAAGCTCGAAACTGGAGTGGCTCTGACTTTGAAGGAGCCGAAACTGGAAACTTGAAACTTGATTACGAGAAACTGGAAACTGGCAGTCTTTATTTTTCAAGACCCGAAACTGGGGTGAGCTTTAATTACGTATAGCTCGAAACTGAGTGTTCTCGGACCAACGTACGATGTCACCGAAACGGCCACTGCTCTGAACTTTAGCTCAAAGAAACAGAAAACTCTTGAGCCTTAATTCAAGTTATATTTACAACGAAACGACACAACACAGACAAAACTCCTTATCTCTCTCTCTCTCTCTCTCTCTCTCTCTCTCTCTAGCCTCGGTAATCAGCAGTATCAGCTCATCAGTGCAGTTTAGTTAAGAAATAAAAACTTCTCAACTTACTGCAAAAATTAGCTAAAATCCACAATTTTGGCTAGGATGTCACAATATGCTGGATTTAGAGACTGATAGCCAGACCGGACTAAGTGAAAATCGGAAATCCACCATTGTAGACAAGCGACTAAATTTTGTCATGTCTCGTACAGGCGTGGAACTTGGAAAAATGAGATGTCTACTATCGTAGACATGCGATTTAATTCAGATCAACAGGGTGCTGAAAACTGCAGTAATTTGCTAATAATGGCAATCGACCTAGCTTAGTACGTCAAGCCGGCACGAAATGATAGCACTCGATGAGAGGAACTAACAACGTTATGTACATACATGGCCTATACTCAAAATTGAAGCGGTTACAAGTATTCAAAATTCGAAAATAGCGAACTTTCATGGCAGGGTCGATGGCGCAATTGCATTCTGATATTTTCCCCGATGATAATTAATGATCAGTATATTATTATGGAGGAGATAACAGAAATTCAAGAAACTGAATTTCCTACCTTTGATATTGAAGAGGACAGCAATTTCAGAAATCTAATCATAAAATTTGAAAAAACATTATTTAAGTGCACAACTTTCAATTTTTGCAGCTCCTTCAATTTTCAAGGTAGACAATAATAGCTGGTGATGATAATTTTTCTCTTTTACGGTAGCAGCTGCTTATAATCATCTTAGATAATGAATGCCGTGTTGCTGATTAAATTTACTTCAAAAATTATTAAAATTTGGTAAAATTTTATGGAATTCCTAATTTTAGCCATAAAAACTTCTTTTCGACCTCTTTTGAAAGATAGCAGAGTATAGTATAGTGAAAATGAACAGAAATAAACTACTACCACCTGCTACCTATCTCAAAAATTAAAGGCGCTACAAAAACTGAAAGCCGTGCACTTCAAAAATTATACCTTACTCAAATCTTATGATTAGAAATCTAAAACTAGTGTAGCCGCTTCAATACCAAAGGTAAGCAATTTAGTATGGTAAATTTGAGTTAAATTTTCCAATGTGTCTTATTATGTATTTATCATGTTTCATCAAGTCTTCTTTATGTCTTATTATGATTGGACGCTGTTAAGCGCAAGGGAACCAACGAGCAAAATCTGTTTTCTGAGGAACACTCAATTCGAAGTTCAAGAGCACACATTTTTGAACCGGGGGGCCCAATTTTGAAAAATGCAACTTTTTACGCTCTTTCCAACGACACTAATTTCTTTTGTTTACAAATGTTAGCTGGTTCCCTTACACTTAACAGCATCCAATTATCTTATTATATCTTTATTAAATTGATCCCCTTCCCCACTGCGGAAAAAAAACTTCATCAGTTAAGACGTAATAGCATTAATGTCTTTGTTAAGTTCATTGTATTATGCTTCTAATATTTTCAATTTAGATTATTTCCAATTAATTGATTATTTTTGATGCATTCATTCTTCTAGGTGATTTGACTACTTTTAATAAATCAATTATTTTTCATAAATTTATTGATCATTTTCAATAAAACAACCATTTCCAATAAATCAAAACTCCATTCAATTAATCAATTATTTTTTACAAATCGATTACTTTTGATTAATTACGAGTGTTTAATTAATCGATTACGCCTTTCAATCGGGAAATTATTTGAATTAATCAACCATTTTCATTATTCGATGATTTTCGATAATTACTAACTTTTGATCAATTGACTACTTCAGATTTATCAGTTACGTATAATTAATTCACTGAAAATCTCTACAGATGGAACTCACTTGAATTCTTTCATTCATACGAAAAAACAATACAGCGATTGACGTGAATCTGCTCCTCTCCTCCGAATATTTGTTGAACACAACGTAAACTTGTAGTGTCTAATTATAGATACCTTTCTCTAGTGAAGTTGCCACAGTCAAAAAGAGACCTAAAACCAACCAATTTAGATTCACTATGTTAGACAACTTCTGTATCTTCTCTCTCCAATACAAATGAGAAATGAAGAGAACATAACATTTAGTAAATTGCTGTATCTTCGGAAAAATGTCTGGCACATTTTGTAATGGATACCTCTTGTACAGGAGATACGGCCCACTGAAAACTTTAATTTCCTCTCTTCCTTTCCACATCGACCAGTTTGGCGAAAATCAAGGTCATATTCCTAATAGTACTCTATTAGTCATATCAATTCCATTTCAATCCAACGATTCCTTTCCAACCTTTCCAAACTATCTTGCAATTACCTAAATATAAGCTCCTGATACATCTAAATAAATATGAAAATTGGAAGTTAGTGCGTGGTCGCGTGGCATAAGTAGGCAGTAGTTTGGGCGCCAAGAATGAGTTGACATTTTTTTCAGAATTTTAACTATTTAGACTTCAGAAGACAGTCATTTTCAATTTTTTCTTTTTTTGCGGGTTCTATGAAAATAAGGTAAAGGTACGAAATATCGTCCATGCTCCTAATACCGCCCACCAGGTTTTTCGCCTTTTTAACGCGCTCTCTGGTGACCAATTATGGCACTATGTAGTTTTTGTTTATAAGCTGTTGTAGAAAATACCGTGAACCAAAAGCCAACAATAAAAAAGTTATCACCCAAAGAATTTTTTGTACGTTGAAAAGCTTTCCTAGCCTTTACTTAACTGTCATTTCTCGAATTGTGCCGATCCAAAAATTCCGATTTTGCACACACATCCTCAGTACGGTGAGCTCTCTACTCATTTAAATTTTTTCTTTTTTCTGAAAAACCGATAGGTCCCCTAATATTTCTCACCTGTAGCTTACCTCATTTTCATCATATTTTTACAGAAGAAAATGCCTTCGCTACCGGAAAAGCGTAGACAATGGTCACAAGTTTCAGTGACTGGAGCTATACAGGCAGTTTTAAAACAAGAAATGGGCTTGTTAGAGGCATCCAAAAGTTTCACAAAAAGCGATATACCTGTATGTACCGTATGTCATCATTCTTAAGTTGAACATTGGTTTTGTACTTATTTATGAATAAATAAACATTATCAAGAATCTGAACCCATTAATTCCTTTTGTTTTTACAAATTTTCATATTTGAAGCACTATTTTAAAATCACAATTTTCGAACGTTTTACAAAAAATTGATCTGATTGCTTCCCATTGAAATTCTTGAGAAATACCCTGGGAGGTTGCAGTTGGAGGTCATGTATCCCTCAAACTACTTCGATTTAAGATACTTTAGGTTGAATTTTCTTCAGCTCAAAAAAATGGGCGATATTCGGTACCTTTTCCTTATATTCCTCTTTACACCCCTTATTTTCTCTCCCCTGCTAAACGGTCAGAGAAGTTCACCATACCCAATCCCCGCCGTTGGGTCTAACTATGCTGAAAATGCATTTGCGATTTCCTGTTTTTGGTCACCGGATTTTCAACTGCAAAAAAGTTCACTGGCAGTGAGCATCTACATCCTGTAGCACTCAGTCGGTTTGCTGATTCATTCCTCACTTCGTTTTCTTTTTTTCTATTTTTTTTCGAAAGAAGGATTTACGCTATTTACACTAAATCTTTTCAATTTCTTTCATTCCAGTATCGAATCAATTAACTCCCATAGATAGGTATGGGGTATAATCTAAAGTAAAAAAAAAAGAGCTAACGATCTTCTTCAGCGGATGAGGAATCCTCGAGACGTTTCGAAGAACTACGTCAAATTTTGTCGTGGGTATTATCAGATAAATCACCAATCGAATAAATGAGCTATCTGTAAATGGTGACCGGACTGGCGATTTTCTTTAAGGAAACCAGAAAGCAGAACGTACATCGTACTGGTTCTTCGTCTTCGTCGCGGATAAAATCAATACTGTAACGATGCTGTACAGTATACCCCAGCAAAAAGACGCTCTTCCCATCCTATTCTTGAAATTCTTGTTTAAGGTCAGTTCTTAAAATAGTCAACATTGCTATACCGGTCTGTGCTTTTGAGTTTCTTTATTTTGTGAATAAATATTAAGAAAGAACTCACTCCGACCGCACGTATCCATTCAATCCGATATTGTCAAGGAAGAGACGATAAGAGGCAGGGACTCGTGTGGATTAGAAAAAGAAGAAATTTTGTGGAACATATCAGCGGAAAACGGTAATAAATAGTACATAATTATATGATATACCAGACGCTCCAAGTATTTATAACATGTTTCCAACGCAGTGAGTAGGTTACCGGGAGATACGCAAATCACCGTGAGCTGTGCCCCCACCCCCACTGAAAGCTCATCTTCGGTAAAGGACCGCTGACTGCGAGTCAAATAGTTCGCACTGGCCACACAGCAGTGTGAAACTAATTTGTCAATCGACAACTCTCCCCCCTCCCCCGATTTTTCTAAAGAGCCTGCGGAGTTCATTTCGCCAGTCTCTTCATTTCGGAAATCTGTGTTGAAAATGATCGGCTGTCAACAATATTTGTTCCAATTGGTTCCCTCTCTGTCCACTGTCTAATTTATTGGAAGGGGGGAAGCAGTTGCCACGACTTCTCAAACAGGTGGAACAGCTTGAAAGAGCTACTAGTTAAATTTAAAAACGAATTTATAGTAGCCAATAGCTGATTCTACAATCGTGGTATTGGGTAGAAGACACTACATTGGCTTTTTCTCTGCGAGGGTCAAGGTTCAATTACAAGGACCGTAAGTTTTATTTCAGAAACATGTAAAGATGTTACAGAAACTAACACCAAAAATGGGTTGAGAGCGGCAATGTGAACCCAAAAATGGAAACTACTGACAGGAGATAATCCAACCTTTCAACTTTGCACTAAGTTTAAGACACCTATAAACAAAACGACCGTAGAGAATCGCGACCGTGGATGGTTTGGCTGTAAGCACTGGAACAAAACATCTGCGTGTTCTGCTAATTATAATTCATCTGCCGAACGAAACTGCCTGTGTTTGTAACGTGCATTCGGCGTTAATGACCTGCATTTTTAACGATTTGTGCCACATTTTAACATTAAATTTTGATCAGCACACTCGAACATCAATTGTTTTCCAAAATTTGAATCACCGCTAGGCGAATGATTTACAACGAATTTAGGAGAAGGGCATTGGGACTCGTAAAAGTACTTCAGTTCAAAATCAGGGCCAATAAAGGATAGTGAAAAGAATTTGAGAGTGATTTTGAGTAATCAAGACAGAAAAATTGGTATACCGGTGGTTTGTTCTCAGAAAAAGACGTCCAGATTAGAAACCAAATAGAAGGAGAGGGTACATCGGTATACCCCTCCTGACATTATGGTCAACTTTTATGGTTAGATAGGTAAAATAACTGAATTTTTTTTCATTTTTATAGTTCATATCATTTACTTGACAATATATGGTCAAAAACCGTTGTTAAGAGTGTTCCTTTTTTGCGCAATTAAAATTAATTTGTAGCTGTATGTATATGATTTCTGAAGGCTATGAAACCCTTCAGCCATTTTTTTAGAAGCTTACATAGATTACACATGTTAATCACAATTCTTGTCTTTGAAACTGAAATTAGCAAGCAGAAAATCTCGTAAGTTTCATCTCTAAAATCTCTAGATGCGCCTTTTTATCAACTTGCTGAATAGTTTCATTTTTTTTTTGGTGATGGGACAATGTATTCTCCACATCCCCCTTCGTTCGGACATCACTGTTCATGTTGATTCTGCCAACCCAGACAAATGTTACGATACAAAACAAAAACCTTCATTATTCCAATTTTGGGAACTGATTCTCAATGTACCGATTTTCGATCCACCTTCTCACCCATAGAAGGCGACTTCATCAACTGAAAAAAGCATCTTGCTCATGGCCGTATTTAGTGGGTGCTTACGAGGATCCCGCCCTAGTATAGGATTCCCGTCAAATTAATAAAATTGCTAACAACGACGTACATCCTTGATGTATTTTAAAAGAGCGCAAGATTTTGCGAAACAGAATCCATGTGGAACATACGAGCACCAAGTGCTACGGTATAATTTATATTAGGGGGAAAATTTTTCCCCTAACCAAAAGGTGTCTTGGAAGTTCCACTACTATTGGAATTTTAAACAAAAGTGTAGTAAACAAGGTACAGAAATAGAGGTATTTTAGGTCACTGATTCCAAACATTTTTATTTTTGATTCGAAGTCGACTGGGGCCCCAAAACTCAAAAAGGGCTAACCTACCTTTATTTAAAAAATTGAACAAAGTACTGAAATGGGGTAAAATTTCATCACATTTTTGATATGGCCTTATCGTAAGTTCCTTTGCTCATTTCAAATAAGAAATTTAAATTATTTTAGGGCCGAAACTGTATAGTCGGATCAGAAATCATATTCAATTATCAGTGATACAGAAATCCCAATTTTGGTTTATTCAATGTTAAAAAAAAAAAGTTAACTCGGCTTATTTGACGAGTAAATTCGGACCAAAAAACCGGAGCCGGATAAAAATTCTAATTGGATATTTGGAATTAACGACCCAAGAAACCTCTATTTCAATATTTTGTCGTTACGTATGTGGAGAGCTACTTATCAAACATCTACCAACTGAATGTTTAATGTATTAAATTTTTCCTTTAGCATAGGCTCCGGAAGAAAATCATGAGTGTAGGAGGAAGGAGCAACTTGAAAATCTGAAGAAAAACTTTCCTTTTGCTTATCTTCTGCTCAAAATCCAACCCTAGTTAGGGCAGAGGGGCGTCAGAAGCACACTGAAATAATCGAAATTTCAGAGCAATGGGGGATAATTTTATTTTGCAACAATACACTGTACTTTCTTAACGTAAGCATCTGAGAAGAAGAACTAAACAAGATCCTCAAAATCCGAAAATCCTATTTTTTAGAGGATCAAAAATCTATTCCGTCCTAAACAGGGGCTGGGGGTCCACCAACTTTACTCTTTCTGAAGAAAAGTTACCAACAACCTATTGAATGTCTGTTTTCTGCTTTGCTGAATCCGAACATTCTATTTAAGATGGAGAAGTTTTATCCATCCTCCATTTAGATTCCAAAATGAAGATTGTAAATTTCGAATTGGTGAAAATTGGCAAAGTGGTTTGGCTTCAGAAATCCAACAAAATCGAAAGATTTTTGAATTGTTTATTTCGAATAATGCAACAGATTTTTAGTTAGATCTCCCAAAATTGAAATCACTTTTAAACAGAGGCAAACGTTGAAGATCACAGTATCAAAAATGGTTTTTTAGGTCACTTAGTTCAAATTTCGAAACTTCAGCTTCGCAATGGAAAATTATTTTTGCTTCCAAATTTCAAGTTATTTTCACAAACACCATCAGGAAGCCAATATCGAACGGAATATAAATCTAGGAAAAGATAGAATGACCCAGTGGGTTCGAAGACAACTTAAATAGAGCAAAATCACTTGGACTTGCAAAAGTGATCTAAATTGAAGTTTTTATTTACTGATTCTAATCATTGCATCCAATTTTTACTGTGAATCTTAACTTGGATCCTTCTAATGTGAATCTCACTTTGTAGTCTTCTCAATTTTTCAATTTTAAATGGAAAAATTAAATACATTGTTGGGAAACGCGTGGCAACAAGAGGACAAAGTCCTCGAGAGGGGTACAACTGACTCGACTCCGAGAACTGAGGAAAACAATTTATATTAAAATCTGGGATTATGGTCGATGATTTCGAATGTTATTGTATAATATTCTTGTTCAATCTCCGATTAGAAAATTTAAATCTGAATTTTATAACAAAAAATTCTGTTTCATTTTCAGTGGTTTCACATAGTTTTACTACGCATATTTGGTTCATCTTTTGTGAAGAACAATATAAAACTGAAATATTTACTTCTGATGTCATTTTCACACGAATCACGGAAACATTTGGTGTGAACTGAAATTCACGATAAAAATACTCTTTTAAGAAAAAAAATCTCCCAAGCGACAGGTAGTTGAGAATAACAAAAACATAGGATAATCAGAAATTCAAATTTCAAATTTGAAATTGACAAAGTGTTTCTATGACTGTCGATTTAAAAATTGTATTTATATTTTGTTACCTGAATCATCTAAGGTGTTCAAATAAGAAGATGCTGTGCTTCTTGAGTAAAATTTGAATTTCGGAAGCCTTCATTGGAATGATGATATTTTAGCTGAAATCGGAGTCTGAACAAACATTTGATGCAATAATCAAACTAATTAAATGACAAAAATAATCCTATTTCGATAATTTTTCAATTTTTATAGTTAGTTTAAACTTCAAGTTGTACTTTGCGACCCTCTGCGTAGTCCAAGATAAGAAATTTGAATTTTCTCCCAACAATTTTCTAATTCTACTTTACATTTGTTTCGACTCGTGTAAAAATTGTGAAAATGTTACTTTTACAGGGTGTCTACACAATTTGGAAAATCAAAATACTTGATTTTTATTTGACCTATAAACAGGGACGTACCGACAGGGGTAGGGGGCAACTCCCCCCTCCCTGTAGGAATTTTTCACCCAGCAGTTAGGAAAATTTACCATTGCAGTGTGTCAGGCGGAGTTGGGAAAATCCAGCAACTCAAAAGTTTTTTTTATATTTTTTTAAATTTCTTCGAAACTTGGGAATTGAGTTGAGAAGTTGGGAAAATCCAGCAAGTCAAAAGGTTTTTTATTTACTTTGGTATTTGAGAATTCTGAGTTCGGTCAGCATCAGATGAAAAAATTCAAGAAATCGTGTTTTTTTTTGTTTTTTTTTTTTGCTTTCTTTGACACTTGGGAATTCAGTTAAGAAATTGGAAAAAATCCACAAGTCAAAAGAAAAGTATTTTCTTTTCTTTGATCTTTGGGAATTTTAGTTGAAAAAATCCAATAAGTCGGTCAAAAGTTTTTTTTTTTTAGAAGGTTTTTTTGCTTTGATAATTGGAAATTTTGAGCTAAGTCATCAGTTGTAAAGATCCAATTTGCTTTGATACTTTGAAATTCTGAGTTGAGTCAGTTGGGTCTTTCACAATTTTCGCCCCCCACCCACCCCATCGATAAACTCTTCAGTATGACTCTGCCTATAAATTTAACTTTATAAAATATAAGGACTGCGAAAAAGCGCGCCTTATGCAGGAACATGCAAGCAGTTCAGAAAATCGTAAAAACTGCAAAAATTAGTATGATATGCAATGTGGCGCAAATAATGAAGAACACATTGCAGTTGAGGAGCTCACTTCCAAAGTGACCTGACTGCAAAATTTTAGTTTTGAGAAAAACAAACAAAACATTTTATATGTAAGCAAAACAGTACAGTAGGTAACGGATTTTTTAAGGTAGGTATCAATACGTTCAACCTTCAAGAAAAATTTGTTGTTTTTGTTTTTGCAAAGCATGTCCCTAACGCGGCAAGACAGCGTGTTGAAAACAAAAACTCAAGAAATCATAATTTTGAAGTTAGGTCACTTTGAAAGTGCGTTCCTCAATTATTGAAAATTTGGACAAAAGTTTTTGCTTCTAGCTTTGTTATTTTTTAGTTCATTCATCGTTCGTACTCATTCATATCATTAACGTATTACTTGACCTACGAAAGAATTTTGAGAAACTACTTGACTTTTACTTCACCACTTGACCTTTTCTTTGAGTACTTGACTTTTACTTGACTTACTTGACCCTGTAGACACCCTGTTTCAATCATGAAATTTCAATTTTGAGAGCTCAAGTTGGGGCCATATCAATATGATAACTTACAAAAAAGGAAATCACAAGAAGAAATGAAAATCATAGAAAAAAAGACAGGTCAAAACAATAACTTCATAAGTACAATCATACATTCTGACAGCGAAACACACTAACAAGCCAAACAGAACTCAACAACAGGGATTGGTCCACTAGACCTTTACCGACTCTACCAATCAGAACACAGGACATGACAAGGTACAACCTCAACCAATATCACAGTATTACAGACAGACCTTTGTTTCAGAAAAATACGCTGCTTTCAAGTCAAATTGGTACAAACCTCAAGAGCTGTAGGTGACTAAATTTTCACTCATACCTCAAGACTAACAATCGATTCACAAACTGGATGCAATATTCAAAATTAGTAAAAAAGAAAACTGTTCTTGAAAAGTAGATGTTGCCCATAACCATTTCTCTTTTGATCTACTGTCTGGCGGAGAAGAGGATATTTAGATTTTCTGATAGTAGTAATTTACTTGGACACAAAATTTCCAAAGATGTCCTTATTAAGTCAAGTCAACTGGGTTCATTCAAGGGTTAAGATTTCTGTTTTGATATTTATACATGGGAGCTGGATCAAAAATCTGACGGAATATCCACATTCAGCGATCCAAGGAACCTCTACTTAGATAACTGGCTCTACTTCGATAAATGGCCCAATATTATTTCATATATTTAAATTTCTATGTCAATGGGGCCTTTTCTAGCCCTCCGTCGGCGAGAAGAATTGACCCCTCCAGGAAACAACAGAATTTAGGATTTCGAAATTCAAAAACCTTTTTGTTCCTATGTTGATCTGATGACGCGCTTTAGGACAATACAATAATCCACTGGGAAAATTAATGGGTAAGTAATCTTTGTGGTCAAGGGGTACAAGTGGTACGAAATGACAAGAGTTGGAAGAAATTTCTAGAACCCACGAAGTGTAAGTGCAAGGGGTACGGGGCCGCTGCGCCAAGTCAACTTAATCGAGATTCAGGCCCGATACAAAATTCTTCTATGGTGGTGGATTTTTATGATGACTTTTGAAAGTGATTCCAAAAAACATCCTTTTGTAGGCAAAACAAGCAAAATTTTTTCAACTTTTCGAAAAATTTCTAAGAAAACCAAGAAGGAATCCACTTCCCCGTTAAAGCCGGCCATCATTATAAATACACTGGTACATATTGTATGCATAATTTTCATGCAACTCCAGACATGTAAAATTCACGCAGACAATGTACGCTGAAATTTGAGCTCGGTTTACTCGATGTTTCCATCGTATTACCAATACTCTTTGTCTACTACTCGCCTCCACTGAGATGGTAATTGAAGTTTTTTTCAGAAGAAAATATAAGCCATTTCTCTTTTCTTCGGAGGGAAATGGGCGTCCAGGGTATTTGCCTGGTCATACGGGAAATCGAGCTCTCATTCTTATAGTTTCCTTAGTCGAAAAAACAGGGAGGGAGTATATGATACAGCCGCTGCGCCAACCCAGGTGAAGAGGCAACGGTACCCCCCCCCCCGCTCCTTAGTCAAATATTTTGAAATATTTCCAATTAATATCATATTTCACTCCGAGAGGGGCAACTGCCCTCTTTGCTTCAGTCGTGTATTCGCGTCTGATCGGAATTCAACCCAAGCAGTTCGAATGATCTGTAGAATGACCACGCAGAAAGTTCGAGTTTCGATCTTTTGCAATAAGTACGAGATTTTCCCGGCCAAGTCGTATAAGATGCGTAATGCGTATTCCTCGAAAGCACGACGCCACATAAAAACCGAATTGTTTTATTACAGATTATTCGTCGTACTCACTTTTTACGATTGTGTTAATCGGGACGATCGAGAACGTTATAGGTGTTGTAAGCTTATTACCAATGAGGAGGACGGAGGGAGGACCACTGGCACCGGCACTGGCACTGGAACTGGAACTGGCACTGCCTTATATACACGGCGCAATAAGTCAAAGTTTGTCCACCATGGTTGCGTCCGAAGACGTGGCGCTCATGACTGGAGTCAACAGTCGAGCTGGCCGGCAGCAGACATTTTTCGATCAGGTTAATTCCGCCGGAAACAGGACGCTTCCATTACGAATCGCGAATTGTGTACGTCCGATTTACGCGTATACTCGTATCGACATTCGATAGTCGAGACGTCGCGACAGCTCCATCGATAATTACCTATTGACCAAAGCCATCGTCCTCATCGCGGGTCCGCACGCATCACCTCAAAACCGGACACATCTCAGGATCTCGGCATCTTTACTTCAACGTCACGTATAATTTACATACAGCCGGCGTATACGAGAGAGCGTTTTCTATTTCGATATTAATTCGATATCGGCGATTACTTTCCGATTAAAATATTACAATTTATCTGGCACTCGATATTTCAATTAGACTGCATTCGGTATAAAGTATCACGCGTTCTGTGGTACACTTTGTGCGAAAAAAAAAAAAAACGAATTGGCGAGAGACGCGGCGCGGGGCGAAGGGAATACATATTTCCCAAAACAAAGAACGTCCGGTCCCAGCCGGGCCAAAGCACCCTCCATGGACAGCTTCCATCGTACTAATGATTCTTTTTTCGGCTTTATATACCGTGTTTCGCCCCTCTCTTTAAACTTTTACCTTTTTTTATTTTCTCTCTCGTTTTTTTTCTCTTTTTTTTCCCATTCTCATTTTTTTATTTTTCCCCGACCAGGCTATACTAATACTTTTTTCCACATTAAAATATACTCTCTTCCCCTTAATGCAGTCATCTTTATCTGACTCGATACGTGGCCGACGAACCTCTCTTTGTTTATCGTTTCCTGCATGTCGAGATTTCGGATTAAATGCACCCGTTCTCTCTGTCTCTCTTCGGCTCTGTTCAATAAATTTGGCGAATGGTACCAAAAACAAAACCGAAAAAAGTAGCCTTTCGAAAACGTCGCCATCAAATATGATTTATTTTTAATCACGTTCGGTCTATTTTTTTCCAGTTTTTAATTCATTTGTTGTTCGGTTTGAAACTAAATCAAGGTATTCGGGAGCCCTCGCTCGATTGTTACAACTGACGAAGACAAATTAATAGGCCGTCGGTTTCAGTTAAATTGAATTTTTAGTAATAAAAGGGGAAACTATAATATAATTCCAGCTGATGTATCGAACTTGGAGCGAATTAATACGCCTATTTTTCACGGTTGTAACTGGTGCTATAAGGTTTTAAATTTGGGAAGTTGCAATTAAATATGATAAGCTAGTTTGAATCGTTTAGTTTGGAAACCGTCTACCGACCAACGTCGCCAAAATTGAGTTTTTCGATGACTGATATACTAAGCACATATTCAGGGACATTACACAGATACATATCATTTGCTGCTTCTACAAACTTCTGTCTTACGATGCTGACAATACGGTTCAGTGGAGAAATCGTATTTAATCTATTACAGGCAAACTGACCCCCCCCCCAGCCACTGATGTCCCCCCAGTCAATGATGTGATGCCCGAAAGGGTAGTTTCCGGTACAGGGAGTGCAGTGTCATGAGAGCCACTTTGGCATGCGTGCATCGCCATACGTCCCACCACACCATAGGCAAATCGAATCTAAAAGAAAGAAAGCTTTTGAGGAAAAATGGGATAACAAGCAGGAGTTGCCAGAAAATTGCTGAGAGAGGGGTCCTAATTAACATTCTACAGGTTCTTACCTTTACCTCATTGCTAATTTGTTAGACGGGTTCCAGCGAATCGGTTTTTTTTTCTTCAAAAATCTCGAGTACTATGGGGTAGAAAAAAAAAACAATAACCAGAAGTATTCTAGACCAGATTATAATGGTGGGGGATGTCAAAATACATATAATTCTTACAAGCGTGTAAAGTCTAAAGCGCGTTCTAGACGATCAATAATATTGACCTCAAAAAACTGACATCCAGAACAGGCCCGTAGCCAGAGGAGTGCTAGGGGGTGCTGAGCACCCCCTAGTGCTCGCCGGAGACTCCGCTGGCAAAATTTCGTGAATAAAAATAACGAATTCTATATATTTTCCTCGCTAGTTCTGTTCAAAACTTTTCTTTCCACTACATTTGAATCATTTTAATGTTTATAAACATAGCAACACTGATTTTGCTTTAAATGACGAATCGTGTGTTTGTCGTTCTCTCTATGTGACGTGTCACAAGACAAGAGCCCGAGTGTCCATCCACCAGTTTTAAACACACAGGCCTTTTTCTTGTGTCACATGACAATTTGCAAGCACAGTGGTAGGCTTGTGATCCATCAGTTCACGTTGAATATCGATGGCTAAATGCCTGACTGGCTGTTTGAGAACTGATAACTTGATAAGTCCACAGAAATAGAATTTTTCTACTTCCAAAAATTCCAAAATTTGATCGTTGTAAAAGTGTTACTCTTTTTCACGCGATTTTTTTTTTCCAGTGGGTTATCGGTAAGTTAAATCACCAGTTTTGACTATCAATTTTGAGACCAAATTCAATGTTCTTATTTTAACTCTTCAAATTTGCTACTTTTCTTCCAGAATGTTTGGTGTATATATTTTAAACATAAGTGGTGTCCCCATAGGGTATACGGCGTATACGCGGTATACTCTCAAGAAATTTCCGAAAATTTCAGCATATACGCCGTATACTCTCAAAAAATTCTCCATTTACTCACAAAATAAATTATTTTCCCTTTTTTCTCAAACTAATAAGTTCTAAGGTATCGCGTCGTCTCATATGTATATCGTCAGTATATGCAAGGCAAAAGATTTGGAATCGCAGGATGCAGAATGTATTGTGAAAGCAATTTTGACCTGTTTTCGAGATGCTGGCTTCTCTGATACATTCATAAAGAATAATACGGTTGCACTTCTGACAGATGGTGCCAGCGTAATGGTTGGAAGTAAGAGCGGAGTCTGGACCAGAATGAAGGCAGATATTCCAAATCTGTTGACTTTTCACTGCATGGCTCACAGACTTGAACTGTCTGTAGATGACGTTAAAAAAGATGTTACTGGTGTCAATAGGTTTACATCTTTTATGGATAAATTATATTCATTTTATTCTGCCTCGCCAAAAAATTCAAGAGCTGTACAAGACATATCTTCTGAGCTTCATACGCAATTTCAAAAAATTGGTCGCGTATTGGGTGTACGATGGGCGTCTAGTAGTTTAAGAACTGTGAAAGCTGTATGGACACCCTACAAAGCATTGTACACTCATTTTTCCAGAGGTGCTGAAACATGTACTAAAAATGCTGAACGTGCTGTTTTTCTTGGCATGAAAAAAAAAAACTCGAGACTGCCGAATTTTTGAAAGATTTGGGATTTTTGTATGATGTATCAAGTGAACTTTCCATTCTAAGTAAATTACTACAATCCCAAAAAATTACCATTATGCGAGCGAATGCAGAAATCTCAAGAACCATACGAATTTTATTGTCATTTAAAGAGAATCCAGGTCTCAAAACGAATGAAGTGGCTACGGCAATTAGAGAAGGTGAATTCTGTGACATTGAAATAAGAAACACAGGAAAAGAAAATGTAAACCAAAATCAGTTTCTTCAATCATTAGTCGACAGTGTGTCCAGGCGACTTCTAAACAACACAGAAACCATATTTCAAGATCTTGACGTTGTTCAAACACAAATATTCAATGTTGAACCTATGAGCGATGCGAGTAATGTTGGACAAAAAGAGGTGAAAAATATAGCTCAGAGGTTTAACCTAGATGAAGAACAGTGTATTGTCGATTTTCGCCTAAAAAATCCAAAATCAGAATTCATGAAGTTGATTCGGGTGGTAGTATGTTCAACCGCGGAATGTGAAAGGGGCTTCAGTTGTATGAATAATATAATCACTGATTTGAGATCTGTGTTGCTCATTCCACACGTTTCGAATTTAATGTTCATATCAATAAACGGTCCAGCTCTTGAAAAGTTCCAACCAGAAAGTTATGTAAAATTATGGCTGAAGGAGCATAGAAAAGCGACCGATAAGCTCCGAGGAACGAGTGTTCGACCAAGAACTGGACAATTCGACAAGAAAAATAATGAATTTTTCGAAATATTGTTTGGGTAGATACTGTAATCTTAATCGTTAATCATATTAATAATTATTGATTTTAAAAAATGCATTCTCAATACCTACATAGCTATTATTTTTTTCTTTCTCATTTTCTCGTAGAACAATAAATGGCTCACTATTAGCACGTGTTTTTCCTTGTGATCATGCTTCTCCATTCTGTTTACATACTATCACAAAAGAGAAAAAGCTGAGTCGGCGATCGGGGGGGGGGGAGCGTATACTCTCAAAAATTTCACTGGGGACACCACTGAACATAATGGATAAGTAGCTGAAAAAATTTACGACAAAATCCAAAAAATGCGACGATAAAGAGTCGACTGCATCTTCTTCGAATTCGAGAGCAAGGATTTTCCCAAGGGGGGGGGGGGTGAGATTTTCAATGGAGAAAAAGTCAAAAATTCGGGTATTTTTTGAAAATCGCCGATATTAGAGGACCATTTTATAAAAATGAAGGTAAAATTACAGCTCGAGCGAAATTTTTTCGAAAAAACGTGTTTTAAAGGCGAAAAATTGCTCATTTTTGCATATTTTACATTCAATTTCAGGTGCCTTGAGAAGCATTCATCCTCTTCGCTCCCCCCTCCTGGCTATACCACTGCCTCGTAGAAATCTTCACGTTATATACCATGTGTACCCTCAAGCCCCCGCCCCCTGGTAAACAGTCAGCATCCCCTACCGCAGATGGCTGGCTACGGACCTGATCCAGAATCAAGAAATCCAGAAATATTGACCATTTCATCCAAAGATTTTGGTTCCTCAGATGATCAAAAACTATAACCAGACTGAAAGTGTAAATTATCAGCATTTAGTTTTTCTTTATCAGTGTATTGAATTCAATTGGGCCAATTCGAGGTATGAGTGATCCGGATCTTGGAATTGCAGCCTTTGCTCTACACGATCGTGAAGTCCCACAAAGAAGGCAATGAACAGTATACATCTCAAAATGATTGCTCTTCTTCTTTTTTGCGCAGAGCAGCGCCTCATGCTTCTTCCTTTTTCATCTTCACCATCCGAGACATAGACATAAATCACCATGAAAGAAACTGACAAAAACTTCCACCAAATTCGTTTACTCATTACCAAACCAAACTGTCGTCACGTGCGCATTAACTGATTGATTCTTGACAGGGCATCAAGAATGTCAGATTGATTCTGATATTCTTGATGTCCGTTCAATTTCTCGTTCTCGTCTCAAGTTTTGATGATTGCATCAATACTTTTGTCCCCTTTTCCCTACATAGTCAATAAAATTGTCAAATTCTAGAACGCGCTCAACACAGACCTTATGAAGAGAAAAACAGTTTCTTGACATCATTCACATTCGATAGAGTTTTCAAAATAGGAATTGAAATTTCACATACACTCCATCCCTGATATTTTTTGTGTCCTCTCGCCCCTACCGCTCAGTTACCACACGTGTAACCTCAGGTACTTCGGTGTTTTAGAGGTTTGAACACGTGAAATTTCCGAACTGACAAAGTGCACAACAATTCCATCGGGATATCAGTTGTGGGGTATTCTAGAAGCACGAATTCAATTTGGATATGTTTGCCTCAAGTTGTTGATCGTGGCACAAGAGGCGGGAGTGAAAGTCAAATGCCTCCCTTTTCTTCGAAAAGTCGGTAAAAAGTCATAAATTACGATCAATATAGGTATCCATAAAGTGTCCGTGATTTTCTACAATTCTGAAAATTGGGTAGCTGAATTTGTTCCTTATCATGAAGTAGTAGTACCACAAAATTTTTAGACATGTCGAATTATAATGGCTTAAAGTTTTACATGGAATTTACATAAAGATTTTACAAGTACAACAAAACTGTTGAATAAGTAGGTACACTGGAAATCAATTCTCAGTATTACAGCTCAACAGGGGATAAAGCTCTGAACATTTCGGAAAAAAGTTAAATATCTAGGATAAAAATTGGCTTTGTAAAAAACCTTCGAAGTTTGAATGTCATAACAATACAAGTCTAGCCATACGTCAACCTAAATGTTAACTTTTCAATATCATCGAGCAAACAGTGTACCTAAGCCTATTTTTTATACTAATTTCAAATCTGATCTAGTAATCTCAATGCAACCTTTTATTCGTCTAAAAATGGACCAAGAAATCCAAAATTTTAGAAATAGACATTGAAAAAGTTAGTGTTTCTAGATGAAAAGTTAGCAACGATTCCGGATACGATTTGTAAATTTTAGTAAAAACTTCTTTCTACCTAGACATGAATATTTGTTTTCCAAAAATGCCATTTTCACCATGAAAAAGAGTTCAAAATTAAATTTAATGCTCAGAAAATAAACTAACTTGATAAATAATTCTAGAAGGGGCAAATTTACTCATAAATACGTCAAACCGGTCGAAATGTAGGACAGCACTACAAAATTTAATTTTTCGCGATACTCCCACTTGAAGGACTCCTCAAAAATCCAATTTTTATTCTACAGACGTTTTCTTTTTCTAAAATATTTAGAATTTCATCCCCTATCGAGCAGTAATACTGACAGTTCGATTCCAGTTTTTTAAATTGTACGCGGTACAAACGAAATCCTCAGGTACATCGCATGTACAACTTCAAGATACTTACCACATGGTCAACTATATAATAAATTGTAAATTGTTGAAAATTTTGTAACCATACTACTTCATAATAAGCAACTAGATTGGGGGTAGCCCACACAATTTTCGAAAATGAAAAAAACAAAGAGAGGTATCAAACATAGTGTTTTCAAAGTCGCTGAATGCATTTTTCATATTATTTTGATTCTGTTTCCATACATGTGGCATTTCAGGTGAGGGGGATGAGCCAAAATTAAAAATAATGAGCAATACAATATATCCATCCTTTCTAGGGTTTTCTGGGTACACGGATTCATTTTTGATGTCGGTTCGCCACTAAGTCCAGAACTGTAGCACTCAGAGCGGAGGTCAAGGTCGAAAATGTCCTAAAATTCAATACAGTATTATTTTGAAAGGGGATCACCCCCGCTACGTCATTGTGTTTTATCTAGCGGAGAAAGGAAGAATATTCAGATTTGTTTAAAGTATTTGTGTTTTATTTGGAACAAACTTTCCAATTACCTGATTCGATACTTTGTTGATTACAGGACTGCTTAGTTAAGCCGAAGCTTTTAGCCGTTAGCCGTTAGATTTTGGCCCAAAATTAGCGAGCCATTAGCTAGCTAATGATACCACGTTAACCATTAGCTGCCAGCCGAAGCCAATCGTTAGAAGACGTTAGCTCAGCTAAGTTTTTAGCCTTTCCTCACCAACTCGTAATCAGGGCTGCTTAGCTAAGCCGTAACTTTTAGCCGTTAGCCAGCCATTAGCTAGCTAATGAGATCACGTTAGCCGTTAACTGTTAGCCGAAGCCAATCGTTTGGAAACGTTAGCGTTCAACTAAGTTTTTAGCCCTTTCGACTGGCTATGCAGCTCTGGCGATTAGTCAAGTCAAATTTGCCCAGTCAGCGGGTAAAATTCCTGTTTTAGTGTTCAAATCGGAGCTAAGTTGAAAATCTAACAAGCCATGTGCTGTCAAAAACGCAGAAAACAGGAAGGTGAAAACAAATAATTGAACATTATTCATTTTAATTGTCGGGGAATGACAACAAAAGACAGGATATACTAATTTGAACAAGGTATTGAGAGGATCAGGTGGGACATCACTGGCCTTTCAGAGTTCCGCCAAGTAAGAGAAAAACTAAGAAATAAAAAATCCGGGACTCAGTCTATTATTTAGGGGAAACAAAAGGATACCGGGGGGGGGGTAGAATTTTACATACAAAATAGCCGCATGGGAAGGGTTAAAAATTATTCCACAACAAGAAACAAGTAGAAATAATATAAGGTAAATTTGGTCTCGAAGATAAAAACAAAAACGACAGACTTCCCGAATTTTGTATGAATAATAATCTAAAAATTGCGAGTACCTATTTAAAAAAAATTCTAAAGAGGAATGGACACGGAAAGCACCAAAAGGCATTACCAGACTTCAAATTTAGCTCAGACCATAGGATGTGTCGCGGAGAGATTCAAATATGAAAAAAATGAAATATGAGAATTTCTGGAGAAAAGGATGCGCCATGGCGAGAACAATAGCAGCACATAGAATGGAGGAAGCGAGAGAATTTATAAGGGGCAAACTCGAAAATCTGGAGGAGAGAGCAAGTGAATATAATACCCAGGACCTGTACGAGAAGTTTGAGGCAACAATTCCTTAACTTCTGCAAAGTTTTTGACTCGGTAAGACACAGGTTCCCATGAAATGCCTTCAAAAACCAGGGAGCAAATGGAAAATATATCGTAGTAATAAAAAATATGTATAACAACTCCAAAGCCTATGTAAAAATGGATAGATCAGGGGAAGAATTCATGGTGGAGAGGGGTGTACGTCCCCTAACTTATTCAAGAGTGTAATTCAATACATTTTTCAACAATTAGACTAGGGGAATAAGGTATCAAAATTGATCGAGAATTCCTAAACACCTTGAGGCTTGCGGATGACGTGGTACTGATAGCAGGAAAGAGGGACGAGTAGGAAGGGATGGGCAACGAATTTATAGAAGCAAGTAAGAAAGCAGGTTTGGAAATAAATATATCTAAAACAAATATTATGTCAAATGCACCCAAACAGATAATCACTATAGACAGCAAGAAAGTCAACTGGACAAGAGAGGTGGTGTACTTGGGACAGGTGATAACATTTGGAAAACGCAGGGGGAAAGAAATTTTCATAAGGATTAAAAAAGGAATGGAGTAACTTTTGGAATTTAAAAAATATCTATAAAAGCAAGATACCATCCTCAATGAAGGCACAAACATGGGAGCTAATAAAAGCAGAAGAGGGAGGTTCAAAAATATCAAATGACTATGGGAGGGTCTAAGCAGGAAATCGAAAGTAAAGATAAAATAAGGAACAAGATAATAAGGTAAAGAACAGGAATTAGAGACATAGGCTATGTGATTAAGAAACTAAAACTAAATTATGCCGAACATATCTGTCAGCAAAAGGAAGGAATATGGGGAAAAAGACAGAGGAGTGGACACCATATGACCAGAAAAGAAACCCTGGAAGGCCAATGACCCGATGGCAGGACAAAATTTTAAAAAAATTTGGGAAGGGAGGAAGACAAAGAGCTCGCCTTAAGAAAGATTGGAAGAAATTGGGGAAGATTTATGCCCAAAAATGGGCACTGGGACAGGAATAAAGCGCTGGTGTACTAGTGGTTCTGCGCCACAAGAAACAGGACAAAATTGTATCCCAGAATTGCTGTATTATAATAATAATGAGAAGAAGAAGAAGAATATTTTTTTGAACTTCTGATTCACTAAGACCATCCAAAACTTATTTAGAACTCTACAAGACTCTCTTAAACTTGCTAATGACTCTTTCGAACGGCTCTTCTAGACTTGATCAAGATTCTTCGAGACCTGGTTACGACTTTCGTTATTTCCTCAAAACTCACCTAAGACTGGTTTAAGATTATGTAAGACTCTTCTAGACTTGTTTAGAACTCCAACTTAGATTCATTTACGACTTTCGAAATTCTTTCACACTTATTTACAATTCCATAAACCTTTTTGAAAAACGCTAGCGGCCTCGTTCGGGACCCAATAAAACGTTGTCATTTATGAAGAATTTATGGCGTCGATATTTTTCTCAGAAAGGGGTAATCGCTCCCGGGCATCCGTCAGATTTTAAAATCAATTTTTCTATCTATTTCACATTATCCTCGTTTGAGGATTTCCAGTCCCTTGGCAAAGGAAGTTAGTGCACTACCACGACACAGTTCACTATAATTATAGTTTTAGGATCGCGCTCAAATTAAAAGTTTATCCATGTAGGTGTAAATGCGAATAGTGCACGTCTTCTGTCGACGTGTTCCCCTTGTCTAGCTTTCGTTATTCGCATTATTACGGCATCTTCTTGCATTATTAATAAATGAATTTCCGGTTTCGTGAGCCTAATACAACACCGGGTATTCCAGTTTTAGTGCCATCCCCTAAACCGCATCGTACTTTTTAGTTTTATTTTATTTGGAACACCGCTGTACGAAGTACACGGCCAACCCTTTTGATATGTAAACGGCGTTTCATGCCAACTCGATATAATAACTGCAATTTGCCAATACGCCATCCCTAATGAATAGTTTTTGGCAAGTCATAGATAATTTCAAAGGGTGATTTCGTTGTCTACGCGAGGCGCGGTGTCTAAAAGTGCTACACTCATTTCTGACCGCGTAGTCGCGAAAATATACATGTACATTCCAGTTATAAGTTACGAAATCGCCGATAAAGATGCACGCGAATCTGAAGGGTCTTAGCCGAGGGCTAGCCAGGGTAGAATCGTGTGATTAACAAAGTCAAAGAAAAATGTACGATATAGTCTTGGCAAATTAAAATTAAAGAGAGGGTTTTAAGGAAAAAACGGATCACAAGCGGGAGTTTGTTGAAAATAGTCGAAGGTGGTGTCTTAATGAGCATACAAGAAATCCCCTGAGGGTCTTTATCTTCACAGTGTGGGTAGTTTAGGGGATACAGGTTAGTGAGAAGATGCATATCTAATCTTTAGGCGGATGATGATGACTTCCTCGCAGCGGGAGGAAAGTTGGGACGTCGACCACGGGACAGGTGTAAGCTTGATTTGAGCGAGTTTTTGTTGTGCCGAGAGGTTTGATGCCGCCACACTTTGAACCACTTACGCAACCTGGTCTGGCGAATGGCGGAAAGGAGATTTGTTCAGATAGGGAGGTGACGAATGATATATGAAAGCTGTGTAGCTTGCTGTGCTGCTTGATCGACTGCCTTGTTTCCTGGGATACCAATATAGCTTGGGATCCAGATGAGTGAAATGCTCTTGGTGGTGAAGGAAATGAGATGGAGAATGAGATAGATGCGTTGGACGCGAGCATGCGTCGAAAGGTAATCAGAAATAGACCTTAGGGAGGAAGGTCAATCTGAGAGGACCAGATAGTGGGTGGGTCTTCGAACGAGGAGATCGTGACTAAGCACTGTAGGATAGCATGGAGTTCGGCTGTGTATATGGAAGCTGTAGTACTTCGGAATATGAGAAATAATTTCAATCAAAAATCTTTCTTGCCTCTGATCTTAAACTTATCCGCGCCGGTGTTCCACAATGTAGTGTAATTAGACCATTCCTCTATCTTATATATACCGCTAATATCCCCCAACCACCGCATTCTATGTTAAACACCTTAGCAGATGATACTGCTATTGTAAATACTACAATGTCGCTATCGATCGCCTGCGATCCCCTGTAAACATCATTGTTGCATGGACTCAGACCTGGGAAATCGAGTTCGATGCTGCAAAAACAGTCCGAATGGACTTCTCGCTGCGTCACCGTAGGTATAACCCTACCAGCATCAACTCCGAACACGTCAAATATCTAGGAATCTACCTGGATCGAAGACTCACCCAGAACTGGCAGTAAACTTACACTGGATAACAAGTGTCTTCTGTACATCTCCATCATGCGCTCCATCTGGACCTACAGGATCCAAATCTAGGTCTGCACGGCAGACAGCAATCTTGCTATTATTCAGAGATGTCAAAATAAAATACTACGGAATATGGTAGGAGCGCCTTGGTACCTCCGAAACGACATGATACACAATGACCTTCAACTTGAAACGGTTCAACAAATTGCCGCCACAACTACCACATGTTATATCAAAGGCTGCACTAGCATCCAAAAACCGAAGCCATAACGCTGCTTCATCCACTCCCAAATTGCCGCCTCAAGCGCAAAGTAAACCAAACCATTATGTAACTCGAAATAGGCCTATCCCCAAGTGGTGAAATGTTACCATTAATAATAAGTCCAGAATTAGTGATAATATGGCCCCTCCATGACTGCATGGCAGGCCAACCACGTGACTTCTCTTGATTATATGTTTAGATGAATGCCCCCGGGCAATTCTTAAAAATAAAATATATTTTAAAAACATCTGTCTTCATAAAAATAGTCTATTGCACTTTCTTCATATCTATCGCAGAAACGTCACAAATCGGGGGTTTAAAATGACTCTTCCAAGCAGCACAGTGCAACAGAGGATGGAGCGGAAAAACAGATTTTTTTGCTTTTTTCTCACTTCATCGGGTTTTGAAAATCGGCAGTATTGAAATTTTACATTAATTCGACTCCATATCTCTGTATCCTTCAATCGTCTCTCGAAACTTTTTGTCCCCCTCACCTCCACCCATCGGATACCACACATGTGAAGTCCGGTTGCTTTATTTTTCAATGGTTTAGACACGCAGTTTTTAGGGTGAGTTTTTGAGTTCATATAGTGAACAGAAATTCCATCGGGATACTGAGAACAATTTTTACAACAGTTTGTGCACAAGTTGAAAGTTGCGGCATTAGGGCCGGGAACCAGAATCAAAAATTTTGTAAAATACAATATCGGTATCAGAATATTCAAGTTGCTTAGTTAATTTCTCATGTTATTTTGATTTTATTTTCAATGTGGAATCTGAGGAGTGAGGAGTTCAAATTTAAAATGAGAAATACAATATACCCATTACGTCTAGGGTTTTTTGTGTCGCCGAATTCATTTTTGATGTCAGTTTTACTTAAATTTGGAAACTGTGTCAGGGTGGAGGCCGCTATCGAAAATATCAATATGGGTATCGAATGTACAGTATTCAAGGTCTCTGACACGGTTTTTATGATATTTTGACTTTATAAGTGCGATATCGGAGGACGGAGACAAAAATTTTTAATAAAAAATGTATTGCACACATTAGGTGTTCATTGAATATTACTCCATCTATATCGAAAAATTTCTCTCGCGCATAGACCTCATCTTGATCAGTCATGTCTGAATATGCTGCAGAAGTAGATATTAATGAGGATGCTAATGGCAATTTTGAGGAAAGAGATGTAGCATCACTCGAAAATAATGATAATTTTATAGATAATTGACCTATCCAAGACTGTTTTGCCTACGCAATTTACAAATATGTACTTTTTTTGTACTTCTTCAATTGTAGAAATTACGAAAAAATGAGCGTCAAAAATTTTTAATTATGCTCAGTAGACTTCAGCCGAGGACAGCGAGTTGTAGGGGGTAATAAATTTCGATAAAGAAATGGCTGTTGAAAAAAAAAAACAACACCGAGCATATCCTATACTTATTAATTATTTACATTACTTTGACAGAGTTGACTCACGCTACTAGTTTCAGTAGCTCAGTTTTCAAGTTGAGGTCCATCTGGTATTGAAAAAGAATTCATTCACTTTTAAACCCATAGATAATAGGTATATGCAATATATTGTTTACTTCGGAATTTGGTTTAGGTTCTCTCTTCCAGTGCCACAGTTATTGGATCAAATAAAGTGGCATTTTACATCGTAGCTTCAGCCCCTGTCTCTTCTACTATTTGCAAGTTTGAGTGAAACTGACATCAAAAATAAATTCAGCAGCGGCCCTAAAGACTCAAAACTCAATTCATATGTTGTATTTTTTATAATTTTTTATTTCGGCTTCTGCCCTTTCCTTCCTAATATAAAGTCATGAAAATAGGGTCAAAATAATACAAGAAATGAATCCAACAACCTAGAAAACTCTATATTATTTGGTACCCATATTGAATTTTGAAACATGTTCGATCTTAGTCTTACCTCTGGTCCTACAATTCTCAACTTAGAGGTAAAACTGACAAGCGATCCCGAAAACCCTAAAAAAGATCGGCAATACGTCTACTGTTTTTCTCATTCTTCAATTTTGACTTCTTCCGCTTACCCAGATTCCACAGTGAACAGACACAACATGAAAAAATGAACTTAGCGACATTGAAAATCCTACATTTCATAACTATATTGCATTTTATGACATTTTTGACCTTGACCTCTGCCTGCGGTGCTACAATTCTGAACGCAGGGCAAACGGATACAAAAATAGAATTTGGGGCCCTCGAGATAGGAGGGATAAAAGGGGTAAGAAATTCTCGGTGGCTGAAAACGACGGAGGTAGAAAATCGAGTGCGTGTAAAGTTGTATTCTTCCTATTCTAAAAATCTCATGAACTGCAGCAAATTTGTTGAAGGATTGGGAAGCAGACATTCTCCAACTACTAAAGCAAAAGAATTAAGAATTTTCCAAATTCTAAAAAAAGGCTTAAGACACAAGCATGAATTTTCCAAACGAGCATCTTAAATTGCCAATTTGCCAACTCTGAAAAAGATGCGAGCCCCCCTTTCATGCCTTCATGGCTACGATTCTGATGAAGCGAGAAAAAGTCTCGAAAAACTGCTTTTCTCTCCACAAGGCCTAAGCTAGATTGTGCTGCTAGGAAGAGACATTTTGATCCCCCACATTTACGACACTTCTCAGATAGATATGCACAAAAAAAAACCGAAGACTGTTTTCACAGAGAATCTGATGCAGAACTGCAGAACAATTTTTAACTGATTTTTTTTTTTTATATCTCATAGTACTCAAAAATTTTGTTGAAAACCGATTATTTATTTATTCTTGTGTAGGGCTCAAACCACTTTTAAAAATTAGCAGAATGAGTCGACATGGAAATGTTTAGTACGTTAGTTAGGACACCACCCTCACCATTTTCAACAAACTCTTACTTGATACCCCTCTTTTCCTCTGAACTTCTCTAATTACCAAGACTAGATGAAGCCGCAACGGGTAACCCTCTGAGAAGCAGAAGGAAATTAATCTGAGAAATTTCTTTCCTAGGTTTGAATGTGAGACAAAATTAAAACAGACTTTGTGGCATGCTGGGGAAAGGAAGCTGTGTTCCCCCAGGAACTTTCAAAATTCATTGAAAATTTAATGCCGGTGACCTACATTGACACGATTGCAACCGGTCTACTCCCACTGACATTCCAACCGAAATTCGTCAACCGACAAAATTCGAAGAAGAGACAGTTCTCGATAATACGTTTCGATATGCGAGTTGATAAGGAAAGATAAGGAAAACTTTTCACCGACTGTTTTCTTTAACGAAATATAGGGCGGAAGAGATACGTGGCGTTTCCCGTCCAGAAAAATCAACGCAGCTTCCCAATGAAATTCCCGAAAATTATTGAACATTCAATATTGGGTTAAATTGACTTATTAGGAGAAAACAGCCGAAAATATCCCGCACCTTCCTAGACATTACAACCAAATTTCGCCAATGGGATTCGAAGTGCAGGCAAGTTTTCGGTGATGCATTTCGGTACGTGAGTTGGTGAAAAGAGCTCTTGAACTCTTTATCGAGGAGCATTTTCTTCGATGATAAAGACAGGAATTCCTTTGATATTTGAAATTACAAATTTCCTATTTACACATCAAGCATAACGTATTTCATTCTTCAGTCCAGTTCCATAATTATACTCCCATAAATAAAATGAAAGCGGAGGATAAGACGTTAAATTTTGTATATATCCTTTCAGCCACTCGTAAAGATCCAACGAGTCGAAAATAACGTTCAAGTTCTTCACGAAATAAATGCGATGGAAAAGTAGATAAATACATTTTGCTTACCTATACTTCATTTAGAATGAGGAAAGTGAACTGGAACCTCAAGTCCACCGCACTTGTATACTCTTGACAGATGAAGTTATTTTTAGTTTCATACCTAGAAAATAAATAATAAATCCAAATTAGTCGAGTCGGTACTTCTACAAAATCTTAAGCTTCAAGAAAGACAGCGAGACTGTCAGTGTACATACTATAGGGTTAATAAGCACGAAGACATAATTTTGAAAACGACAGGCCTCACCGGTACGAATGGAATACTTTATAGAAAATTTAGATTGAAGAACGTACGATAAATGATACCAAAATCGAGATACCTGCGGTATATTTCATTAATTATTATCAAGTATCATTTTTGGCACCTGTGAACTGAATCAGTGTATGCACAATCATAAGTCACTTTTTCAATTTCAAGTTTTAACCAAAATAAAAATATAAGAAACGTCCATACTAGGCAACTAGCCTCGACTAGTGAGTCTACAGACTGCGCAGATTCGTGTAAACAAGAAAATTTCTTCAGTTCGCTTTTACGTCTCATTTTGGAGATAAGATCTTGTAGGGACAAACTATCAGTTCAGGGAAAGATGCACATTTGTCACCCTTCTTCCGCCGCATTAATGTAAACTTTTCGAATAAATTAGAGTTCTTTGAATTTGAAAATGGGAAACGTGACAAAACTGGCAAAAATAATCAAAATGCATAACCGGTTTTAATGAGGTGGATTTGGGGGATAATCCCTCCACTTCTTGTACAGAAATTTTCCAACAAATTAAAAAAACTAGGCTCGCTTTGCATGCAAATGAGTGTCTTCGTTAGTTGTTATGGATGATAATCATAAGATCCGCCCTCTTCCAGGAATTCTGGTACCAGGCTTGTAAGAATGATTGCCTGCCTGTCAGTCGATCTGCCTTCATTTCTATCTGTCAACTCAACTACATATTTCGTGTATTAGACAGCTGCCTCTTGGTTTAACTGACTTATTTTTGTTTCACTGCCTAAATGGACCTTAAGGTAATAGGTCTGCCCTTAAATTTATTTCAGATTTCAATTATGCAACCTATTATACGTTTTTGATTTCGACGAAGGAGGCTACAATCAAGATTTCAGAATTTAGAGAGCTAATTAGTATTTACTACAAATTGGCCCATCCAATAGCTCCAGTTCATTGAATCTTCCCACCAATCACTTTTTTGATGCAATTTCAATCTGAGGCAATTTTCCCAGCTGCCCTCTCCGAATATTCATTTAAGCCCGAGTGAAACATTTAAAGATTTCTGCAATCCCTGCACAGACTTTTCGACAGTCTCCAATTCTTCTTCCAGACTTACTAAGATTCTGGAAGAGTCGGACTATAAGACCATTCAATAGGGTGATCCAAAACTAAGCAATTTTCGAAATATTTTACTACAAGTGGATGAACATGTTTCTTTTGACTCAAAAATCAATTAGCTAAAATTTGTTTTGAAATCGAACCATTATGAAGGGTCTTGCTGGATGGGTCAAGTTTAACACAGGATTCCTCATTTGGAAATCTGCAATCTTCCTTTTTAAAGCTCCCGATACACCGATTTCGGTCGAAAAAATTTGTTTGAAAGCTTTTTATCGAAATAGTTGTTCAGTTTCAGTTTAGCTTAATTACGTACTGAAGTTAATTCGTAAGCGAAAAATGAAATAATTATAATTTTCAGTGAAAATAAAAACCTCTTTATTTAGTCTCTACAATTTTTCGAGTTGATCCAAAGAGGGAGCTGGCTTTTTCGACTTTTTCCCAAAAATCAAAAAGTGGCAAAAAAACAACAGAAAATGGGTTTCACTACACCATAAAAGGAAGAAAGGTAGACCCCAACTAAATGGCAGGATGAAATTATTAATACATTTTTTTTTCAAAGTTTTGATTTTTACCAGTACTCTCATTCAATATATACGAGATGGACCAAATTTTCACGTAACCTTTTTAATACATAGTATTCATCGCGAACTTTTAATTCATATACAAATTTTGCCTATCTGTGAAATTAAAGGCGCTATCAGGCAACAAAGTATTGTAAGAGCTGTAGAGCCTTCAGTATTGCAGATAGGCACAATTTGTATATAACTTATCTTGAATATCTTCATCATTACTACTGTTAAGGTTATATGTGAATTTGGCCTATCTGCCATACTGAAGGCGCCATAAAGCAACAAAGTATTGTAAATGATTTTTAGCGTCTTTAATTTCACAGATAGGCAAAATTTGTATAATATGAACTAATTTAAAGTTCGCGATGAATGCTATTAATATTAAAATCTGCTGAATATATTAAAATGTACCAAAACAAACCAAAAAATTACAAAACGTATCAAAAAAGTCGAGTATCTACACTGCATTCAGATATACATTAGTACCTGGATATGTCTTATAGTTGCTGAACATGCTCTACGCATTCTGTCAACATAAGAATGTCGATTTCGATCAACTGAGCGCAGCTATCAGTCAGTGAATTTAACCCAGACGTCTGGTACAAACACGGTTTTCGCTCAAGTATACTCAGTAGTATGACTTCATAGTAACAGGAGAGTGTATCACAACCTAATTAAAAAAATTCCATGGAACTTTCTATTAACAACTTGGCTGCAGACTGCAGTCGTGCAGCAAAGATCAAGATCAATCAGCAAATGGCTGGGAAAATGTTGGGGGGAGGGAGCGTAACGTTTGGTACAAACACAGTTTTCGCTCAAGTATACTCAATAATATGACGTCATGGTAACAGGAGTGTACCATACCCTAACTAAAAAATACGGCTGCAGACCGCAGTCGCGCAGCAAAGATTAAGATCAATGAGCAAATGGCTGGAAGAATGTCGAGGGGCGGCGTAACTTTTGGTACAAACACAGTTTTCGCTCACGTATACTCAGGTCAGGGTTGGCTCTAGTAGCTGAGCCTATGGCAATTGCTTTCTTTAGGGTCGCCAACGAGCCCCTTGCAGTCACTTTTATAGGGTCAGCAGCGAGCCTCTTGCAATCACCTTTTAGGGTCTGCAGCGAGCTTTTTGCAGTCACTTTTTTGACATCGATATGTCTATTGGCTGGCCCTCCTACCCTATTTTCAACCGACAGCAATTCCGACCGACACGGAAACTGATTTCCGTTCAGTTCACAGTTCAGTTCAGTTGTGCGTATTGCGTGAAGCCAATCAGTATGAGTTAGCTCTTTATGGTTTCAGTTTGGTGGTCCACATTTTCATGGAAATTATTTTCCCTTCTAGCCATGTGCTCATTGATTTTGATCTTTGCTGTGCGGCTGCAGTCTTCAGCAGATTAATTTGCAATGCTTAAAAGTTCGATATCTTACAGCCAAGGGTATACTTGAGCAAAAACTGTAACCCCCCGCACGCTCGACGCTCTACCCGACATTCTTCCAGCCATGTGCTCATTGTTCTTGATCTATATGATCTTAGCTGCGTGACTGCAATTTGCAGCCGTGTTGTTAATAGAAATTTCCATTAGGGTATGATACATTCTTGTTGCTGTGACGTCATAGTACTGACCTGAGTATACGTGAGCGAAAACTGTGTTTGTACCAAAAGTTACGCCGCCCCTCGACATTCTTCCAGCCATTTGCTCATTGATCTTAATCTTTGCTGCGCGACTGCGGTCTGCAGCCGTATTTTTTAGTTAGGGTATGGTACACTCCTGTTACCATGACGTCATATTATTGAGTATACTTGAGCGAAAACTGTGTTTGTACCAAACGTTACGCTCCCTCCCCCCAACATTTTCCCAGCCATTTGCTGATTGATCTTGATCTTTGCTGCACGACTGCAGTCTGCAGCCAAGTTGTTAATAGAAAGTTCCATGGAATTTTTTTAATTAGGTTGTGATACACTCTCCTGTTACTATGAAGTCATACTACTGAGTATACTTGAGCGAAAACCGTGTTTGTACCAGACGTCTGGGTTAAATTCACTGACTGATAGCTGCGCTCAGTTGATCGAAATCGACATTCTTATGTTGACAGAATGCGTAGAGCATGTTCAGCAACTATGGTTGAAAGAAATAATAAAAAAACTAGGAGTGATTGCAAGAGGCTTTTTGACGATCCTAAAAATTGGAAAGAATTAGGTAATGAAAGTAATAAAAAAAACTCTACTTTTTAATGATTATATTTATATGATATTTCAAAAAAAAAATTTACCTTCAGGATTGAAGTTTTTTAGTTATTTTTTGAATTTTTTAAGGTGGTTTATATTTATACCTAGGTCCATATTAGTACCTCAATTTTCAATTTTACAAAAATTGCAGCAGTGGGAGAACTTGCAAAGTTGAAGAAAAAAAATCTAGAAACTATACTTTATACAGTCATGCTTTATCTTTCGACACATGCTCATTAAAATCGGATAATTTTGACCCGAGTTATTGAGAAAAAAGTTACAGTGGTTCATAACTGTACCTTTTACTCTACTGTGTAACCGAAATTCGACAGAGGCCATTGACCTTTGAATTGACTTTTCTTAAAAATTTTTGATAGGCACTGCATTCCTACACTAATGAGAACATTGAGAACAATTTTCTACAGTCAAACTAAGTTTTTCAATCAAACTCGATGTTTTGGGAGCTTCAAAGAAAAATTTCAGATTTTCTTCTGAAGAATGCTATGGTTGCTCCTTCCCCCTAATCTATCAAGTTTATTCGATTTCAAAAAAATGTGTATAAAATGTTGACTAATGGGGTTTTAAGCCAACAGGAACAAATTTAGCCACTGTTAGTAAAATATTTTCAAAAATTGTCAAAAATATTGGATCAGCCTGCTATTTAGGATTCCAGATATGTTTAGAAGACCTTTCCAAACATCCTTTTTACTTTTTCAGGCTGACCACTCAAATTTTCTCTGAAAAAGGTGATAAAAGTGACCAATTTCGTAAAAAAAGTGACCAAAAAATCACCATAATTCCCATAATTTCGACTAAAAATTATTCTCATTCAGACTTTATGTAATCTTTGGCTCCTATATCTTGAAAAAAACATACATCACATGTTTTTCGCAGCATCACACACTCTACTCACGCACACTTGTCTTGTATACTTACATCACATATCAGATTGAAGAAACATTTTTTTCAGTTTTTTCCTCTCGATAAATTGATAATAGTTAAAATGAGCATTTTTTATATTTTTTTGAAGGAAAATTTTTTAAAAAGTGACTTTTTTAATTAAAAAGTAACTTTGTGACCAAATTTCAAAAAAGTGACCAAAGGTGACCAGAGGTGACTTAAGGTGAAAAAAAGTGACCGAGTGGTCAGCCTGCTTTTTTCATACACACGGGTATCCGAAAATGCTCGGAATGAACTACTGAAACGCGGCCTGGAAAGCAGAAGCGCAAATATCCTACCTAGGCAGGGGAAGGATGACTCAGCGGAGGGCTGACATGAACCAAAATAATCTACAGATTCTTTCACTCGCACAACTTTTCTGTTTCTTGAGAAGCTTTTAGGGTATGGGGAGGGGGGCTGTCTTTACTTAAGAGTCTGTGCGTGTTAAATGCCAGCCACAAATGAACTGAACTGCACGCATTTCCGAATTAAACGAAGAATTTGCGAGTACCATTCGTCTATCGTATACCATTTCTAGTTTAAACCATTCGAGGGAAAAAACCGCGTATAATTTATTATACAGCAAATCCGTAGCGGATCGTTGCTGGAAACCGTTGTAATTTACAAGTATATAGTATCCCTAGGTGTCTACTGTATTCCATCTATACGAAAAAATAGATAATGTGGATACAACTGTACGTGTTCTGCCGCCTCTGAATGCGGCTAGAAAGAGTGCAAAATGGCATTCAACTTGTTTTTGATATTTTTATTTGCGAAAAGACGAATAACGTATTAGTTGAATACCTCTGTGGTGTTGCGTAACCTTCCCAACGTTTGCATGCCGGCAAGGTCCGAACGAAACTAGTATTATTTTTCGTGGCCGAATGCAGTTTACTAGCCTAGGGTGATGATTTGGAACAGTTTAGTTCCGGTGCATATAATATCAGGGAGTGTACCAATATACCGGTGCATATCGCGGTGCTGCGTGCATTTTCGATAGGGAGCAGTCGACACCACGAGCGAATACTTTCGGGAAGGTCACGCACCGAATAAGTTAGCTAAGCGTGAAACTTCCGGCCTTCGAAGGAGCCGTAAAAAAGATGGCCTTTGCCAGCGCCATTCTACAAAGCCTAGACACGAGTATCGAGTACATATACCGTTCAGATATAGGTAATCGTCAGTCACTTGTCCGGTATCTTCGACTATGATCGACTTCCAAGTCTTACGAACTTATTCGCATGCATGGAAAAGATCGCATCAATGAAGGACACGCTTAGAGCAGAGAAACGAATGCATTTCTAAATGGTTACAGAAGAACGCCCGCTCTGTATGTGCTACCTTGGCGTGGTGAGGGAGCTCCAAGAAAAACTAAAAGCACACTTAGGAGAAGGAAAACTCCGTCAGATAAACTCTGATGAAAGCAAGGGGAAACTACACCCTGGAGATGCGTCTCCACCACAACAATTATTATGGCAACTCACGAAGTAAATAATAATTCCAGACGTAAGAAGTCTACTATTCGGATATCTGGGCGGATACTACCTTAATTTAGCTAATGAATCCATTTAGAAGACATAAATAATGAATAGGGTCGCCGGGGAATAAAAAAAATGATGAATCCTCCCCTCCTGCTTTGCGCTCACTATATCACTTCTAGGTATAATGAACTCCTTTTCAATCCACTTTTTATATTTTCTCCAACGTGGATCCATTTTACAGTTCCGTGGTATGGTTAAGGGTCCTGTTGAAAAATTGACACAAATGAGCTTAGGGTACAGCGGTGGCAATTTTTGTATAGCGGGTATAGCGAGTCGCTACACCTCAAGGCAGTTCACTAAACCCTAGAAAAAAGTTCGCTCACCCCGAAAAATTTCATCAACTATTTTTTATAAATAGGTAGAATGAGATCTATCGTGAACTGACATGGGAGAACAAAGGGTTGTATATTAACGGCCAAAGTGTCAATTTCTGAGTGTGAGTGAACTTGGTAATATTCCATGTGTAGGGTGTGCCAATTCACTTTTTCGTCTTCTGAATGCCAGAGCGCTTTCGACTGTTATGCCATCATCAGTGGAGTACCCTAAATGAGACTTGTCTCTTATGGTCCTGTAGTCATTTTAATAATAATAATAATAATATATATTTGCGACCCTCTCTAAGCCTAAAGCGGCCAATTACAGAGGGGGTCGGGGGAAAAATATACACAAATTTTTACGATGAAAACTAAAAACAAAAGAGAGAGAGAGAGAGAGAAAACCTTAAGAAAGGAAGATGAGTGTGGAAGTAGTCACGGTCGAGAGTAGTACCGTATGGTGAACCTGTTTAGTCGTGTGCTCCTATTGGTTGCCTGTGATTATGCAGTTTGTCCAATCAGTGAGTGCTGAGTGTTATTAGTTGTGTGCGCCTATTGGTTGTCTGTGATTGTGCAGTCTGTCCAATCCGTGGGGGTTATGTTATTAGTTGGAATAAGTTCTCACTTTGAAAGTTAGTTGTTGTGTTTATTAGGTTATTTTGTTTTGTTTTTGTCTTTATTATTTCTAGGTGTTCTTTTAATTTTCTTTTTCTCGTGTTGTTTTCTATGTGTAAGATTTTGTACTTTTCTGTCAATTTGTCATTATTATGTCCCTGGTCATTGCAGTGTTTTCCAAACAGTGATTTGTCATCATTTAGCTTCCGTGATTTTTCATGTTCTTTGATTCTGGTTGTAGCACTCTGAAGAAAAAGTGAATTGGCACACCCTACACATGGAATATTAATGGCAAAAAATTACAAATTCGAAGTTTGCTAAATTGCTGACAATGTAATCCTTATTGCCAACTCCTTCTTGAAGAACTAAATACAAAAAGCAAATTAACTGAACTATCAATTAATTTCAACAAATCAACTTTCACGGCAAGGAATCCCCCTTAGAAAAATTAAAAATTGACAGAAACGAAATTAACGCAGCCAAGGAAATGATTTACGTAGGCCAATACTATCTTTCGATCAAAAAATGGAAAAGGAGATAAGCAGAAGAATTAAAGGAGCGTGGAGTAAGTTTTGGTCGTTGAAACACATATTTCGAGGAAACTTTGAACACTGTCAAAAAGAAAAAAAACGCAATATGTGCGTTCTACCCATTTCAACCTACGACTGCCCAACCTGGGTGCTTACAAAATAGCTAACGAGTAGATTAGCTACGGAAAATTCCATGTTATGGTCCATCTTGGGAGTCTGGAAATCGGACAAAATAAGAACCAACTTATTACAGAAGAAAATTCCAAACTTTAAAGATGTAATAGTCCTTATTAGAAATCAAACGAAAATGGGGTTGGGCGTGGCATGTCGCCTAAATGTCACCAGAAAGACCCTTTGGGATTTTGCTTACATGAAAAAAAGAAGGGGAGGCCAGCGGAAATAATGGAGGTATGATTTAGATAAATTTCATAGGTACAAATTTTTCATCGAGTAACCTAAGTGCGAGGTGAATGGGAAAGGGTGAGGTAATACCTTTGCCCTCAGAGGACCGGGAGCACTTTCGGCGTAGAAGTACGCAGTAACTCTGCTTCCTTAAAATAAAGGATTTTGATTGATTTGATTAATTTTTAGTAACGATCACAGAACTACTAACGTGTTGTATCTTTGTGTATTATTAGCTCAGATTAGAGTACTTGTCCAGTCTTCCCCGATTTTTTAAATTTTTAGCGGTGATGAGTTCCTTATTTATTATTATTATTATTATTATTATTTTTTTTTTGTATTTATGCAGTTATTCGAATAAATTAAATTTTGATCAGGAACAGAATTTTTTCTGAACCTTAAAAATTTTTGCTACGTCCTGAAAAAATGCAGACATTCTGTTTTCCGTCAATTGGGTTTTTGTTACACGTTAAAAAAATCTAGGTTGCCACAGCTGTTAGGGTAACCGAAGAAAATTTATTGAACATATTCACCCCGTTAAAAAACTCAAGATTTGAAGCATTCCAAAAGAAACTTTCCAAAAAGTTCGAAAATTTCATTATTCTTGAAGTTGTTCCCGTTCACATCCACCGGCACCAAATTCTCAATGCTGATAGCTACTCAGCTACTGATCAGTTTTGATGGTTCCATTAAAACATGTGGATATGCTGACGTGCTTACATGTTGAAATACTACAGCGTGCCAACTTTGAGAACTAAAAAAATTGTGGAATGGAAGAATGGATACACTATTGCTATATCTTTCTGTTGAGCAAAGTAGATTCAATTTCCATTCATTAGTTTCAGCCTCAGAAACACTTCAGAAACTTTCCTGAAATATGATCCTATTCAGAACTTTTTATGATACACAGAGAGCATGGTTTAGGAGAGCGAAATGAAAGAGAGTTGAGGCGCACGGAATTTTGTAAAGAATATAAATTAGTTACTGGAAACAATCTCTTTAGAAATCCCGAGAAAAGAAAATACAAATTGGAAAAACCCAGGAGATGAAAGAAGATATCAAATAGATTATATTATGATGAGAAATAATACAAAAATCAAATATTGCGGACTGTATGATATTAAGCAGAAGCGGATGTAGATAGTGATTAGGTAATTACAATTTAGTAATAATGAAATGTAGGTTTAAATTTAAAAATATGAATAAGAAGAAAGTGAAAACAAAATAAAATTTAAAGAAAAGAAAAGAATACCGAATAGGAATAATGAAAAAAGCTTTGTAAATCACGGGAAGGGGAGTGGATAGCACTAAAAAAATAATAATCTGACAGCAAGAAAAAAAGATAGGTACTAAAATAGTAGAAATGAGAAAATCATGGATGAAAAGTGAGATACTAGAGGTAATGGAAGAAAAAAGAAAATATAAACAAGCCAATGATAAAGAAACTAAGGACAAATATAAGGCTTTAAGAAATCAAATAAAGACCGAATGTAAGAAGGCCAAAGAAAACTGGATTAATCAAAATTGGGAAGAAATTGAGGACAGCAAATGAAAGCAGAAAAAGTGGGTAAGATATATCGAAAAACAGAATAAGAATGGAAGAAGTACAAGTAAATGTATGGAAAGAGAAGATAGTGTACAGGATGAAGAAAAAGGAAATCCTATTTTGAGATCGGAATTTGAAAAAGCTCTGAAAAAAATGAAAGCAGGTAAAGCAGAAAGAGGTGATGAAATAGTGAGTTATTGAAGAATGCAGAAGAAGCAGTTTAAAAAATATATATACGATTTAATTTTCAGAATGTACTAGGAAGGAGCAATGCTAATATATTTCCAGAAAAACAAGTTAATTATGATCCCTAGGTTTGCCGCACATATGTCGGCAGGACCTGGGGACTCTCCCAAATTAATGCACTGGATATATACCGGTGCAATATGTCCCAGAATCACATATGCGGCCATTGTGTGGTGGGGCCGGGTCCACCTGGCCAAAGTCAGAGAGGAACCATGCAACGGGAGCAATGAGTACGGTGCCGACAAAGGCACTGGAAAGGCTCCTCAACTGCTACCACTTCACACTGCTGTAGAAGTAGCTGCGATAATGGGGGCTTATCGTCTGGGTCAACCAAACACAGGCCATAGAAGGATATAGGAGATGGTGGGGACGATAGACAAATGCTTTGGGATGCCAAAGGATAGAATCGCGATGGAACACTTCTTTGACCAGCCGTACCGTGCGCTAATACCCACACGCCCGGCTTGGGAAAAAACGAGAATGTGTGGTTTGCAAATGCCTCAAAGAATAACCAAGGTGTAAGAATCGGAATCGGGAATGCAAAAGGCGCTGACAACTGTTCAGTGGCACTGAGCAAGGTCGTCACTATCCTCCAAGCAGAGATGATGGCGATCACGGTGGCCATTGATAGAAGCCAGCAGAAGGGCCTTGTTAATAAGCAGATCAATATCTGTACTATCGTCACACCAAACTATATCCCTGGTGGTGGCGGAGTGTGTTAACAAACTATACACCCTTGCTCAGGAGAACCGTGTCACAATACTATGGACACCGGGACACTGCAGCATAAAAGGGAACATGATCGCTGGCAAGCTAGCGAAAGGGGCATAAAAAAGGAACTGACAACACCCAGTCCGTGTCTTCCTGTAGCATACAGCGTCATAAAATCCAAAGTAAATGCTTGGATTAGTAAGCAGACGGAAATTCACTGGCGGTTGGCTAGTGGCATGAACTTCAGAAAAAACCCTGATAGGAGACACCCCCAGTAAGTATGCCAAGTTCCTATTAGGGCTTGACAGGAAACATGTAAGGCTCATAGTCGGACTACTAACTGGTCATGGGGCCACAAAACACATGTGGTATAAAATAGAAGTGGTGAAAAGCGGCCCCTGTAGGTACTATGGAGAAGAGGAAGAAACCTCGATCCATATCATACATCAATGCCCAGCAATAGCCGGGACAAGACGTGAAGCATTGGGGGCTAGAGTATCCAGCACTCAATGAAGTCAAAGGGATAGAGCTAAGTAAAATTCTCAATTTGGTTATAAAAGTGAGGCCACTGAGCTGATCCTTAACAGCAACTTGAGGAATAGTGCAATGGACTGCAAAGTCTGAGCACTCGGCGCATATAGCGCCACCTCAAGCAAATGTGAAGATTATCGTATTGTAAGTTTACTATCGCACGCATCAAAGATTTTAGCAAGGATACCTAAGAGAACACAAAATAAAATAATGGAAAAAAGGGTGGAGAAGATCTGTTTGGATTCAGAAAAGGCAGAGGAACTAGTGAAGAAATTTTATGTTTGAGGCTTTCAATAGAAAAAAAAGAAAAAAAAAAAGTGAAAAGGTAGATTGAGGAACAGCTTTTGATAATGTTGAATGGTCAAACATGTTTCAAATATTTAAGTAGGTAGGTATGGGAGTTAAGTATAAGGAAAAAGAAGTAATATGGAACTTATATAAGGGTCAAAAGGCTCAAATACAAATAGACGATGAAGTGGGAGAAGCGAAAATTCAAAAATGAGTGAGACAAAGGCTGCTGTTTTTCACTAGTAGTGAGTGTTTGACGTAACTCCCCCCCCCCTTCCGGTATAAAAGTAAAAAGTGTCGGTTTTACAACTCGTCTCAGCGAATCTTCAGTTCTTTCTTTTTTAATCTGGAAGAGTCTAAGAAAGTCTATGTAGAGCGTACAGTAATAATCTTAAATCCAAAATATTTTAGAGATAGTCTTGAACAATTCTGGAAGAGTCTTGAAGAGTAAAATAGTCTGAATTATTTCCAAGGAAGGGTGGGAATATATTTTCCTCCCTCACTTTTGGGAAAAAAATCGCTAAAAAACACTTTACTGCTTATTTTATCGAGTCTTAAAGGATCTTATAGAAGCCTAGAAGAGTTTAAAAAAGTTTTTGTAGAATCTGAAATAATAATCTTGTACAAGAATGAAAAAGTTTTAGAGATGGCCTTTCAGAACTCTGAAAGAGTCTTGAAGAATAAAATACGTTTGAAGGAATTAAAAAAAAAAAAACACAAAAAAAAACTATGAGTATATTATATCCCTTCCTATAGGTCTTGACCGTCATTCTAAATACTGTCCTTCATCCAAAAAATTAGAAATGTGGGAAATCAATACAAGAACTGCGCCGCGCACGATGCAACTGCGATCTTTTTTGAAAATTTTTGATACGTGGCAAGGCTGAACGCACCTTCATTTATGATGTTACACAGAAAAATTATTTCAAAGCCCACACACGGTGTAGCCTGAAATATAAGCGTTGAAGTGAAGCAAAGTCATCAGTAGACTAAGAGCAGTGTGGAATGGAGGGGGCTCTTCAATTTTTTCACTTGTTCCTCTCATCCTCTCAAAACTATAGAACCTATCAAAGCTTCTGAGTTTGTTTGTTTTTTTTAAACTCATAAAATTATTAGCTATGCGCCTTCAAAATTTTTCTGTTATGACACAACTTATTCAGGTTGACAAGCAAAATGGAAACACAAGAACAGAGATGTTTTGTCAGAAATATAGCAAATTTGAGAGCTGACGATAAGAAAACTGATAATTAAAAAGTTTACATTTCAGAAAGTTGTCACGAATTAAGATCGTCAAGAAAATAAATGAAACAAAGAAGAGGCTACTTGCGAGAAATGTTACAAATTTGAAAGCTGACCAGTAACAAAAATAAATAAATAATGAAATTTGGGTGAGAAGGCGATAGTAGTTTGTACACCTGAACCGTTTAGGGACCACCATCAGCCTACTCACCCAATTTCTCAAATTTCGCTTTCTAATCCGGGATAAACGTCAGCTCAATTCTCCACAATCGATTTACACTTTAATCCGGCAATAATAAGGTTCGCTTCCGCGAACACGTGACGTGTTTATTCGAAATGTTAGTTTTTAATTTCTCGTGAAATTTAAAAAAAGAAATTGGAACAAATTACAAAGTTTTGCTTCAAAGTTGCAACAAAAAGGGAAAATGTTTGAAGTACTGAATAGGTCATGGTTGAGCAAATCACATGTACGAGTTACTTTCTCATCGTTTCATCGTGCATTTAAAAAAATATATATACGTATATATTTACAGGGTGTAAAATTAATTTCAGAAGCCAAAAGAATTGAAAGGCATCGGCGTGGGGCGAACGCATTAAAGCGAAAAGTTACAAAGTTCCCGCGTGGATTAAATATAGAAAAAAAAAAAGAAGAAAAAACTCGCAAGGTGGGCGGGTATTTTTAATTTTAGTTTGTATTTCTTTTGAAAAAGTTATATACAAAGGGAGAGGGGTGACCGTTGCATTCGCAAAGGGGAACAAGTTTGTTTGCATAGTCAAGTACTTCCTCGTATGAGTCGTAAAATAGCATTGTACAATATTCTTCTTGAGGGATTTTTAAAGACATACGGTGTACAGCATATAATACGCCGATGCATCGCAAAATGCAATCGCGCTTAGATGTCGTCAGTTATGAGGCAGTAAACACGTTTATAGAAGGCGGACTAAAAGTACGTTTAAATATTCATTGAACGTATTTTTGGTACTCGAACGCGATTTTTTGCCAGCACCGACTATTTATACGTTTGAGGTTTTAAAATGTACACGAGGTTGAGGTATACCATCGTGGCTTACGTTTTTAGTATAAAACTTTTTCTATACCCAGGTAATAACTTGCCAAGTACTGGCGCAAATAAAATAAAAACCTTTTCGGAAAACCTTCGAACTAAGCTGCAGTTTAAGTGTAAATTAACGTTCCTTGATATTTTCATGGCAAAATGCTCCCTGAACAGTTTGGAATATTGAAGTGGAACACTTACATTGCAACAAAGTTTACCTATACATTGTTTCGATCCCAGGTTGAAGATTAAGAATAGTGAAGTCGAATTATGATTGATCCTGAATATAGTTCCCAGATACATTTTGTTTTCATTATTCCTCAGAAAGAACATCTAAGTAACAGAAAAATGTCCGACGCTGAGTGTCCAACTGTAGTGCAATCCACCAAAATCAGTTTTTCGCATTTTTCTGAAAACCTAAACGTCTTACGGCCATATAACAACTCAGTGATAAAATGTTCTACTTGAAATTAGTAACAAAGTGATACCACAGAAGGTAAAGTAAAGGGTAGGAATAAGGACCGAGGTAGAAAAATGGACAGGGTGTGATAACAGGCCTGATAACAACACTGAACGTCTGAAATCAGTGCGACATGTTAAATTCTACAACAGTCAACACTGTCAAAGAGAGAAAACGGGAATTCTAGCTAATTTTTTATTTTTAGAATTTTGTTTTCGTCTTATCAGTGTTTTCTTGATTTCAAGATACGGGCAATGCGATTTTCGCTGCACAGATTTCGGTAAATAAAAACATTCAGGTTAATATTTTGCCAAAAGTAAGCATATAGGTGAGTAGAACATACTTTTCTGAATAATAAGCGCTATTTAGTTACTTTATTACACCGACTTATCATTGTGATATAAAGGATCAAATTTATCCTGGAAAATAAAAGTAGGTGGTAGTACTATGGACATGCTCAAATATCATCCTTTTTAAGTAATTCTGATGATAAGAGGTGACATTTTACTTATTTTAAGATGCCACGAGTTAAACTAATGCCCCATTGAACGTCTAATCGGGAGACTGGATGCACGCACTCTGCGTTGGTGGGGAAATGGGAGAAACCTACATTGTGGCAGTTTCTATAAAAAGGGGTAACTTTGTCGATCGATCAAAGTCTCAGAACACGCAAAAAAAGAAAACCAAAATTTTTTGGTTGAAAAAATCAATTTTGAGATGTTGGTTGATTTCTATAGAAAAAACATCGCAATAACAAAGAGATAAAATTTACTCGCGTGAGAGAGAAGAGGGAGAGAGAGAGAAAGAGAATGAGAAAAGAATGCGAATGTCTGCGTTCGCTTCTTTGTGGTTTTTCGGAGCTCACGAATAAATCCGATGTTTTGAATTGTTACCACGCAGAAGAACGAAAAATTACCTTTCCAACAAGCCCTCGTCCAGGCTGGTAACGTGATTCCGCGGCGAGTTAGGGCCGCTTGACGGAGTGGGAGAAAAAAGTGTGTCTAACTTTAAACGTGTTTTTCCCAAAAACGTGTTTTCGCGCATTTTTGTTACATTCATCTTTGACCGCTTGTATCTCCGGAACAAAAAACGCTACAATTCTTGCCAATAGCTCGTTGGAATGGGCATTCATTCCTCTATTACGTACTGTCGGTAACTCAAAATTCGTCGGATCAACAAAGTTACCCCTTTTTATAGAAATTGCCACACATCATGTGAATTTTTTTGCACAAAAAAATATTAAAATTCTTCGTTTCTCTACGCTGTATTGTTGATCTTAACTCATTTCTCTATTTGACCCTGAAAAATGCCTTTTTTTATCACTCTAAAATTGATTTTTCAAAGGTCTCCATTTTACCACCATGGTCCATATTACTATCTGAAAAAGTCTGACTGAAAAAACTGAGATAGACAGAGAATCTTTTTGTGAAAATGAAAACTGAACCCCATATATGAATACCATACGTTGCTTGAACATATTCATTAAAAAAAAAACAAAAAAAACTCAATTTTGTTTATTAATCTTTGCGCTACAGCTGAAAAACAGAACTATATCCATATTCCTACCCCTTACTCTATATTTTCTTAAACTCAAACTTCAAAACTGAAGGGGGGGGGACTCAATAGAGCATGTACACTACTACACAGTAACACTGGCTTCATAGCAGAGTTAGTAGAATTTTTGACATTTTTGTGATCTTGCCTATTATAGCAAAAGAAGAGATACAAATTCCTTCCAGACTCAATTCCACTCATCCTTATCCAAACCTATTCCTGAAATTTTTTCTCTCCTCTTCTCCCTATCTCTAGATACCACACTTTGAAATCTGTTTTTAGCATTTTATATTATGCTTTTACTACTGGGTATACTTGAGTGAAAACTGTAACAAAATTCGCCTGCGAGTACCACGCTCCTTGTATAAGCCTGTATTCCCTTGCGAGCATCACTTTCCTTGTACCAGCCTGCAAGCACTACACTCTGCTAGTGCATCATCTTACAGACGAGTCTGCAACCACGGAAGAGCATTTTCATGACTGCTTTGCGGACCACGCCGACATGCGAATGTCGTTGTCCGTTACGCTCAGCAGAGCGCATTGCCCTCCATATTTTTTGGCGCGCTCATTTTTTGGACGCTACGTTTGCTGGACGATGACATTCTCATGTCGGCGCAGTCCGCGAAGCAGACATGAAGATACTTTCCCGTAGTTGCAGACTCGTCTACAAGATGATGCACTAGCAGAGCGTAGTGCTCGCAGGCTGGTACAAGGAACGTGATGCTCGCAAGGGAATACAGGCTGATACAAGGAGTGTGGTACTCGCCGGTGAATGAAGTGTTGAGCCAGTCAGTCCAGTCAGTCATTCAGTAGTTTTACCCGATGCGCAAAATCCCACTAGTTACCCGGGTAACTGAAGGGGAACAAGGGTGATCTAAGGGTAACAAATAGGTAACTTTTTAGCGGGTAACTGGGTAACTAGAGGGTAACTGATTGACGATTTTTTCCGTTGTATGTCAAAGTAATGACATAAAAATGAATTTCCAAGGAAATAATAATTCATTTTCGTTACTCCTTTTCGTTCCTCCTCAAATGTAACGTTTTCCCCGTTTGTGTTATACCCATGGCTGGAATGTGTCAAAATACAGACAAGAAAATGTCAAAATAAATTTCCATGGAAATTATTATTTTATTCCTCCTCAAATGTAACGCGTAACGTGTAAAATGTCACGCGTAAAGCAGTAATGTTTTTCCGGCTTGTGTGCCAAAGTAAAGACATGAAAATTAAAAAAAAAAAAAGTAATGAAAAACCGTAACGCTCCCCTATCGCGCTCCCCGACACAAATTCAGTGGTTGATATTTCCATGGAAATTTATTTTAGCATTTATACTTTTACTATTGGGTATACTTGAGCGAAAACCGTAACGCTCTCCTGACATCCTCCCCGACACAAATTCAGTGGTTGACATTTACAATCTGCAGCCGTGTTATTGCTGCGCGTCTGCAGTCTGCAGCCGTGTTGTTAATAGAAATTTCCATGGAAATTTGTTTTATTAGAGTACAAAAGCATATAACATGTTACACTACGTGTCTCTATAGGAGACGTGTATTTTTTTGTAATTTTTTGTCTTTGAGGGGGGAGGGAGAGAGGAGTTTCTATGTTTTTCAGTATCATAAATTACTTTTCTATAAGACTTTTTACACTTTTCACTGACACAAATCATCGAATCGAGATATTAGCTTGAGAGATGAGGTTCAAGGTCGTTCAATGCAATTTTAATAACACTTCCTTGACTCTAAATCCAAAATGGTGTTATCCGGAAACAGATGGAGCTCGAAATTTCATGAAATGCAACATGAATGTCTTTTTGTTGATTCAAAAGGTTGTTGAATTCATTTTTGATAACAATTTGCCAGTAACTGACAAATTATGACACCTGGGAGGGAATGGGCTTAAGATTCTCACTAAATGAAACGCAATATGTAAGTCGTTTGATGGCGCAGGTACGTTAAATTCTATTTTAAGTTTCATCCAATCTCGAGAATTGCGGCAACCAGGTAAGGAAGTGAAGACCAGGGTTAAATACATCAATAAATACAATATGGACATAATTTTGCATGTTTAGTAGTAATTTTAATGTAGATTTTACATCATGTTTAGAATTGAGACATCTGAGGTGCGGCACTGAAATGAACATGTGAATTACAATACCTGCTAAGTGCCATTTTTTTGGAATGCATTTTTTGGTGGAAAATGTTCTACGTGATGGCCCACAAGTATCCTTAACTAGTCAATACTGTCGCAGATACATTATTCTTGTCACGGAAGATCGCGTTTTGTGTAAATCCAAGATCACAAATTCCTGCAAACCACACTAAGTGCCACCCATCAGTACCATATGCGCATCATTGATTTCACTTAAATCTCTGACGTGGGTTGCAAACTTTTTTTTTTTTGCTTTCCTGTAAAATTTTGATTTTGGAACTTATTATGTATTATAATGCACATGTTCAAATGAAGAACTTTGAAAAAATACAGTATGCTTTCAAAATCGTACAACTCGATTTCCACATTCATATGACTTAACTTTGAGAACTGGCGCATCTGGGACTAGGAGGATACCATTTCCAGGAAACCTCAAAAATGGCATCCATATTGTATATTTTAGAATTTTTCCATTTCAGCCTCACCTCACCCCTAGGTGCTTCTAAGAAGTGGAATTTACGTCATCATCGAAATCAGCGATTTTGAAAACCTGCAAGTAGACATTCGTACTTCAAATCAGTTTGAAATTCAGCCCCTTCCCTAATACCACAATTTCCAACTCGGGTCAATCAAATATCAAAAATAAGCTTAGCAATTATGGACCCACTCCCCCAGAAAAAAACAACAAAAAAAGGTAATCATTTTGTGTACCTCAAATTTTCCGTTTCATACTTACCCTTCTCCAACCCCTAGTGCAATAATTTTCAAATGAAGTCACGTGGATGTCAAAATTAAGTTCCGCCACCCTAAAAACTTACGACTAGACACCCGTCATGGATTTCAGGGCATTTTAATAATCAGCCCGCTCGTATGGTGCCACAATTTGTAAATTAGTGTCAGTGCGATATCAACCCTTGTTTATGATCTTCTATAACACTTTCATACTTAATTAGGACTCTTCAAGATTTATGTGAAACTCACAGATTCATGAAAACTAGCAAGACTCGTCAACATTCATTGAAGACACTCTACGACTCTCTCAGACTCTCTAAAGAGACTGTGTAAGAATCTTGTACAAGAAGCTGCCTATTCACGACTGTTTTAGCACTTTTGCTTCCAGACTTAATTAAGAATTTTCCAGACCTAATCACTCTTCCACACTGCTTCAAATTCGTTGAGATTCATTCAAGACTCGGCTTAGATGAGTCTGAAAGAGTATTAAGACTCTTAAAAAGGTCAGGGAGAGTTTATAACTGACTTGCGAGGTCTACGAGAATTTTTGATGAGTATTAAATACGTCAAGACAGAGGGGCCTGGGGTATGAAGCCTTCAATCAAAAATGTTACATATGTTGTACAAATAGCAGCATTTAAAATAACTAGACCACATTCTCAGCACAAGAAACTGTAGTGATCCGGTAATCCAGAGTAGAACACCAAAGAGTACATCAAGACGAGTCCTGCGAGTTTCAGCCAACCAGGAAGAAGTCTTGAAAAGTCTCACAATGTCTAAAAGACTGAAAAAGTTCTAAGGTCTCAGTTTGGCCCAGAAGAGTTTTAAATGAGTTCGAAATAGTGTTATAGAGTCGTAAACCTCGTGCTTGAAATAATGTCGACATGTCTGAAACATGTCAGCAAGAGCCGCAAAGAAATCTTGAAGACTCTTTAAAGATTAATTTCTAATCAAGTTTGAAAATAGTGATGGCAATTGAACAAATGCTCGTTAATAAATGTTTGGTATTTTTGAGAAATTCTCAGCAAATCCTAAGAAAAGAAATATTCAATTACAGCCGGTTTCGAGAAATGGAGGTTGCTTACACTTCCTCCCCGCTCCACTCGCGAAATTACACCCAAAGGTCGATAAATTCTGACACTCAGTCTGGAAAATCAGATAGACGATGATGTTATTTTATTTGTTAGGGAAAATTTAGTGAAATTACTTCGTTATTGCCTAGAGGACAGAGAAAGTTGGAAAATTCTAGAACCCGATTGGGAACATTAAGAATGAGCTTTCTTTTTCTTGCTTGAAAGCTGAAATTTGTAAAATTTGAGTCGGGATATTTCGTTTTCACCGCCCTCTCCTACAACATGTTTTTCGCCTCAGTCCTGCACTCAATGTAACAAAAGCTAGGTTTTTCGGAGCAACTGTTCAGTAAATGCTGAGTTATGAAGTGAAAATTAAAAACTGGTGGAACTTGGAATACTTCAGAATAACGAATGACAATTATCGGTATTGCTTATTTCCTTTCTTGAAATTTGATTGCGTTACCGAAATAATTACATTTTACTGAATCATGAATGTCGTATTTTATTTTCTGGAATGACGATAGGAATGAGATATGGGCTTGGAACATTGTGGTTGGATAAACGGGAAGTCCAGTATACATATTAGATAGCAATTTCAGAGAATTGCATACAATGTAGGTTATTTTATTATGCGATGTATGACTAACAGCAAGGTGTTATCTTCGGAGTGTTTGCCGAGTAAACGCTGAGAATTTCTGAGCATTTGCCATCACTACCTGCGGGAGTCTATAAATAGCATTGAAGTCATCCCGAACTTCCAACCCCTTATTCTAATACTTTCCATATTTTATGAAAATGAGTGCGATTATAAGGAAATTCGATAACAATCAACAGTTCTATAAGCACAGTTGTGACCAAACTATGATTTCAATTTTCAACCAATCCACTCGTCATCAGTCATTATGTTATGGTATGAAATCCAGTAGGAGCGCTAAGGTCGCTATCATTCCTTGCGAGTCGAGCTAATAATTAGCGCAGATAAAATTGGCGAGGAAATGGCGACTGTTTTTACCTTGATCAATTATTAAATTCTTGTGTTGCACTTCAAGTTTGTAGTATTTCAGAAAAAAAGCCAATACTATGCTAGTTGCATTCCCTGTAACAGTCTGGCGACAGATGTTCTCGAGACAGACTCGGGTGAATTCGAAAATCTTAAATCTAGTTCAAATTTGCGACAAGGGAACTCACGCAATTGAGACCATTTCAGACCCACTGCTCAGTTGTACCAACAGTCAAGTATTTCGCTGTAGGTATCTCCGAGCGGCTTTTTCTTTCTGGTCAAAACAGCCTATCCTTCCGTTTTGGTTTCCAAATTCAGCTGACCTATTTTCGGTTAATTGAATTACTTTACACTCGATTATAATGATGCGGGATCTTTTGATGAACGAGCGTTTGCGATTCGGTCGCGTGATTATTCCCATTTTTGGATATATGCTTGTCGGTACAAATTATTAGAAGTACACGATATACGTGTAATAAGCTGTAAATCTAGGCCCAGTTGCCCGTTATATCGAAGCGTTCGCCTGTAAATAATTATTTTCAAACCCGTTTACGCTCGTCTGCAGGCATCTATCTTCTTTCATATTCAGCTTTTTATATCCGCTGCACAGAAAAAGTCCTATATGTCGTCAACAGAGGTGACATGAACCGATATACCTATTAGGTAAGCAGTGACTTTAAATTACCGATACTTTTAGCTTCATAATCATCTGTAGAGCAGTACCGTAGCTCCGAATCAATTTCAGAGCAAGTCAGAGGGAAAAATAGATCTAAAAAAACCTTCCACTCGCTTCGTTTCTATTATATCTATTTTCTGATGAGGTAAGGAGAGACACTGTCACACAGAAACTTCTCCCAGTTACGCCATTGCAAAGAAGATGAAGGAACACAAATGAGAGCATCTAATTACGACTTAACGAGGCCAAAAATACACAAAATCACTGGGTCAAGAATAAAAAAAATCAAAACAAGACTAGTGAAGATACAGGTAGCGAAAGTAGTGTCGCTTGCATGTTTTTGAGCATCACACAAGATTATTACATGGTTTGACAACGTACAAACCACCACAACAGACATTTCAGATAATATGGAATAACTAAATTAAAGAACATTTTGGAGTGAGTTAAATAGGGGAAGGGGAGTATGGGGATGTATTCACATTCAGAGACCATAAAATTTTAAAATCTATCAACTATCATTTTACACCGAAATTTTTCCTTTTTTTTCTTCGTCATCGAGTACAAATTGAGGAGTTATCTGTCAAAAGGGAGCTTGACATATGGGAATCCTATATGTCAAGCGCCCTTTTGACAGATAACTCCTCAATTTGATTCGCCCGGAACGGATGAGCATTATGGGCCCATTAAAAGTCTTTTGTTCTTTATTTTATTTATTCATTTATGATTAATTTTCATTTTGAAAATTGAGAATTGATTTTTTTTTTCATTCAACATAATATGGTAAGAATTCACGTTTGCAGAAATAAAAACAGCCAACCCTCATTACTTATGTCAACTTCACACTCGTTCGTCTCGAAATCGTAAGTGACTGTACCGTGTACACATGTATACTAGAATGTACCGAAAAATCACGTTTGAATTTGGAAACGCAATAGGGGTGAACGATGAGCATTGCATCGAGTAAGAACATCCACATTTTGTTTTATTTTTCATATCAAAACTCGAAACCCACTGTACTAGACCTTCAATTCGTTTAAAAATCCCACGATTTTCGAAAATTCAAAGTTCGAATTCTAAAATCCAACAGGGAGGTAAAAAACAGGTATGGTGTCGAGTAGTAACATCAATACTTTATTTTACTCACTATAATTATCTAGTCATGAATGCTCTACCGGTCCCTTAATTTTTTATATGGGTCATTATTGGGAAAACTGAGGGTTCAATAGTGGACTCGAGGCTATATGGTTGTTATGATTCGATTTATTCCACCACTGCTTCTTCAGATTTAAACTTTGCATTTTTCACCTCGAACAGAGGAATGTGCCCTTTTGACCCTTTTGAAGATATTAAAGAAGAGGGCCCCAGACTTAATATGAAAAATGAAATAAAATATGGATATTATTACTCGATGAAAGGCCTGTTTTCTTCCTCCATTGCGTTTTCAGATCTTCGTGAAATGGTATCTCTATACACGGCCCACCCTAGTGTACGCTGTAAAGAACGCTCTGGCGTATGAAGCTAAACAAAAAAGTCCAACATGGCCTATCTAATCGGGCAGCAGAAGAACACTGGCTGAATGGGCTCCTATCCAAACAAGCTTGGCAAAATTATCTCATCTTTTTTCGGGGAGAGGGGCTACCAGCATCATGCGACTTTCTTTTACATATGGTCCCAACAAGTTTCCATGAACCCGGGAATATAGCCGTAGACGACCCCGTAAATGCCTTAAAGAAATTTAAAGTCTCACAACAAGTTTGGGAAAGACGCCCAAAAGACGGTTGGTGGTTTTAAACAGGCTTAAAATACAAGGAAATGTCTCAAAAATCTTCCGGAAACCTGGAATAGTCTTTAATGAATCTGGAGAAACCTGAAAGACAATCTGAAAGAGGCATGGGAAAACCTTTCTGATCACTGATCAGTCGGATCTTTAATATGTTGATAAACCGGATACCAAAAACCTCCCTCCTCTTCTCCCACTGTGAAATGTTCTAACTGTGAAAAGAATCGTAAAGTAAATTGTTGATAATTAGTCTACATACCAGTGGCAATTTTGAAATTTTCGAGGGGGCGGGGGGTAAACCAATGAAAAGTATGAAATAGACTAAAAACCTAAGCAAGTATTATTATTTAATAAAAAGACCAAATTTGACGAAATTTACCAAGAAAGACCAAACATGGAACTTCCCTCAAAAATCAAAACTGAACAATCTCATTTCCAAAAATGATGAAATCCGTCCAAACATGACTAAATTTGACTAGAAATAAATTGAACCAAACATAGTAATAAAACAACTAACTCTGATCAGACATGACCAAAAACCAATTTTCACCGATAACCAATAGATCAAATCGGACCAAATATGACCAAAACGGCCATAAACTACCAAATCTGACCAGATTTAATCATAAGAAAAAACACAAGAAACTGAACCAAAAGATTCCAAATACATAGACTTGACAAAGCTCGATGAATAAATTGGAAGTTACACTGGTTTATCAAAAATGGCCAATAAATATGAAACAATGGATTAATCGGAATAATCAAAATCAACTGATCAAAAATAATGAATCAACAAACAATTACAGATCAATTAAAAATTATCGGTTATAATCAATCATTAAAAAATATTCACTTTATCGATAATAATTTATCAGTAAAATGTAATTAATAAAAATAATTGATTTTACATTAACGAAAGAATTCTGCGTGAAATACTCAATAAATGACTTGGACGCAACACTAATTTATCAAAAATAACTAATAAATAAAAAAAACCAACTAATTGAAGATCATTAAAAAGATTAATCAAAAATTATAGATATTAATTGAAAATTAACGTGTATAATTAATTATTCAAAATTTAAAATAATCAAACAAAAATAACTGATTAATCGAAAACGACAGACCATTACTGAAAGTTTTTGATTAATTGAAAAAATTTGACTGCTCAGAAAAAGTTTGCGGGATTTTCGCGGTTTTTATGGGTAATGGGTGAAAATTTTACAACCGCTGCCTATGTATTCTGGAGGTGTTCTAGTTGTGCACGCAGGTAATTCGGGGGACATCTTCTAGCTCAAGCCACTACGGGAGATTGAAGGGGTCTGGACTTCCTCCCTCTTTTGCGAGTTTGTCGAGTAGTGGTTCTTCCAATGTTAGTGCCCCCTCCAACACCCCTCCTCCTCTGGTTAGGATTAGATCCCCCTGGAACACTAGGCTGGCTACCCCTGCTGCCTTTAATTTATTGATTAATTTTGTTCCATCAGTTGCGTTTTATTGATCAAATATTTTGCTTAAACGATTAATTGTAAGAAATCAGTTTTTCTAACGCGTATTAGCTGCGATAGAGTACTTTTTGTGAAGTAATTATTAGGACTTCCAGGGAACTAAAAACTGAAATATTAAAAGACACACAAGCGGGTACTAATTATTTCAGACATAGGGAATTTCGAGTTAGACGCAGGGACGTAACGAAGAGTTTTTCCTGGGGAGGGGGGGGGGAGGTAAAATTGTAAAAGTGTCAACTGACTCAACTCAACATTTCCAAGTATCAAAGCAACAAAAAAAAACTTTTGATTGACTCACTGGATTTTTTCAACTGATGTCTCATCTCAAAATTCCCAAATATCAAAGAAAGAAAAAAAAACCTTTTGACTTATCGGATTTTTCCAACTTCTCAACTCCATGCCCAAGTGTAAAGTGTCAAAGCAAGCAAGCAAAATAAAGAAAAGAAAAAAAACACAACAGCTTTTGGTTGACTTATTGGATTTTTCCAACAGATGCTGACTCATCTCAAAATTCTCAAATATTAAAGCAAAAAAAAATCTTCTGACTCGTTAGATTTTCCCAACATCTCAACTCAATGCCCAAATGTCGAAGCAAGCAAAAAAAAAGAAAGAACTTTTGACCTGTTGAATTTTCCAAAATCCGCCGCCTGACAGAAATTGAAAATTTTCCCAACTGCTGAGTGAAAAATTCCTACGGAGGGGTAAGTTGTCCCCCTACTCCCCCCCATCGGTACGTCCGTGAGTTAGAGAATACATTTTTGCGGTTTATTTTGGTACATACATATTCTCAAGGTCTTCACAGGCGGCCCAAGCCTCAAAATTTTGGTATTTAGCAGTAAATGTACCATACCAAGGTCACTGAGTTCATTTTTCAGGTCATTTCGCTATAACTTCGACCTATCAAAACCCACCAGTGGCTATAATCTGGAAAGATTGACAGCTTCAATCTGAAATACGATCTCAGCAGCCGTTGAGTGTTCATTTCTGAGGTTATTTCAGCTGTCACTCTTACTCATTAAGACCCATAGGGGCTAAAATTTGATGGACAGATAACAGCTCGAAAAACTTCAAGAATGAATTCAGAGACTAAAAAAAACTCGATTTTTAATAAAATTGATGCAGTATTTAGACTCCAATGAGTCTTCACGGGTAGGAGGTACGGCTAAAAGAATCTCAAAAACGAATTCAACGACTCACAAGACCGCAGTTTAACGCTCATATTCAAATTTTACTCCCTATGGATCCTTAGGGGTGTGAGGTGTGTTCAGAACAACTTCAAAAATGAGTTCAGCATACTCGTAGTCAAAAACCGAAGAATTTAATTATTACACCATGATACATGTATGTATGTTTGGTTATTTTGGGATCGGAGTGAATGTTATCGTCAATACACCTCAGGAGTCTCCTGTTTCGGAACGCTCTGTGCACTCCCTAAACGTAATTCATTTGCTGAAAAATGCCTTATGTCTTATTCTTACATTAAAAGGGACAAATTTCTTGGTTTTACAAAGTTTTTCTCGAATGTCTGCTTGTGAGGCCGTAACATATTACCTGCATAATTTTTCATAGAAAATCCCGTACTGAATTTCAATTCCCTTCATCACCGGTTTATATTATCGGAAAGAGCTGATAATTTTATGTGCGTTATTCAGAAGCAAAGAAGACGGAAAAGGAGGTCTGCAGCCTACAATTCGAAAATTTTTTTAAATAAGGACAATCTTGATACAAATGAATCTTGAAAACTAAACAATAAAATTCAACTAAGCTAAAGTTCACAGATCTAAGCAAGGGCCAATTATTACAGAATCCCACTCCCCTCTAAAAAAAATAAATGTGCACTCCGATTTCCTGAAGTTTTCTTTCATTTTCTTCCTCCCTTCTCTTCACTTCTATATAAAACTTTTTTTTTATTTTCCCTCTTTTAAGCTTCATTTCTTCAGGCGACCCTCTCTACCGAACGCTCCAAAGTTTGTGGCTCTTAAAACCCTCACGTAAAGTTCGGTTCGAGTCCGAAAATCCTGTGTTTTGCTCAGGGGTGCCGTGAAGGCACAATCTTGAGGAGCAACTCCTCGTTGAGGATTTTGAGGGGACCGATTCTTTTTTCAATTTAGAAAAAAAATTAAAACGATTACAGACCAAAATATTGACCAATCTGAAAAATATTGTCTTTCTTCAATATTAACTTTGAAACTATAATCAATGGCCCCCCTAAAACTCTCCAGACACCCCCCTCACCGCTTCTAAAACTCGGTTCAAAACTATTTCGTTACTCACTCGACTTTTGGAAATCTTTTTGTGAATAGTATGTAAGTTACTCATTATTTTTTCCAATATATGACTAGTTTGTCCAAGCAATAAAAACTGAAACTGACTCAATTTTATAGTTTTTCTTTTTTGGACCAACTAATTGAAGTTTATAATTTTCGTCACAAAGTTTTCATAAATTTCTAAACATATCGTTGAGTTACTGGAATACCACCCCCTGACAGTCCTTTTGGATTTCACAAAATTTTTACGAAATAACAGTAGAATTAAAATTATTATAATATTATTAGAATAACAAATTACATTTATATAGATATGTGAGATAAAGTACAAATTATATGTAATTCTGTAAAAATCAAAAATTCAATCATTTTTTCAATAACATCATGGAGTAGACTGTAGAGCTGGTGGCAAATTTTTGGATAATGTCTTCATTGGAGATAGTGTTTAGTACATCGCTTTCATACGCCAGTATCGTCATACTTGAGAGCCATTTGTCTTTCATTACTGAACATAAGGGATTTTTCACAATTTTTTCTTTGCTAAAAGCTCTCTCTGCTGAGCAACTGGTCATTGGCAGTTGAAGTAAAATTTTATAAGCCACTGTTAAATTATTAAATGTTGATAGTTGACACAGTAGGCGAAATGGCTTTATAAATCCACGAATTAGAAACTTTCTGAGATCTTCACAATTTTTATCTTGTATGTCATCAATATCGGAAGTGCCATCTTCTTCACCATTTTCTTCTTTTTGATGATTTTTTTCTGGAATAAGATCCGAGATGTAAATTTCCTTTTCCGTGATTTTATAAATGTCTTTGAAGGCTTGAAGTTCTGTTTGAAGCATATCAATATCGATATTGTGATACTGACAAAAAAGTGGCGCTCTTGTATTGCAGTTCTCTTTCATCAAATTTTCATGGGTAAATATTGACAGCTCTGCCATCAATTCCAGGTTCTTATTGTTAAATCGTTCGTTGATTTGGAGTAGTAAGGAGTCAATCATAGGATAAAACGTTTCTATTTTCAATTTTAAGATTTTATCTGGTTGATCAAGTCCTATCTCATCAAAAAATCTCTTACGGTGAATGATTCTTTTTTTCTTGAAAATTTCTACACCAAAATCTTCACATGCTTCAAAGATTCTTTCTTTCAAGTTGACCCATAACTCTTCTACAGTTCGTAAAGCATTTAGTTTTCCAATGGTGTGAACCAAAATCCATCGCAGTACCTTGTAATATAACTGTAACGGGTGACAGATGACCAAAATTTTCAAGACAAATCTTCAAAGCGGCGATGAAGTCGAATGTAAGCATTCTTTTTTTCAAACCGGAACTGAAAGTTACAGAATCTGGAGGCATGGTTTTATCATTTGCAATGGTGTCCAGACATGTAATTACTTCACGAAAACAATCATTCAGCGTGATACATGATGCAGACTTACTGCTCCATCGAGTTGTAAAAACACGTTGCAGTCGTCGTTTGCTCAAATTTTTGATTCCTCTGTTTCGCTGGTTTTTAAAATTTCTACGAAAGTTCCATGACGTCTATGACCATTCATAAATGTATGCAGATCTTCTAAATTACCAAAAAAATTCTTCACTGATTGACAATTTCTAGAGCAAAACTTTTGCTCTAGTTAAGTAATCCTATAAAACATGTGTACCGTACGACTATAAAATTTTCCTACACGCATACACAGCACCGGGTAATTCTCGAGGGCACACACACAACTTACACCGCATGAACACACCTCCGATTATAGAACACATCAAATCACCGAACATGATGGCGTTATTACTGAAAATATTTAAAGAAAGAAAAAAGGGAAGGTGGAGCCAAAAAAAAAGCGACAAAAAACTGGTTAACCTTAAACTCCGAGTCAGTGAGAAGCTTTCCAAATACATAAAAATCTCGCGCACGCCCCGTACCCTCTTAGGCACCTAAAAGGAGGAAACGAATAAAATTCGAGCAGCATTGTTCCTGTCAAAGTCAATCGTTATTTATTTAAACAACCATCACGAATTAAAAATCATAATCCACATTCGCGATTACAACGAGCATGATTAATAAAAAGGCGTAATGAGATTGAAAACGCCGCGTAAAATGGCTTCTGTCTAAATTAATTGGTATACAGCTTTTCAGCTGGCAAATGCGCCTTAATTAAAAATTGGTTGTCTGTTTTCGATAACTTATTTTATTTATTATTTTTATCATTATTTGATTTAATTTTTTTTTTTTTTTTTCGTGCAACAACGAAACCAGTTTTGATTCGCGTATATTCGCGTCGTTAATTTTTCGAATTAACATCGGCAGCGAATTCGCGCTCGACAACAGTCCGAATTTCAGAAGTGGGGGCTTGGGAACTTGAGGTTTGGTATTTCAGTTTTGCCTCTCTCAATTAAAACATCCGACCCCGGCATTCTTACGAGGCAGTCGAACGAATACGATACGAGAATTTTCTGAGCTCGCCGGAGAATATAAAATAATGTGCGAGCAGCAAGCGGATTGGTTGCATTTACCTGTGTAATTCAATTATTACTTCGCCGATTTAGTTCGATGACAATTTAAAGTGCTTCGGAGTATCGAGCTACTGTTAAATTTAATAACCGATTAAAAACCCCATATTGGACGTTCACTCCTTTACTGTTATATAATTGACTCGAGGTTACCAATAGAGCTGAAGCCGGTGTTTCTCGAACTCACATGGCACTCTGTGCGTTCTAGTATTGCTCTCGTTCAAACATGACTACATTCTACCCTCAAACTTTGGGGGGGGGGGGAATACAGCATCGTAAACATATATTCTTGCCATAGCTGCTTCTGATTTTCAATTCCTGAGTGGGGCAAGAGAGCGGACACCAAACTATCAAACAGGCTACAGGGAAATCCAATCCTAACAAGTCACGGATCAGGTTATCCGAGATTACTCTCTAGGAAGGGGTCACAGACGATCAGAGCTAGATTAAGATGAAATATGCCCTAACTGAATCAATGTTGCACCCCCCCCCTTTCAACAGAAAATAATTTTCTTCGTTTTATCTTCCTCTCTTCTTTTTTTTCTTTAATTTTTCTTCGTTATGTTTTTTCATCCTCATTTTTCTTTTAACCGCTTCAAACGACTTTTCTCTTTCTCCCCACTGTATAAAAACCACACTGTTTCAGACTGATTCTTTCAAATCTGTGTAAGACTTTTCAAAACTTAATTCAATTTTTTCAAGGCTCACTAGGACTCGTATAAGAATCCACCAAACCAGCTCCGTAGCCGACAAGTTGGGGCTGAGCCCCCTAGGCAAGGATACCACCATTAAAAAAATCATCATTCCGCTGAACGAGAAAGAAAGAAAGAAGGGATGAAGAGAATTAATATCACAGAAACACTTTAAAATTTAGACCAAGAACTTGGTTATCTGGTTTGGGACTGGGGGGTGGGAGGCAAAGTAAGATTTTCAAGAGAGAAAATGTCGATAATTGAGATATTTTTTAAAATCGCCGATATCAGAAGACTATTTTATGAAATTGAAGGTAAAATTACTGTTCGAGCGAAAAATTTCCGAAAAACCGTATTTTAAAGGCGAAAAGTTGCTCATTTTTGCATATTTTACATTCAATTTTAGGTGCCTTCTCCCCTTGACTACACCACTGCCTCGTAGAAATCTTCACATTATATATTATATGTATCCTTAAGCCTTCCCAGGTAAACAGTCAGCACACCCTACCGCAGATGGCTGGCTACGGGCCTGCACCAGACTGGGTTAGACGTTGTATGACTTTCCTTAGTTAAGACTCTTCAGGACTTCATTAGGACTTGTTAAAAGTCTTTAAGACTCGTCAAAACTTATGAGGATTCTCCCAAATGTATTTAAAACTCTTTCAGACGTATTAACATAAGTTCATTGTTCTTCAACGCTCGCTAAGACTCTATAAAACACTTCCGGACTTGTTCAAGACCAGTTAAAACACTTCAAGTTGTGTGTAAGGCTTGTTACGACTCTTCAATAACAGTTTACCAAAGGTGTTGACTATTCAGATGCGGATATATGTAAAGGTCAGCGAGTCAATCGCCTACCTCCATCCCGCGAGAGAAAAATTTGAATTGAAATAGTTTTGGAAACTCTCGATCATTGAGAAACCAAAAAATTAGATTCAGTGAATATGACGCACTTAGGTTCAGGCTTAAAGCTGCGGCTAGAAATTTTGTGGGGCGAGGGCAAAAAATTCTGACTACAACATGGAAGGTTTCTGTTGAAACCTAAAAAGAAATCCTTGCTTTTCCAATTAGCCAAAACTGGGTATTAAATTTACAAAGTACTGACTTTTCAAACAACAGCATGTTAAACTTCCCTCTTCCGGTTGGCTCAGCTCTGGAGACATTTCATAACAATAAGGTCCCTTCCGCAGATCCTCTTTTGTAAAAAGACGCCGAGAAACAAAATGATGTGCAATTTGTCGAATTTTTCAAATAGGGTGATTACTTTAGCCAGGGTCGGATTTAGCATTCTCGCATCTCTAGGCAGAATAAAAATTGCCGCCTCTCAGCTTTTCGTTCACCCCCCAATTTTTTTTCTAAATAAATACGTAGATTAAGAAAGTGTCGAAAATTTGCCGCCCTAAGCACGTGTCTATGTTACCTATCCGTAAATACGGCCATGACTGTAGCTACAATTCTTATTTTCCAAACACCCAGTTTTCAGTCTGAGGTACTGACAAAATTATACCGAGGGCTGTCTGGGCTTGTAGGGTTCCAACAATGTAATGATTTTCTAAAATCTGCGCAATTTTCTAAGAGAATATTGAGCACAAAGCGTTCATACCAGCTAAGTTTTTGGCTCGTCTATCGTTGTTATAATCATCCTGAAAACAGAGTCAGTGCGGAGAACATGTTCCAAGGGGAAGGGGGAATCCAGTCATGGAAAATACGGACAGAATTTTTTAAATTTCAGTTTATTTCTCTTGCGCCCTTCGGCCCCCAAGTTCCTCTTTCCGGCGTTGCTCTTTTCTTCAGCTCGGAAGGGCAAATTTCAGTGGACGAGTACACGATGTCTTCGTCTTCTCGACTGGATGACAGCATTTCTCCACTGTTTTTTGGTATAATTTCACATTGGAGAGGGGCGGGGGGGGGGTCAACCTTTACATCATTTCTGGCATGAGCTTTGTTTGAAAGCACAAAACGTATTCTAACACTGAATCCGGGAAGGGGTGGGTAAAAATTACACAACTTTTCGTGTGTACTAATAAAACATACGAGAACGATTTTGAACAAATTACGAGAAAAGCAAATTGCTCTAATGTAAATTTAATGAATTTTAATCACATCACGACGTTTTGACAATAACTGTCATCTGCAGGTACGCGTATGACAGTTATTGCCGAAATGTCGTGATGTGATTAAAATTCCTTTTGTAGGGTGTGCCAATTCACTTTTCCTTCTTCTGTATTCCACAGCGCTTTCGGCTGTTATGCCATCATCAGTGGAGTACCCTAAATGAGACTTGTCTCTTGTGGTCCTGTAGTTCTAGTCGAGGGTAGTACCGTATGGTGAGCCTGTTTAGTCTTGCGTTCCTATTGGTTGTCTGTGAATATGCAGTCTGTCCAATCAGTTGTTATTGTTATTGGTTGTGTGCTCTGATTGGTTGTCTGTGGTTGTGGAGTCTGTCCAATCCGTGGGTGTTATGTTATTAGTTGGAATAAGTTCTCACTTTGGAAGTTAGTTGTTGTATTCATTAGATTGTTTTGTTTTGTTTTTGCCTTTATTATTTCTAGTTGTTCTTTTAATTTTCTTTCTCTTGTGTTGTTTTCTGTGTGTAGGATTTTGTACTTTTCTGTCAATTTGTCCCTGGTCATTGCAGTGTTTTCCAAACAGTGATTTGTCATCATTTAGCTTATGTTATTTTTTGTGTTCTTTGATTCTGGTTGTGAATTTTCTGCCTGTTTCTCCAATGTAGGTCATGTCACAGTGTTCACAGTCCAGTCTGTATACTCCATATTTCATAAAGAAAAGCACGCCAATTGAATATTCTTGAACTTAAAATTCTAAAATAAGAGTTCCAGTTAATTTTAAGAGCCACATACCAGCCAACAACGCGAATGTTCTTTGGAATTGGTTTGGCCTCTTTCTGGAAGTATCACTCAGTCATCTTCCTCGTACCCTTGAAGGAAAATTTGAAAATTATAAATATATAACTTCTAATTCATTAATAATATTAATTCAGGAAGGGGGCAGTATGGGGAATGAAGAAAAGACCTGAGATGAGGGGTGCAAAAGGAAAGGTACTTCCACAAGGTGACAAGACATTTCAAGAACAAGGAACATTTTTTGAGTTCATGGGTTCATTTTGTAAATACGCATTTTAGGAAAACCCATAGAGGGAGAAAAATGATTTATTTGCCCCCGCATTCTCACCGGCCCTTATTAATGTCACATATCTCTTCTATTGAATCAATCATGTTTCAAACAAAAACAATTCAGGTACCTTTTTATTTGCAGGATTGTCCGACCATACATGATGTATTTACATACATTTTCCTGTCAGGGACTTTGCAGTACTTGCGCCACTTTGTCTTTCAAAATCCGTCAGCCTGTATTACTGTTATCTCGGACAGAACTCTTTTGCAGGGCGAGACCATTAGAAAGTCGAGATTTTTGAGATATACTGTAGTCTTAATGCGAGTTGATAGAGTCATCTGGACTCTTCCAGGAGTTTTTTTTTGGAACTTATTCAAACATGGTCGGCGAATTTCCCAGTAGCAAGCCTGCGCTTGCACCTAGTTGAATTTCCAATCAGGTGCAATTCATCTGATTGAAAATCAATTACTTTTTTCTTGGAACACAGTGGCCACTCAAACTTAACCTAAAAAAAAAATTGAAAAAGTGACAGAATCCACCAAAAAAAATCTAAAAATGACCAAAATTCCAAGTTTTAGCCTCTTGTGTACCGATTTTTGTGGAACTGCGTACACTGTCAGAAAAAATTCAAGTTATACTTCTTTTCCATTAAACACACTCAACTCAAAATTCAAATATTCGAAGTCAAAAAAAGAAACATTATGCATAAATTTGAAAAATAATGTATGGATTAGGATGCTTTTCAATCCCAAAACTAACTACTTCTCTCTTTCATTAACAGTAGAAAGTTCAGATTTCACTTTTTTTTTTTGGTACAACTACTTCTTTAACCGGTAAGAGTTCCAATTTGCATTTATCAAATACATTTCTGAATGCAAAATATACATAAATATTTCATTAAAAAAATGAAAACATTCAGTCATATTGGTGACTAACTGGGAAACTGCAAATAAGAATTCCAATTTAGCTTTATGAATTTTTTTTTCATAAAAAATAATGAATGAGTCTGTGCAATCAGATATTCAACAGTTTCGAATTCTCCTTTGGTAGGAAAACCGAAAAATATTCTCCCCTTGCAGCACTCTCCTCACTTCTTGTTTTTACTGAGTTCCTCAAAATCAACTGAGGAACTGAAATGTGTTTTGTCAATTTTCTAGAATTATGCAGAAATCTGCTTCTCGATTAGGGTATTTATGAATAAAATAATGCAATGCTATAACAAATTTTGCAGTTTCATAGTCAATTTCATTACGACCTTTTGAAAAGGCATTGTGGACTTCGTGTATGTTACAAGTCCCTACGCTCAGTAAACTTTTAGACTGTACAACTTTCGCATTCTCACTGAATAAACTGAATACTGATTTGTTAACATTGGGACCGTCTCAGCCCAACATTAACAAATTTTTCACCGGCTACTGAGCCTTATCCATAGCCGACCAAATGGATTGAAAAATGACTTTGGCTTCATCTGCAGGGCTCGGGAAAATTGTTTCTAAATGAGCAACTATCATCTTGTTCTTACTTTTAGACCAAAATCTAATTCATATTTTCAACTCTTTCTTGTTAGCGACATTAGAAGTTTCATCATGCAGAAGAAATAATAGGCATTACTATCTTTAAATAACATCCTCAATTAAACGCTTTTACAAATATGGATCACAAGCTTCTGTTATTAGGTATCGAGCATTTGTTTTACTACAAATCACTGTTTCTATTTTTTGGGTTTCGGAAAACATGGCGTTGAACAGAGAGACGTTACATCGTTACAGGATCGTGAACTGAAATTACTTGCAACTACTTTCATTTCAGCACCAACAGGATTTCAACTTTGGTTGTAGCATCACTACGACAGAAGAGCTGGATATCAGGAGTAATTGTAACACCTGAAGAAAACAAAAGTATCTGATACCATTAACGCTGATGTACACTTAGAGCAACTAATGTAGATGGGACTTGAATTTCCAGTTGACAGTTTGAAAGTTTAGCCCACAATATTAGTTCGATGTTTTGGAGAAGGAAAATAAGAAAAATGACCTAATGACCATATTTCCAAACAATTTACCAAAAATGGCCAGAAATGACTTAACATTGAGAAAATGACTAAGTGGTCACTTTGAATTTAAATGACGAAAAAACAACACAGCACTCGACCATTTAAATTAAAAAGTGAGGAGGGGGGTCGATGATAGAGAGGCGTATGGCGATGCACGCATGCCAAATTGACCCCGGGACACCGCACCCTCTACCCCCGAAACGACCCGAATGGGCCTACGTCAGAATAGGGGACATCGCTTTGAAGTACGAGTAGCTCCTGCTATCCCCATTTCTCCTGCCGCCTCCTCACGGCGGCGAATCTACGGCGTCTTATTCTTTATCTTCGCTGTCGAGTTGCGCTGGGGAGGAGGGGTGTTGTAATTTTATTTACGTGCTGAGACAAAAATTTTACCCCTTTCCTAGACATTACCCCCGTCCGTGGTCTTGAATTTGCATCTAATTGGAAAATGAAAAAGTGCCGGCCGTGTATTCAAATATTCTTAACTTATTCAAACTTGCAAGGGCGTTATCTTTTTTTCTAATTTGCTCTCCACCCGAGTCCTGGAATCCGCCCTTTCAAGCATTACTTCAGAGACGTCGGGGAGGCTGTTAGGGCTGTCTTAGCCCTCTTCCCTTCTGGCCGAAAAACCGGCCTAGGTCGAGAATTCTGGCGAGTTGCTACATGGGCTCGAACCCAGGATCTCCGGATTCTGAGACCGACGCGCTATCCACTCGGCCAACCAGATCTCTTTGCAAGGGCGTTATGAGTGGTATTAACTTCTTTAAATTCGATGAAGACTCATTTTCATTGTATAAGATCCGTTAAGACTCATTCGAACTCTTTTAAATCCCATATAGATCGTGTTAAGATTGATTCGACTTCATGTTAGACTCGTTAAATCTCACTTTAACTCTATTAAGATTAATCAGACACACTAACTGGTGTTCAGAGTGTTACAGGTGCGCTAAAAGTTACATACAGACTTCTGCGTGAATCATAATCAGTTTCTCCCACTTGACTGTCAGAACTACGAAGATAGGGGACGGGAGCTCGAATTTCTTAAATCGATCCACAAGTTCAAGAAACATAGTGTTGCTAATTCGGCATCAAATGTCTTCAAATTTCGCACAGCTCAACGTGATCCGACGGATCGACTTTCGCAGGCAGTTTACCAATCTCAGAAACGTTTTAGACAATGGAATCACGAAGGGCAACAAGTCAGAAGTTAAACCGCGCCGAGTCTAACTGAAGACTTAATAAAAACGAGCGATCCAAAAGACGAAGGGAACGACGTCCAACGACTGTGTGGAAAAAAGAAGAAGAAAAAACCCAATAAAAAAAAGGAAAAACAAAATACACGCGTAACATTAATCTCCGAAGCAGTCAGTGAAGATAACTTCACGCCATCTTAACCGACATATATACAAGTAACGCAGGAAAAAAAAAATAAAAGGTATTATTAAATCAAAAATGCGGTTTGTAATAAGCCGAAAACCAGTTCTAGAGTTTTCGACCTACCTCAAGTTTGGTTCAGTTGTGCACAGTTCTCTTCTTCACGCGTTTTTCTTCAATAGCGTCTGCATGCAGCGCACAACCTGATACATGCCCAAGGTAGTTACAATTTTAAATGCGAATGCAATTCCATTTCCTCAGCATAAAATGTTTGAACAAGTTTTTTTTTTCTTTCTTTTTTCATTTTCAAACATTTTCAGGCCGTTCTTAAAATCTTGCCACGACGCGAACATGTACCATCGTCAGGGTTGAAATCTGGCTTCGCGACCAGTTCGCTGCACTTGAAGCTATGAAGCTGGCCCGGTATCGACCATAACCGGTGTTCTATACCCGACCTACGAAGTTAGTTTTGTTCTTGCATATAAAATAATTATCGAAAGAAGTGACCATGTGTACGAAAGTACGAAAATGAAAAGCAAAATCATTTTATTCTCGGACAAGATAAAACCTACTGAATAGAGCGGCGCATTGATAGGTGGTACCTATAAAATCCTCTTCAGGTCTGCGGACTATGTATAGTATCTGTTTATATGGGAGATCAGTTTACATCAGATATCAGCATAATTATGTAGTATGTTTTTATATGTATTGATTAAGTCTTACGGGAGTTTGAACTTTGGTCGTGAGGTTCCAAGAACGTCGGATTGGCTACATAAGTATACAGTAGGACGGTACAATTTTATAAATGATTGCCCGTACTACACGTGTCAGTCTTTGGCAAGCATGCTGGCTGATGGGCAAGAAAGAGAACAACAGGGGATGAGGGAAAGAAAACACGATAGTGTGGTAAAAGCTCAAAATTCATCAATTCGGAAAAAATAATACAAACTGATTTTGAAAATACATGTTCAGATCGTTATCCAGATGAAATGACAGAAAGTTTTCCATTCCTTTCCGACCTACGTTTACGGTACCACCGGGGGAAAATCCGCTTGAATCTGATTTTTGGGTCATAACTCGCTCCTTATCGCCTATATCAAAACAAGTTTTTCAAAAATTTATTGCGGTCACTATTCCCTATAATAATAGTCAGAGGCGAAACTTGACTTTCAGTTTGGGGGGGGGGGGGGGAGAAGGAAAATTTGCCAACAAATATTTTCTTTAGCTAAAATTTTGCCGACAAAATTTTCTAAAAATTTGAAAATTCACCGATTTTTTAATCAAAATATTTTTTTATTGAAAAAAAAAAATAAACCAACAAACAAACAAACGTTCTTATAAAATGAAAAATTCAAATAAACAGTTTCAAAATTAGTTGACTGCCTAATTATTGGGGTGTTTCACCCCCTCCCCATAGTTTCGTCCCTGCAAATGCAGATTGGAACCTTATCCCCCAAACACTCACATTTGCGCACATGAGCATACCCTATTCCGAGAGGGTAAGGTGAAAGGATGTTAGGAATACTCGAGAGGAGCACACAACTTCCTTTACACATTGAGGTGGTCGTTGTTTACTCTTGGTGAAATTTTTTTCCGAATTTCCTCTGATTCTTCTCCTAAATTGATTCCAATAAAATCAAACCAAATAAATAAATAAATAAAAAGTTTCCTGTCGATTGGATTAGGGGAATCCGGGCCAGAAGTTCCCTTTCGTTCTTATGGGAAAAATACATGTAATTTTGACTTTTGTTCCAGACTAAATTTCCCTCCTATTCAGGCCACACAGCGCTAGTATCGACTACTCTTATCTGCGACCAAAAGGTGAAGTATTTATAACTACATTACAGAATGAGTAAATAACTGAGTCACTGAGCAAGTGAGTGAGTAACTGAGTGAATCACGAAATGAGTAGGCGAGTGACTAAGTGAATCACTGTGTCACTGAGTCAGTGATAGAGTAACCGTGTGAATAATTGAATAAGTAAGCAAGTAACTGGGTGAATCACTGAGTCACTGAGTAAGTGATTGAGTGAGTGAGTCACTGGCTCATGGCGTGAGTGACGGAGTAACTGAGTGAATAACTCAATAAATAAGCGTGTGACTGAGTGAATCATTGAGTCACTAAGTAAGTGATTTGATAACTGTGTGAATAACTGAATAAGTAAGCAAGTAACAGGGTGAATCACTGAGTAAGTGATTGAGTGAAAGAGTGAATTACTGACTTATTGACTGAGTGATGGAGTGAGGAAGTGAATGCATATCTAAATTAGAGAATTAGTGAATTAGGTACTAAGTAAGTGAGTGAACGAATCGCTGAGTAAGTGATTGATTAACTGAGTGAATCACTAAATAAGTAAGCAAATGATTGAGTAAGTGAGTGAATCACTGACTTATTGAGTAAGTGACGGAGTGAGGAAGTGAATGAATAACTACATTACAGAATGTAACTCTGATTGAGAGGAATATTTCATTTACAGGAATACGAAGAAATCTCAAAATATTATGAAAACGAAAAGAGTTTATGGAAAAAATGATTAGGACAAAATTTATAGTTCATAAAATTTTCCTTCTATCGAGACCATTTTCATATTTCAATCTGGTGAATTTTTCTAAAATTTGTAGGGTTTCAATAGTTCCTTTTTTTTCACGTGCCTAAAATTATAGAGGAGCGACTCTTTCGCGCTGGCAGTCCGGATAGTCATTGAAATTTGAAATTCACCGTTTGCTACCGACTTTCAAATTTTCAAAATGTCTTCCACATTTCAGCTTTGTTTCAACCTCTCAAATAACGTTCGATACTCAGCTTGAAACCTTCTGCTTTTGTCTGACTAGTCTCTAACAGGGGTCCCAGGGTACTCCATTTTCAGAAACGAAATTTGACTTTCAGGGAGGAAATTTGAATTTCTTCAGCTGGAACTTTAAATTTAGCTGTCAGAGGAAAATTTTTGAAACAAACAAGCTAAAAATTCACAATTTTGCCAACTTCGGCTGACTTTGATAATTTGAGTCAGTTTAGCTAACTAATGACAAAAAATTTTGAAGTTGACAAGCAAAAAGAAAGTCACGTTGAAATTTCGCTCACTGTTAATCTGATTTTACTTACTGTCGGTTTTACCGAACTTACCAACGCTAGAAACAGTTTGGGGAGCTTCCCCTGCGGTATATCCCTAACCATTTATATTGTTCAGGAATTTTTTCCGATTTTCGAGATGCTTTCATAGGTACATGTTTAGGATTCCTTGAAATTCTTCAAGTTTCCTGTACACTCGATTAGAAATTCTTAGGCTTAATCGCGAATTTATAAGATTCGTTAAGACTCTTTGAGACTATTTCAGATTTTCAAAGACAAACTTAAGATTCTTGAAACCTGTTCAAGTCTTTGCAAGACTTTTCTAGAGTGGCTTAAAAGTCGCTACGACTCTTCAAGACTCGTTTACGAATTTCGAGATTTTTTCATAATCGTTTAAAATTCCTCGATACTCTTCAAGGTAGGCTCGTTTTGTTTCAGACTCGGTGATGAGTTTTCAAATTCAGTTTCTATCTCTACGATGGGCAACCCCCCCCCCCCCAATGATTCCTTCTTATAACCACGTCTTATTTGACCTACTGCTAATTCAAAATTAGAGCGCAGACTAAAACTGTAAAGCTAGTGATCGTGGGAAAGGTTTCCAAAGTGGGCCCATCTCCCCGATACAGAAGGGTCGAAAATGCCCCAGTGAATCGGGTCAAAAACTGTTCGAGGATATATTCTTTGTTGATTTAACAATTTCTAAGTATTTTTTTCGTCGGCACGTATTTTAGATGGGTCTATACGAAAAAAGAAGAGAGCAAAATAGTATTTCGCTTTTTACAAGTTGGTGAACATTAAGCGGTATATAAATGCTAGTATCCGATACAGACGGTAATTAGGTCTATTGTTAATATTCTTATATTCTCGCATGGACTGGCGGAGATACATATTTAATCACCGAAACGTATTATTTAATGAAGTTATTAAAGGTAATTAAAATCAAAGAACGCGAGCATTTCGGAAATAAAATATACTTTTTTATCTGTCGTTGGTTCGATATTCTCGACCTGTAATTGGTGGTTTGACTCGGCAATAGGCTGCAGAAGAAGCAATCGTATCCACCTCAAATTAGACGTAATTATCTTTCGTTTTCCTTATTCTCTTTTCGTTTACTTGTATTTAATTATTCGCAAAAACATCATTCAATTCCGTTGGTCGAACACACTCGTATCTATGGAATAGCGTTTCTACCTTTTAAAAAGATTTTTCAACGCAGGCTGAGCGAATCTGAACCGGACAGAATTGACTATTCTTGGAGTTTTCTGTAAGAAACTGGTTACCGCTATAGAAGATTTATATCAAGGCGAAAATCATTCTGGAATCCTCGATGCAGTCTTTTTAAACTTAATTCATTCGCTCACACGCGAATTTTTTTTAACGATAAATGGCAATAACGCAGTGTCGCGGTGTTCTCAATTTTACGACTCGACTTCTCGTCTTTGACGGTTTCTGGAGAAAGTTTCAGCCCGTATGTGAAAAGCGACGTGTATCTGCAGCGAATTGGTGATTTTTTTTTTAAATAAACGAATTATAGCCTAATAATTAGGCTGCGATACAGTTTCAGGGCCACGCGAACCATTTACAGCGAAAAACGATCCTCAGTCTCGGTCCGATTTCGAATGATGGTAGTACACGCAGAGTACAGTTACTTCGATATGACGAACTGGATAGATTACGACAGTTGAATAAAAAGTAAGCTAGATGGGGGGGGGGAGAGGAAGTGATCCAATAGTGCCATTCATCCAAAAGAATTCATCAGAGACCATTCAACAAATAGCAAGAAATTCTAATTGTAACTACGGAGAGTGGCCCCTCTTTTTTTTTTTTACAAATTCTCTCTGATCAGTGGGTCAATCTCTGAGCAGTAGCGTAACCAGAGAAAATTCTTGGATAGGCTAAGCGAGGATAGCCAATTTCAAGGCAGGCCAAACCCAGGGGCCAAAAAACTACCAGGGCCTGCCCCTAAAAAAAATCACTCAAAATCATACTCCTCAACATGCTGAATTTAAGATATTGAACAGATGAAATTATAAAACTGAGAAACGTAATAAAACATTATTTTATAGTAAAATAATTCGCCGATTACAATGATTAGCTACAAATAACGCAATAAATTTGTCGAAATCATAATTTTTTGATATACATTATTATATTTTTCTACATGTGAAATTTATAAATTTGAGTCTGTCATGGGTCATAGTACAGCACCGATAATTTTTTATACGCATCATACATGAAAAACTGCACTCGCAAGGTGCACTCGAAACAGCAATAGCTACAGCAATAACTGTTATTTTGGAGGCTTATTTAAAAATGAGTTTATATTCGTTCGCCATATTAATGAATGACATTAAAGTTGAAATTTTACATTTCTTCTCTTTTTCACACGATCTATTTATTACGTTTTTTCAGGACGCAGAATTCTGATTTCAAAATATGTATCAATATCTAAATTATAAAGTCTGGCTAACATTTCTAGTTTATCAAAATTAAGAAAGTTACTGATAGAAATAATATGAGAATTATCTATAAAACGGCGATTTAATTCAGATATTATGTGATCAATAATAAGGGGAAAAACTTTGATTCTGTAATCTTCAGACGTTGCAATTATTTTTTCATTTTCTACAGAACAATTTTCCGTTATAATAAAATTCTGATATTTTGAAGGAATTTTAGAAATACGTTCAGTGGTCTTCTTTTCCAATTACTTTAACATTAAATTCATTACAAATTTTCAAGCATTCATCGAAAATCAAATTAAAATAAGACTCTGTTTTCGTAGAATCTTTTCTGATCTAATTCAGGGAATCTTTTGACGTATTAATAATGATGAAAATTTAATCTATGTCTGCATCTTTGTTCTGCAAATTATCAGATATAAACCTAAACAATATTTTCCCTATAAAAATCGAATTGAAAATAAAATAAAAATCTAAAAGGTGTAAGAATCCTTCAGCTTCTGAACTTCAATCGCTTTCACTAATAGCTAACTTATGCAAAAATACTAAAAAACTAGGAAATAGTGTTTCTTTTTTCCTTGGACTTCGGAAGGTTTTGGTACCTGCAATTTTTCGGATGGGCCACGGGTGGTCTAGCCAATTTTTTAAGTGGGCCGGGTCCACCCGGCCACTCCCTGGTTACACCACTGTCTCTGAAGTTATTGCACCACTAATGAGAATATAATTTCTTGAAAATTGGAGTAAGATCGAACATTTATTTTAACCCAAAGCCCACGGAGCGTTACGGATTTTCGATCAAAATCAGTCAAACGAGGCTGAGAGTCACTAAAAAGTCGAAAAATGCTAAAATTTTCATGAAACTAAAGAGAATTATCTTGTAAGGTAGTAAATAACTTAATGCTCGTAGTATTTCAGCCATTTATGATTTCTAGTACTGATACTACAGCTATTTGCAGATGTACTGAAAAATTGTTATTTTCTTTGTAAACTTTGAAACACTTAAGCTTAGTCGGAAAACGGAATGTCTCGCTTTTTGTGTCATTAGAAAGATTAGACAGAGAACAGTGATACATATTTTTGGATGAAACATTTTCTAACACCGACCAGACTGATTAGAACTTGCCCCGAACTCGACTCTTTCCTCTTCGACGGGGCTAATTCGACTTCGGCGACCAAAATAATGTATTGGAGTAGATTTTTTTATTTCGAAAATTCAGTTAGATTTTCAATCCAATCTCAATTTGGGCCCCAAATTCAGATTTAACTCTTTCAAATGGGCAATATTAATTCAAACTGGAAAACTGAACGAAGCATTGGAATCCTGGTTTTCGCGTCACTGAGTTTGAAAATTTTTCGATTTGACCTGATTTGTACCCTAGATTTGATTTTTCCCCCTTTCAATGGGCCATTTCAACTTTGTCGAAAAACTGATCCAATATCAGAAGAGGATTTCTTTGGGTTGCTAATTTCGTATTAACTCGATCAGATTTTTTTATCCAAGCCCTCAAATTTGAATTTTCAAAATTAGGATGGACAAAGTCGACTTGCCTCTAGAAAATTAGACTATCGACACAATAGAGTGCGTGATGAAATTCCAGCCATATTATTTTTCTTGCGAAGCCGAGTCTATTATCATCCAATGCTAGTCTGTCTAGTTTTGGAATAATCACATTCCCCCTTGCCAGAAAGAGGACTATTATGTTTTACCAGCTTTTATTATTGTTAACAGTATTCCGGTCCCCAAAATCCAAATTTTCGTTCTGGAAGGTGCACAAAATTTTGATAAGATCGTCCTTTTTCTCGTCTGAAGCGAAAAATTGTTCTCGTACAAACAAGATGATTTTCTTTCTTTTTCCACAAAGAAAACGTGCTGTTTTATCCCATTCAAAGAAAAACCACAGAGTAGTTCCTCGAAAAAAGGAAATAATATACAGAAAGGTTGCGATTTTACCTTTAAAAAAATCAAGTTCTTCACTTTGCGGACAGGAAAGAGACAATTTTTCTCACTCGCTGTAAGAACAGGAAGGGTTTTTTCCTGGAAGAGAGGAACAGTCTGTAACGAAGTAAAAAGGACGATGTTCTTTCTTTTCAAGGAGAGATAAACCAGTCTTCTTTTCTCAGAGCAAGGAATGAAAATTCATTGCATTAACATAGAGAAAGGGGTGAATTTGTTCTCTTTTCTTGAAGAGAAAAATGAAGTTCTCCTCAGCAAGGGAAGAACCAGATTTTTCGTATTTTTTCAACAAAAAGAAGTTGTTCCTAAAAAGCAATAATTTGTTTAGCTTTCCTCCAAATTTAGCTCTTTTTAATCAAGGAATGAAGTATACGATTTTCTTTTCTTTTCTCAATTAAAACAAAGAAGAAAAAAAAAGGAAGTTTTTGAACAGAAAAGAGAAAGCGACTGTTTTATTTTTTAATTTTTAATAAGTAACTCATTATTCAAAGAACAGAACAATTCGTTTTCCATTCGTCAGAAAAAGTATAGCAAAGACTTTCTCTTTTTTCTTTTTTCTTCAAAGGGAGAAAGAAAATTCTTCTCATGTTAGACAATTTTCTAATTTTTCTTTAAATAAAGCAAAAAGGTTTCCATCCATATTTTCATTCTTATGATAATTCATCTCATCAGAATTTAAAAAAAAAAAAAAAAAAATTCTAATGCGCCAAATTGATTTAGTTTGAAAAATTGAACGAAACATAGACCACCAACGTTATCCTTATTAAGAAAATATATCAAACAACCAATTCAACTTTTTTTATTTTTGCTTCGCTGAATTCGAACAACATTTTATCAGATAGAAATGTTTGATCTATCCCTGATTAGCTCCCAAAATAAAATTTAATGCTTCAAATTGGTGAAAGTGACTTAGCTTCAAAATTCGAATAAAAGATCGAAATAAATGTTTTTGAGTTGTTAATTTTGAAAAGTACAATAGATTTTTGATCAGATTCTGATGTCACCCTGCAAAAACTGAAATTTTAAAATTTAATTTTTGAAAGGAGGCAAAATCGACTTGACTTGTAAAATCAGTGTTAAAATAGAGGTCTTCTGGGTCATTTAGTTCGAACAACTCATTAAATTTTGCATTCAGGGATCCAAAACATTTACTTTGTAATGAAAAGTCGCAATTATTTTGCTTTTAAATTCAAAATTATTTTCAGTAACATCGTCGGGAAGCCAATGTCGAAGAGAATACCAATATATGAAAAAATTGAATTTTTTCCGCCATCATCCTCCAGTAGGTTCGAAAACAATTTAGAATAGGCAGAATAGATTGGCCCTAAAACAGCAATAATGAAAAAGAATCTAAGCTGTGGTTTTTAGTGACTTATTTTAATCATTGGATCAAATTTTTACAATAAATCTTACTTTTGATTCTTGAAATCCAAATCCCATGTCACAATTTTTTCAATTTTCTAATAAAACGGAAAATTTTCATTTCACGTAAGTTTACACAGTTGGAAAGCTTAGAGCAACAGTAGCAAAAATGGAAATTTTTCTTTTCGTCTTATAATAAATTGAAAGACAACTGTGACGCGACTAAAACTGATTCGATCTCGAGAACTGAAGAAACAACATATAACTTATCAAAATTAGGGATCTTGGTCGTGCATCTCAAATGTTGAAATGTATATATTCAATCTCGGATTGTAATCTCTAAATCCAATTTTGACGACGAAAAATTCTGTTTTATTTACAATAGTTCCATTTTTGTTTACCATGCATATCCTGTTCATCTTTTGAGAGGAATAAATTGGAATTCAAATTTTTACCAGAGGTGTCATCTTTACACAAGCCGCTCAACACTTCGTGTGAATTGAAATCGATAAAAAAAAATTTTAAATAGTCTTTGAAAAAAAGAAATTTGCAAATGTCCCACGAGGCAGTTGGTTGAATGACAGAAAAAGAAGATAATCGAAATGTTAAAATTAAGTTGTAAGAAGTAACATCAGGTACTTCCATCGTTGCTGATTCTGAAATTAGATGCATGTTTTTCACTAGGATCAACATGGAGTGTGAAAATCTCAGAAAATGCTATGCTTCTCAAGTAAAATATGAATTTAGGGAGCTCAAATCAGAGTCCGATCGAACACTACTTTGTGGTAGTAAACAAAATGATAAGCGACTAAAATAATTCATACTCCGATAGGTTTCCATTTTTTTTTTCTTTTGGTTACTTTAAATTTGTTTATTTCAAATTATATTCTGGAAACCTCGGTATGATTCACGATGAGACATCTCGATTTTCCCTCAATAATTTTTCAATCTACCCCACACACGCTTCATAAAGACGTTCAAGAAGGTGACCCATGTAAAAATTGTGAAATTGTTACTTGTATCATAGAATTTAGCTTTTGGGGGCTCCAACTAGGCCAGAACGAAAATCAAACTTTACATGTTGATAGTTTTACATCCTTTTTGTTGTCGTATTCTGCGAACACGAAGGAAGTTCATTTAGTCACCTGTTAGTAAGCAAGAAGTTGTGCTTACTGCTGAGTTACTGAAATTTAGAAGTCAAAATTCAGATTATTGAATTTTGGATTTAAAATTCCAATTTTTTTTTTGAAAATTGAGAGGATTTTTGACTTGAAATTCTTTTTTAAAAAGGATTTGAGACTCTAAATTCAAATCCTTTTTTTTTAACCAGAATTTTGGATTTTGGATTTAGTCTTAAGAGTTCCCATATTTTGTCCATCCCTGGTAATCAGTATCAGCTGAATCTTTTTTTTTTTTTACACAGGAGTAAAGGGTCGCTGTGTGGCCGAGTAGTTAACGTGCTCGATTCGCAATCCTTGCATGTCGGGTTCAAATCCCATCAACACCGGAAAACTAGTGCTATTCGAATACCCCCGCTAACATCCTAGCCAACACAGCGACAACAGCATCAATCGAGGTGGAAAGATACTGCGTCCTGTAACCCCCCGTCAGTCCGAACGAACAAGGCACTACAATCGCAGGGCGTGTTACCACCGGACCTAAAAGACTGATACTGGGTGTGTGCACGTCATTGCCAGATTACTTCACGTTGTGAAAACACGTGGCTACAAAAAGCGGACTGCGGCTGCACACTTTTCGACATAGAGAAGGAAAATTCTAAACGCAACAAATCGTGAACCGTGGGAAAGCAATGGCAACCTACCCCAACTAACCTGCTAAGAAAGTCGCGCTACCGCGTCCACCAGCACTCAGACATGACTGGAAGGATTGATAATGCTGATCAGAGACGTACCGAAGAGTTTTTTTTGAGGTGGGGGGGGGGGGCTTAAAATTCCCAAGTATCAAAGCAAAAATAGAAAACCTTTTGACCTGTTGGATTTTCGAACTAACTCAACTCATAATGCCCAATTATTAAAGCAGGAGAAGAAAAATCTTTTGACCTGTTGGGTTTTCCCAACTTCTCAACTCAATTCTGAAATATCAAAGCAGAAAAAAAAATGGATTTTTCCAATTCGCCTGACTGAAATGGTATTTTTCCAACTGCTGAGAGAAAAACTCCTACAGGGGAGGCGGGAGTGCCCCTCCCCACCATCGGTACGTCCCTGAACGAATGGAAAAGACGCGGGAAGCACATGCCTTAAAATGGGCTAATGACAGCGATGGGGGGGGGGAGGCCAAATATCAAAGCAAGCAAAAAGAAAAAGAAAATATTAAAAAACACCTTTTGACCAGTTGGATTTTTCTAACTAACTCAACTCAAAATTTACAAGTATCAAAGCAAAAAAATTGGATTTTCCCAACTCGCCTGACTCAAATGGTACATTTTCCCAACTGCTGAGAGAAAAACTCCTATAGGGAGGAGGGAGTGCCCCTCCCCCAGCATCGATACGTCCCTGATGCTGATGGTTTATACCTTCTTTTCTAATTTGCTCTCAACCCGAGCCCTGAAACTCGCCCTTTTGAGCATTACTTCAGAGACGACTGGGAGGCTGTTAGGGCTGTCTTAACCCTCTTCCCTTCAGACCGAAAAACCGGCCTAGGTCGAAATCTGGCGAGTTACTCCGTGGGCTCAAACTCGGGACCTTCGGATTCCGAGACCAACGCGCTATCTACTCGGCCAACCAGACCCCCAATCTACTCTTAATCCAAGCCCTGGAATTACTCTTTCGAGCATTACCTCAGAAACATCGAGGAGGCTGTTAGGGCTATCTTGGCCCTCTCCCTTTCTTGCCGATGATGGTAGCAAAATCCAAAGTTCTGTCAAAAAAGAAAATAGAAAAATTCGAAATAGGCGGGGTAGAAATTAAGAGAGTAGAGGAAGTGGAATATCTAGGGCATTTAATTTCGTTCGAAAATACAAGGGAAAAAAGTTAAGTAGAAGGGTACGAAAAGGGTGAAAAAACTTTCGATCATTAAAAAAAATGTTAAAAAAAAGGATAAGAAGTGATCTAAAACCTAAAATATGGGGAAGTTGCACTCTGTCGATGTGGGTTCTAACAAAAGCTAATACAAGAAAATTGAAAACCACTCAAAAAGCAAAGAAAAGAAGTATTTTAGGCATAAAGAAAAAGGATAGGTTTGAAAATAAAAAGATTTCAAGAAGGGTATCAAAAGCAAGAGGAGAGGGAAGGTGACTAAAAACTAAAATGGAAGTATGCGGGTTATATTTTGAGACAAGGAAGGTGGACAAAAAAAAGTAGAGGCTCAGGCTTAGATGCTGTATAACGAGAAAAGGCATAAAGGTAGGCCGCTGACTCCGCTGACTGGACCCAAAGTAGAGGAGAGTCGCCGTCAACAAGAACGAATGGAAAAGACGCGGGAAGCACATGCCTTAAAATGGGCTAATGACAGAGATACGGGGGGGGGAAGCCCAAATATCAAAGCAAGAAGAAGAAAAAACAACAACAGCAACAACGCCTTAAAAACACCTTTTGACCTGTTAGATTTTTCTAACTGATTCAACTCAAAATATTCCCTAGTATCAAAGCAAAATAAGAAAAACCTTTTGACTTGTCAAGTTTTCCCCAACTTCTCAACTCAATTCTCAAGTGTCAAGGAAACCCTTTCAAACTTGTTGGACTTTCCCTACTAGCCTGACTAACATGGTAAATTTTCCCAACTGCCGAGTGAAAAATTTCTAAGGGGGGTGTAAGTTGCCCCCTGCCCCCTATCGGTACGCACCTGCCCACCGGTTCACTGCCATAGACGTAAATTAATAACTAAAATCTGGTTCAGTTGAGAAACATTATTTGCAACCCGCAATACACATCGATAATGGGCAAATGGGCATTGTGAAATTGAAGGGGAAGGACGAGTTCAAGAACACGTTATCAGCGCCTTGAAAAAATTAGGTTTCTCAGCTGGACGAGACTTTATGAGGGAAAAAAACTGTCATCGCTGTAAATAAATAAATAAAAAGTAATTTCAGGTAGTCCTCACTGGTCAGCAGTTTCCCCTCCTGCAAAATTTTGTTGAATAGTTCTATTAGTGAGGGCACTAGTCCTTCTGCTAGAACCTTTAACAGCTCATCAATTTCATCTGCGCCCGCAAGGAACAGGCACCAATTCAAAGAAATAGATGAAAAAATCAACTATCAATAAGCCTGGATAACTTCTTCGCCAACTTATTTGCACAAATTACAAATTAGAGGTTTCGTCATTAGGTAAATATTTGCGGCAGTTTACGTCTACGCAAGGTCTTTACCTACAAACGAAAAAAATTGACAAGGACGGCGAGTTAGGCTAACGATGTAGGAAGTCAAAATTACTAACGCAGAATAATTTACGATCCTTCGAATTAATTTCAATATTTTGCCCGGACCATAATTCAAAGTGATGCGATGAAGAACTAGATCCGCATCCAATCGCCACTCGCTCAGCTCTCAGTTCGCATTGATATTGGCGCCGTTAAAAATCGCGGCCGCTAAATTCAAATGAAAAGTACAGGTGGCGCTGTTCATAACATTCATGCCGAGACGAGTTTAAATTGCTGACAGTTTTAAAATATCATTTAGATTTTTTTTTTTTTTTTTTAAATATTATACACACGAATACTTCTTCTCAGTCGGACGCTAACTCCGCCCATCATACATGACATCCAACGGTTGCTTTGTATTTTAACGTAAGAATAAATCAGCGTGAGAAATCACCGTTAGAGGATTCACTTACCACTCGAGTTTTGTTCGGATCCACCTCCAAAACTGCTTTTCATCAGATGAACCGGTTATTGTAAAATCGTATACAATGTTGCGGCCGGCCAGCCGCGGATCGTCATTTTTACGTTAAAAGGAGGGATTTAAATAATAGATTTCGTTTATGTTTCTCTCCAAGTAGCCGCGATGAATAGAAACAAGCTACCTGAAATACATGATGGTCGACCGATTCAGGATGAAAGTCGAATGGCGGTGTGAAATTGCTTTTTCATCGTTCTTTTCTTCTCGCTACCTGCGAGTGTAGACCTTTTTTCTATCCTCTTGTATTTCCTCCGGTAAGTATTTATTTGGTAAAAAAGAAAAAGAAAGTGAGAAGTCCACGCGATTTTCGAAGTCGGACCGCTCGCGCTAGTAGCGTAAATAAGAAATTTTCCGGGGAGGGGGGAGGGGCGGTGAAAAGATTGTAGCCAAAATATTGACGGATCTACAGAATTTCGTTCAAATTTTGACCAACCGAGCAAAAAAATTTCAATCTTTAGCTCTAAAATTTTATTTGACGCTATACCTTGACACGATGAGGGGGCTTACAAAAGAACTAAACTGCCCTACTAAGCAAACGTATCTAGAGATTTTTCTGAAAACGAGTTATTAGGTCCATCGGAATGTTTCTACTTGACTCTACACTGTTACGAAGCAAAAACGACGTAATTCGATGAAATAGGGTTCAAATCAATCAGGTGCCGTACCCGTTGCCGGATGTTGGCGATCGCGGTTTCTGACGCGCGACTTTCCTGGGTTAGTCGGGGTAGTTTGCCTTTGCTTTCCCCACGGGTAGTTGCATTAGAGTTTTCCTTCTCTATGCCAAAGAGAGTATAGCCGCAGTTCGCTTACTAGCCATATGTTTGCACAATGTTGAGTAAGCTGGTCACAACGTGCACATACCAATATCAGCCTTTTAGGTCCGGTGGTGACACGCCCTGCAATTGTAGTGCCTTCTTTGTTCGAACTGACGGGCGCATGTAAACTGCACACACACCCAAAGAAATAAATTTTCAGATAGAAAAATTGTAAATTGCACACAGTGATAAAAATCAGATTAAGCATTGAAATTGTAAATTGCACACATACAGAAATAAAATTTGGGATCAGAAAAAAATGTGAATTGCACACCCATATATGAGATTGGCGCATCCATATTTCTGGAAAGAAGGCTTCAAATCTCAAACACTAGAGCCGCAGAACTCTAGCAATACATTTTGAAATAAAATGTAAACAGATCCATAGTATGCGTTACTTTTCCACAAGAGGAAGGGAGGGATTTGGAGGGAAATTAAATTTCCTGAGATGACTATCCTCTCATTTCCGCTGAGTTCTCCACTACTAAACAATAAAGCTTACAATTTTGAAATATCCACACGTATACCATTGTACCGTTGAAATATCCATATCTGCATATATTATGCTTCTGAAATATCCGTATCTGTGTATTCTTGAAGGAAACAGAGATGCCAGCGGTCCCCAAAAATATGAACGCGTTCACATCCGTTCTCATTCATGTGAAAAGAAGAACGCGTCCACTTCGTTCTCGTTTGTGGAGGTGCTTCATTTCTGAACGCGGTCCCGTTCGCAAACGGGAGTAGACATCTCTGACTGCAGTCATTCCTCTCTCCATTCTCTGCGTTCTCATTCACAAAATGAAACGAACGCGTTCACTTTGTTCTTGTTTGTGGAGGGGCTACGTTCATGAACGCGTTCCCGCTCGTAAACAGGAGTTGACATCTCTGGATGTAGTCATTCCTCTCTCCGTTCTCTGCGTTCTTGTTCACAAAATGAAACGAACGCGTTCCTGCTCTTTCTCGTTCAGGTGAGAAGAAGAACGCGCACACTTCGTTCTCATTTGTGGAGGTGCTCCATTCGTGAACGCGTTCCCGTTTGCAAACGGAAGTTGACATCTCTGGTAAGAAAGGGGATTATTTGAACATTTTGAAATACCTTTAGACCACAGATCATTGTTTTTCCATCAAGGAAAGGGAAACATGAGACAGTATCTAAGAACAGTCATTCAAACAATATCCTAAAATAGTTCTACAAAGTCTGTAGCAACTCACCAGACAGTATAAGCAGAGCAGGCATCATAACTACAAAGAAATCCATACACTAAAGAAGATCAGAGACCATTGCCTTTCTCATCAACATGATAAATGAAAATAACTTATGGCTTTTTCTCGTACCTACTATGTGCGATTTACAATTCATGTTTTGCTACCAACCTTTTATAAGTGTGTGCAATTCACACTTTTGTTGCATACATCCGTCTTTTCACAGTAGGTACGTACAATTTACAATTTTCACATGTGGTTTGCAAAGTAGGAAAAAACCCCTCCGCTAGAAAGTATGTGCAATTTACTTTCTCCTGAACTGACAGGGGTTACAAGATGATATTTCCACCTTGATTGATACTGTAGTCACTGTGTTCGCAAGGATGCTAGCGAGGGTATTCAAATAGCACTAGTTTTACATCATTGGCGGGTTTTGGACTTGAGACACAAGAATTGCAAATTAGGCACGTTAACCATTTGGCCATACAGCGACTCGAACAGTGTAGCAAAAGTTGAAAACCAAAATATTGTATCTGAATATCATCATGAAAAACGAAACTAATTAATATTCCTCCGTGGAAAATGAATTAACAATCAGAATCAATCAAGCAAGCAAACCTTTAGAACAATACATGTGTAAGTATTAGTTTACAATGACATTTAGCCTCCAAGATCACACGTTCAAAGATCACTCTTACTATTCTGGGCATCACTTGATGGAGCGAATGGTGATGCACGCACGCCAAAGAGGCTCCCCAGATACCGCAGCCCTGGCCCCGGAAACCACCCTTTCGAGTATCGCATCAGTGACCAGAAAAACGCATTGAGACTGACCCGAGCCCCCCTTTCACTTCTCCGCTTCGGATTCGAGCTGTTCTGCCAGGGCCACTATGGGACACCCTACTGACCAAGGCAACGCTCACATTAACCTGGAATTCGGGTGCACCACAGACGAACACGCTACCTTCCTTCACCCCTCATCACCTTGTACTGGTACGTGTGGCGACGCAGGAAGGTGGTGACTGCGTGGTGAGCCCTGCCGGGGGGTCCGCAACAGCTGCAGCAACTCGAGGATGGTACCGGGTCGTTGTGTCCGGTGTGGGCCGAGCATTGTCCGTCGGCCCCCTCTGCCTCGACCACTCTGGTATCACTGTTCTGCATACAAAGATACCTCTCATCCCCTCCCATTCTTTGCAATCTTGTGCCAAAGTTTATTTTTTAGCAACCGATCGATTTCGTTCCTCTGCCTAGTGTTTGGTTTGCTTTTTTTCCTTTCGAAGTGGTTCAGAGACCAAAAGGTAGCCTGACAGGCTATTCTATCTTAAGGTAGTCTAGCTACACGTCCCGCCCATCACCATTTAAAATTTTGGTCGAGTCACGGAGCTACACTCTCGGACTATGGGCTTGGCAAAGGTTGTCTATATGTTGCAGAGGTATCCAACAGCGGAAAGGTAGGTGAGGATGTTTTTTATGTTCTCGTGGGAATTGGAGGGGGCCAAAATTCGACTATGGGGAAAGTGGTGAGAATTACGAAGGGGGTGAGGGAGGGGCATGAGAAGAGGTGGTCTTTAGTGAGAAGGTCTTCATCTTCACAGTGTGGGCAGTTGAGGGGATAAAGGGAAGTGAGAAGATGCGTACGTGTGAGGCGCGTATGTCCGATCCTTAGGCAGGTGATGACAACTTCTTCGCGACGTGAGGAACGTTGGGATGTTGACCAGGGGACAGGTGCAAGCTTGATTTGTCCGAGTTTGTTTTGCTGAGAGGCTTGATTCCGCCACTCTTTGAATCACTTATGCAAAATGGTCTAGCGAATGGCGGAAGTGAGATCTGTTGAGATAGGGAGTTGACAAGTAACATATGGGAGCTGTGTAGCTTGCTGTGCTGCTTGATCAACTGCCTCATTTCCTGGGATACCCATATGGCTTGGGATCCAGATGAGTGAAATTCTCTTGGTGGTGAAGGAAATGAGATGGATGCGTTGGACAAGGGCGTGCGTTCTTGGAGATGGGGATTTAAGGGAATCCTGTAAGTTCAAAATTGCATGGGGGAAGATTCAACAATCAGGGTAAAGAAGATGCATGTATTGTTGGTAGTAACTTGTAGAAAAAGGTACGAGACAGTGTCCCTTCAAAGTGTGACCGCAAGTATAAAGAGGATTTATGAACATGGGTGTAGCCTGGAGGGTTAAAATATTAATAGGCAGAAAGATTAGGATTGTGTGCTATCGTAACGAGAAGTTTGGCAGTGAGTTGCATTCGGTGGTAAGAGAGAGAGAGGAGGAATTCCAGCATCGGCACACATACTCAAAGCTGGGCTAGTACGACAGGCGCTAATGGCGATACGTAGACCCGCATTTTGAACAGCGTCAAGAAGTTTCAAGTATGAGGGATGGGAGGGGCAAGTCTATATATTGGTGATCCATAATCCATGATAGATCGGATCAGAGTCTGGTATATCTAAATGAATAATCTTTTGCTACATCCTTTGGAAGGATGTGAGAGGCAGCACATCAGAACGTTGAGGGAGCGCATACATTTAGTTTTTATATGTTTCATATGCGGTTACCAGGAGAGGCGAGCGTCAAGGTAGAGGCCGAGAAATATGACTAAATTAGAGCTAGGAATCGATTGTGAGTTGAGTAGAAGAGGTATAAGTCAGATTATTTGTTCAATGAATGTGCACAGTTTTCGATATTGGGTAATTTTTTCCAAATGTTTTTTATACTGACTTGATCTTTGATTTTTAAGCCAAGAATCGATTTCACCATGGAGTTCTGTGTTGTTTCAATTTTTTTAATTTGTCTGGAAGTAGGGAACCACGTAGGGGAGCCCTATGTCAAAACTGGTGCTAGACACATACTGAAGATTTCGCCTTTTTGCGTGTTTTTGAATTTTCCTTTAAAAATGTGTTTGAGTTAGTCCAAGTTTATATGCCAACAGGAAGCCATAGTGAAGAAGTAGAGAAAATTTAATTATCATGAGAGACTGAAACGCCAAAGTAGGAGAAAAAAAAGTGTATGAGTAGTATGGGCTGGCAGGTGCCGTGGGGAACTGAATTCCCACCTGACCCACGTCCTATGAGCAGCCACGAGTGCTTCGGCACGTACTTGCATCGAATGGGATAGCACCGAGCCCTGTGTACGCGTACTGCGATTGAGGGGCGGAAGACGACCTCTGGCATACTCTGTTCGAGTTCGAGACCTGGGAACAGGAAAGGCGCGGAGCGGCAACAGCGATCGATCCCGATCGATAGCGACGGCACGATCAGCCGTCTCGTGCCAGACACCTTGGTTCTGGAAATGCTGAAGAGTGGAAGCGGACGAAACCGGGTGTCGGCCTTTGTCCCGGTCATCATGAAAAAGAAGATGCAGACAGAGAGATCGAGGCAGAGGGCCGACGGACAAAGCTCGGCCCACACCGGACCCAACAACTTTATACCATCCTAAAGCTGCTGCAGTTGCTGCGGACCTCCTGGCAGAGCTCACCTCGCCGTCACCACACGTACCAAGATGATAAGATGAGGGGTGAAGGAAGGCAGTGCCGTCCGTCTGTGGTGCACCTGAATTCCAGGTTAATTCTAGGTGAGCGTTGCCTCGGTCAGTAGGGTGTCCCACAGTGGCCCTGGCAAAACAGCGCGAATCCGAAGCGCAGAGGCTAAAGGTAGGCTCGGGCCAGCCTCAATACGTCCCTCTGGTCACCGATGCGATACTCGAAAACGTAGTTTCTGGGGCCAGGGGTGCGGTGTCTGAGGAGCCACTTCGGCATGCGTGCATCACCATACGCTCCATATAGTGAAGGGTGACAGAAACCTATGCTCACCGTTGGGTCGTTAGGGATCCGTTTACCTAACCATGGTTTGTTACAATAAAATAATAAAAATTTCAAAAAACTGTTTATCGCCAGAATGACAGCTTATAGATATTAATTCGTCGTTTATTTTCTAGATGCCACGAATATTGCTCTTCTCGACAGTGTTGCTTGATTGAAAGTTGAAAAAGTACTAGCAAGAAATTTCCCAAGATTATACCAGATTTCAAATGAAATATATCAAATAAAATGCCTCATCTTCGAAATTGTACCAAAATCTAGAAGAAAATATTTTGGTCCAAATCTTCAAAATGCACCAGAATTCGCTGAATATATTAAAATGTATCAAAACGAATCAAGAAATGACAAGGCGCACCAAAAAATATACCAAATCCTACCACGAATAACGAAAATGTACTGAAACTTACGAGAATTGTTGAAATCACCATGGGACTGAATCAGAAAAGTTGAAAGGTACCAGATCTGATAAAATGTACCGAATATGGCAACACTGCTCCTTGATGAGGACGATGGACTCATAAATTGTAGTGGAGCTGATAAAAATACGTACAGATACATCTGTATTTTATATGTGCTGATGATATTATATATTTGTTTTGATTTCTATTTTATGAACTACTTACTACGCGATAAATTTATGCGATTTTATACGCATAGAATCTTTACTTTTACTCTATCGAAAATGTCCTACGCATTACTTGCGAATTTTGTCGTTCAATAGCATGTATATTCAGCACTATCAATGTTACTTCGTTTTTCACGATTTCCACGTTGAATTTTCAAAAATTCCATCCCTTTATCCTTATACGTTTCGACAACTACACTGGGCTCAAATGCTCAAAATGATTAAAAATTACATGTATACTAAAGGGGAAAAAAACAAGAAAAAAAACGCTTCTTTTTTTATTAATGTTACCCCAATTCTTGGTATTTTATATTGGGACGCAATTCATACAATTAAATTAAGCTCAGATTGCCGTATTTATTTGTTTATTTATTATTGTTATTTTTGGGGAGAGGGGGGGGAGAGGTGCAAATAATTTGTTCCAACTACATGACATTATTGAAGACTTTGGCCAAAAATCACCTTATTCTCCGAAAGTAAGAGATTACAAATTTTCTTGATTCTACATTTTCGTTGGGGAGAGGGGCACAAACCAGGACAAATCTCTCATTATAGCCACCAGTAAGTCCACATGAATTCAAACTATTTTGACAGAAAAGAAAACTTGTAATACATACATACACATACACAGACACACTGGAAATGTCGGTTTCAAAAAAAGGGTTACTGACCCACTGAAAAAAAAAATCCACTACGTACAAAAACTGAAAAAACTCCTTTATTTTGGCAAGGTTATGTTACATTTTTCAACTGATGTTGAAAATGTTGCCCTGTGGCGGTCAGACAGGCGCGAGCATGTCTGATATAACTCTATTTTTTGGTCAAATGCATTATCACGACTTTCCACAATCTTTGTCACGCACACAGCGATCACATAGGCTAATACGGCTACACAACTTCATAGCCTTTAGGGTTGCCATTGTGGCATTTACAGTGCTGCCAACCTTCTCTGTTTTCCCTATCGCATGCTTTGTGTTTTCATTAATGTTTCTTTTGAAATACCCTGTACCGTGGGCAAGGGGAAGGAAGGCTTAGAAATAAAAAGTTCTACAGGAATAATCCAAATAATGAAATAATCACAGCATCAATCTTAGAATGAGAGGGCATTCTGATAATACTACACAACAGCATAAAAAACAATGGGATGAGATTATATGATTTTAGCTGAATTTTGAATGCTGAATACGATGGCGTTAACCATTTTTCTCAAGAATCTCTCGTTTTCCATATTCAGAATTGAAATTTTATTAAAATCTTTACTTTTTATTCCTTTTTGTCGTCCAGAAATAGTTACACTGATACGGATAACTATACTGAACGCATATAGTTTTTCAATCAGTAGTATCATCTTGACGATACTAAAATTTGCATTTAAGATAGGAGATGAGGAAAAAAATGAACTATAATCTAAAAATGAACATCGGCATAAAATTCCTCGTTGAAAATACTCATACAGTCATATATTCTCACGTACTTGTTTCTTAAAAAATTACAAATTGTTGTGTAATGTAATCCAAGCACGACCACGCCATTACTTTACGAGTATAACCCTACAGGTCCAAAATGCTTCTTTTGATGTGGCCTACAACAACGAGTCTCGTATCAGGAAGAAGTTCAGCTGTCAGGTCGGATAAAGAGAACATACTAAAAGGTAGATGTGGTAAGTGAAACCGAGATTTGGGTCGCCGGGGTAAAATAAAGACTTCTGAAACGGTGAAACCCTAAATCAAAAGGTGGGACAGCGCGAGTCAGACAATACCTGAATGCCGGTAGTCCGGATTTGTTCTTCGAAAGATGGCGCGAAAGATGAAGTTGATCCAGCCGATCCAGCTAGCACAAAGTATGAACATGAAGGACGGTTCTCGTAAACCGAGAAAAAACCATTTGCTGCGCGGGGCCGTGGAGGCAGACAAACGGAAACAAGAAATGAGAAGGATGTTTCCTCGGTATACGTGACTAATGTACTATATAGGCACGTTATTCGCATTAGTTTGACAGGAGGTAGGTACGTTTAAAAAATATATATAACGTATAAAAATGGCGACAGGAAATTTATTCGTCTACCAAACGTGTTTCTGAACGAATGTACCTGCCCAAATTTATTTATTCGACAAATAGAAAAAAATCTGATCACAACGCCTAGGGTTGCGGTTGGCAACAGGAACATGCATGTCTTCAACGGTCTTCAACAATCACAGGATCTGCACTCATACATGCTAGGTTGAGCGTGAACCTCGGTCAGCAGGGAACCCCATGGTGGCCCTCGCAGGACGCGCGCACCAGAAGATGCACGGCGAAATGGGGGCTCGGGCCGGCCTCAAAGCGTCCCTCCAGCCACTGATGCGATACTCGAAAGGGTAGTTTTCGGGGCCGAGGGCGCGGTGTCTTAGGGGCCACTTTGGCATGCGTGCATCGCCATACGTCCCACCACATCATACATGCTAGGCTGTTTTTCTATCTATCGTCGACTTTATAGTGGAAAAACTCATCGTAAATGAACGCTTAGTTGAAAAATTCCAATTTCTTTCAGTTTAGTACAGTAAAATTATAGGAAAAATGAATGGAAACATTCTCGGAAATCTGAAATTTGGTATAGATTGTCAGATGGGCATGCTCCCCGAGAGTCCGTGAGGATCTTCGCACCCAAGAGATGAAGTAGCCTCTCAAATTCGAATTCCTCGTTAAGCTGATATAAATACTGATTTCATTGAAAAATATTTCAAAAACGAGTTGTTCGCTCAATTTCGCCTGAGTAGTATATTTTGAAATTTATGTGTAACAATCCCAGAAATACAGTGAAGGGGGTAGGTGATCTTGTACACTACCACATTAACCACCCATTGCGGAAGAAATCATTGGGGGGGGGGGGTAAACGTTTCTCAACGTTTCAGGACAAAAGAAAGCAAATGACGCTAATTTCCAATTTCCCGAGGCAATTTTTCCTTTTTCCGTTGATGCTCGAATTCACTGGCAACGTATCGAACGAGGTGTGAAGTAAGGACAGTGGGCCATTGGGACCCTAACGAGAAAACATTGGTTCAGAAATACATATTGTCCAATTTTTCGCCAATTTGAGTACAGTTTAGAAATGGGTCTAGAAAACACCTGAAATGGCCTTTTTGATTACTTCAAAGACTTTTTAACAAGATAACAGTGCCTGGTGGAGCATTTCTGATGCGGATTTAGCGTGATAAATGATACACGAACACATAAATAAGTATCCGAAATTTTTCGGTGTTCCGCAGTGTTTTCTATCACATCGATTTATCTGAGAAAAGGACATCAGAAATCAGTTTTTCTTGAATTGACCGAAGAAGTAGAAACTGTAATATGGGTCATTCCATCAGAAATCATCTAGATTGTCCTGGACAACATTTCTTTATGCTCATACACCAAATACTCTACCAAATAAAGGTATCCGCATTTTTATTTATAATTTTTTTTTTTATGTTAAACCATTTTTTCAGTAAATATTTTTAGTTTCATGATAATTTTCAACACTTTTTATTCTCTTATGCAATTTTTTTTTTTTTCAAAAATCAGTAGCAACATCAAAACTGCACGAATTTTGACTTTTACTTTGTAGGTAATTACTAATTAGTACACTTTAAGAATCTAGTTATAAAATTTCGATCGAAAGATCCCCAAAATTAACCATTTTGCATCAGATGGAAACTTTCGAAAATTCTCAAAGTCGAAAATCATCGACTGCCATTATTTTTTCTTTGAAAAACTTTTCATCGATAAGCCGATATTACAAACATTTTTCTCCAAAAATCGCCAATTGGCAAAAATTTTTATTCAGGAATTAAGGTTCCATGTTTTTTCGACTTAATTTAAACAAATTCTGTAGAATTTTAGAAGAAAATAAAAACCAAAGCAATGTTTTCAAAAAGAAAATACATTTTTATTCTATTTTAATACTTTCAAGCAATTTTTGAAAAAAAATTTGCATGAGAAAAAGGTTGAAAATTATCATGGCAATTATAAGTTTTCTTTAGTTGAGTCAATATTATTAGCTTGTCACCTGGGCTTGAAGTTCGGGCAAATAGCATTGTGCATGAAAAATTGATTATCGTCAAATTTTGACCTGTTATACACAAATCAATTTGCCTTGATCCCTACCTCCTCCCCCATTATGAATACATTCGATTTTAATTCGTTGACTTAATTTTGAATTTTGGGTCTTATAATGTACTATTCTCATTAAGTGTTTTACATACGAAATTAGACCCCAATAATCTAGTCATTAGCAAATTTCTCTTGAACGTTAAATCCTACGGACAAAATCGAAAACCATAATTGAATTTTGCGACATCGATACCCCCCCCCCACAGACTCTGAATTTAATCCGATGATAAGAGTTATTAGAAATTTTAAAAATTTTAGTACAAAAGTTATTACAGACATTGACACTACACAGAAAAACCAATTGATCGAAAAATGGTTTCTTAGGGTGAGCGAAGGAGCTGAAAGGAGGAGGTGGTGTAGTGGGACGTATGGCGATGCACGCATGCCAAAGTCGCTCTTATGACACCGCACCCCCGGCCTCGGAAACTACCCTGTCGAGTATCGTATCAGTCGCCGGTGAAAGGAGAGTGTAAGGGAAGACAAATTTTAGAGATAGGTAGAGGTGAATGTAAATGAACAGGTCTTAGGGGAACGGGGAAATCAGCAACTTTGTAGCTCACAGATACTGGTGACATTGGGAAAATTTCAAGAATTCAATGATTACTCTCAGAACTCTGTTAATGTGTAGTACTGTAAAGGGTCATTTTCAACACCCACTTAACAACATTCCTGGGGCAATTACGAAAAAATGTTGAAGTACTTTCATCGTTACGAGAAACTGAGCGAGCAACATATTTCGTTAGAAACATGTTTTGATAAAATCAATATTTATCGACTTCCTGAAGAATTCTTGAATTAGGAGGGCTACTTCAGCCTCTAAGGGACGAAGCTTCACTCAGATTCCCGAGAACTTTTGAAACATTAGCTGGCATACCAAGCTATACCAAGCTACTCCTCTATAACAAATTTCAGCTTTCTTAGAATTTTTGCATTTATTTGTCAATTTTTTGGACAACTCTACAGGACTAGTACTTTTACAAAGCCAGGTAGCGAAGAAAATGCTAGAAAGATGCATGCGTTCCGTATAACAATTCCAGAGAATGACGAAAGTGAGAAAGTTAAAGGAAAAGAAAAGAATCCATAGGATGATAACGAGTCTTTTAATTTTGAATTTACGAAAGAAGAACAGAGGTATATCTACAGTTGTTCGCAGATATTAGCTAATGCAGCCTCTGATGGTTTGGACTTGACTATTTTGTCATTATTCTACATAGTATACATACACAATACTTATATTGTACCCAGATACCTACTGCTAGTATACAACTCGAACATTGGACCGAGACCCATGCAAATTATTTTCATTGTTCTATACACAAACTCATCGCATTTACTGAATACGGATATACGATAGAAGTAAGTAGCGTCTCTGCGAATATTTGATTATAATTTAAAATGGTAGTCGTCGGCTGATTCACCACACTAAGATAAATAAATTTAAAAAATGCGATTTGCTATCTCGACTTTTGACTGAAATATTCTATAGCCAGAATCGATAAATATTTTCAAGTAATATACCCACATCGGATTTACATGAATTTCTATAGAGCCTGAGGGGTTACAATGGTACCTGTAAATTTATGATTCTCGCTTATGGAGTAAACGTGAATTGCAGTAGCTTGAAAACTGAAATAAAATAATCTCTCCTAAATTGGTGTTTACAGAAGGCTAAAATTATAATGTAGGTTTGGTTTCCAAATTATGTAACCAACAACCCATTTTATAATGAACAATTTCATTAAAAAAATTTTTTCTTTTGATAACTGATATGCCAATATAAAAACATAATATAACTTGTTATAGACCTGGAGCATGGAGCATATAGACAGACCGGATAGGGGGAGTAAACAGATGGGAGGAAGGGTGAAACAACTGAATCTCTATCACATCATTCAGGATAGCGGTGTTGGATCTGGACCAGGGGCCAAGATGGGAAAATTTCTCGGAATGCTCGACTGTAGAAACATGTCTGAAAATACGAAGTAAAACGGGAAGGGTGAGGTAATGAAGGGATAAGAAGAAAGAAAAAGAAAGAAAGAAAGGAACAAAGAGCGAGACTAAAACTAAAAGGAACGAATAAAGAGAATAAGTAAGTTGTTTAGGATGGGGAAAATCTTTTTAAATAATTTGGCCACGAGTGCATGTTAACAAGTCCAGAAAGTCTTAATGAGGTTAAAAGAATCTAAACGAAATTTTCAAATAAATTTAGATGAATTATCAAGAGCCTTAAACCAGTCTCGATGGGTTTTAGATGAACCTTACTCTGGATCGTCTTAAATTGTATTAAAATAGTTTGAAAATATTTAAAAGTTTAAAAAAAGTTTTAAAGAAATTTAGGAGACTTGGACGGGTCTTGTAAAGTCTAAATCAAGATTCCTAAAGAGTCATAATGCCATAAGCAAGATTGGCAGAGCGTTAAATAAGTCCACAAAGATACTTCAGGATTCTGGAGTCTTAAACAATTCTTGAATGATCTTACCTGGATAGAAATGGAAGAGTTTTTTAAAAGACCCGATCTGAAACAAGGCTGAGGAGATTTGAATACTTGAACAGTCTCAAAAGAGCCTGCCTAACATCAAATAATTTACTAATTCATGAGTCTCGAAGAGCCTTCACTAACTTTTTAACAAACCTGAAAGAGTCTGCAAGAGTCATCAACTAGTTTGGAAGAACTCCAAAGGACCGTCAACAAATCGGAAGTGTCTTAGTAAGTGCTAAACATCAGTCTACAAAAATTGTAATTAGTTTTACACGGGTTTAGAAAAGATACAAGTAGGTATACTTTCAATCGAGACTTCAAGAATTGTGAACCTAACCATAGCGAGGGGGGAGGGGTCCACTTCCATTTGAAAAGTCGTCAATCAAAAATTCCTGCCGCCAATCGGCCAAATTAAAAAAGTAAAGATTTTTTTCAGATTACAAAGATATTTTTTATACTTTAATCGGAATTTTTGTCCTCTACTCCACCTCCCCTAAAAAAATGAATATTTGCAATCTACGGTCCTAGTTTTGAAGAGTCTTGATATGTTCGATCCTCAACAAGAATAAAAAACTGTAGTTCTAAGTGCGTCTGGAAGAGTCTGAGTGTATGTTAAGTAAGTCTTCAAGAGTCTTACATCTGGGACCTTTTTCAATGAGACCTGAACCAATCCTACAGCCTTGAACTACAACTGGTTCGGGATTTAGAGGACACCTTTCCTCCTCTCCCCCTCCCATAACTGTGAGTTTGTTTCACCAACATTTTTCAAAAAATTGAAATATTTCTACTTATTCCACTCGGAAATTAATTTTTAAAGCATCCCATGGAAAAATTCTGGGACCGGATCTGTAACGAGCAGGGCCGACGAGAAGATTTTGTCCTGGAAGAGGGGGGTAAACATAAAAATTCCAAATTAAATGTTTACATGTAAAAGAAAAAAGCTTTTCTCATCTCTTAATTTTTCTGACTGGGTCCCAAAATTTCAGTTGACAAGCGAAAAAAAGTGATTTTTATAATTTTCGACTAATAGTCTAGTAGTAGGATTTTTCGGGCCTTCCCCCCCTCATGCCTGTTCTGGCCAAATGTCTTTATTATTTTTAAACGAGTCTTGAAGAGTGTTTCACAAGTTTGGAAGAGTCGCAAAGAGTCTGAAATATATTCGGAAGAGTTTTGAGTAGAATGTTCTTAAAATGCAAAAAGGACGTATTCCGAAGCTTTCAGCTGGAAAGGGGCTCATTCATATTCATCAACATCTCTTTGTCGGACCGAAAAAAATAACTGTTCTATTTGTTAGCACAACAGTACTAACGAAAAAGCTCATTTTCAAAACGCAGTAAGTCCATTCGATACGTATTTCTATTCCAAAGAGCTGTAGGTACATTACACAGCCACGTGTGTTTATACATGGTTCAGAGAGAGGGGGAGTCCAGTTTTTCAATTTTTTTCCAACTTATATTTTCGCGAGTTTTTTAATTTTGAAAATTTGAGGGACGTATTCGTTCAGGTTGAGGCTACTTTTTAGTCGGAAATCGGAGAGAAAAATCGAAATTGGGATTTGACAGTTTTCTCTGCTTTTTGACCTACCTAAAAATATGGATTTGCTGCGTTTCGAGGAAGCTCTCCTCAATTCTAAAATTCTTGCCCTTTTTTGATTTTCAAAAAACCTAGTTGTAATGCGAGAGATCTTTATCCATGTTTTCGTTCTAGTAAAGAAAAATGTACTTGTAAGCAACGATTTACAAGTTGCATTTCTTAAAATTTTCAACTTAGAAAAATAAGAATGATAGAGGTGTGGGTGTATAAGACTTTGGCAAGGGGTTCCAGTAATAATCTGTTAGATACAAAACCATAGCAGATTAAGCGAGAAGAGAGTAATCGTATACTTTTAAAATTAGAAATATTATGAGACAAGCTACCTCGCAGATAGCAAGGTAGTAAGAGGGTGTTTGCTTAAGCTGAAAAACTTTCAGCTTCCAACTTCTGGCTCCTCAAATTTATCCTAAAATTGCAAAAACTTCCGGCTTCTCTGCATTCTGGTGTTGTTGCGCCAACTTCCTACACTGGTATTGATAAAACAAAACCAAATCTGAAATGTTTAAGCTTTGAAGCTAATATTCAGACACAGTACCAACGTCTATGCGATAAAACAAATATACGCCACGAATGCCAGAATGAGAATCTGTTGAGGTTAGCACTCTCATCTTCCACACGCTTCCGCCTTAAGACCGATCTAACGATCTAAACGCAACTGAGCTAGAACTGAACTATGAGCTGTAAGCAATTCACTCTTGTTTAAAGAAAAATGAGAAGGCAATTGCAATAGGGTGCTTGCAGCGCTGCGCGAGGGCAAACACCCTAAAAAATTGGGTTGAATTTTTGGCAAAATAGATTTCCTGATCACTCTGTGACTTCTCATTCTAAAAATTCCCTTTGATAACTTGTTTGAAAAAAACAAAGTTCCTGAGAAACAAACCATTTTTGAAGTTGTACAATAAATTTTCAAAATGGAATATCTCGGGAATTTCAAGAAATAGGTAGGCAAAACTTAGTACATGTATGTAAAATAAGTTGCTCGCTTACATTTTTGACCTCACTGGCTGTAAAGCACCTTTCCAATATAATAAAGCAGTTCGAGTCTCCTCATATTTGAGGGTCGAGTACATAACGTAACGTATTTCTAATGGGGATTGAAGCGTGGTTTGCAAATGTTTCAAAATGAATTACAAGAATGGCGACGCAACCGGGCTGGAACATCCTCCCCAAATGACCATCTACCTCTAATTTTGCACATTTGTATGAATGAACTTATTCGCAGCGGATTGATAGATAGATTAGAACCCCTGCACCCTCAGAATGTATCCGTATTTCGCACAACTACACCAAGGTAAGAAAGGAACGAATCTTTCAGGCTAGGTTGAAGTGCAATAGGTAAAAATTTCCCTCTTTTCTCCTCTATAGTTTGCGCGCTACGCTCTTGAGGGAGCCCATTTTAAAGTAAGGTAAATACACCTACAGATACGTGTATAGTTTCAAATAAAATGAAGATTGGAATTCGCACGATGTAATAGGTGATTTTTCAGAACAGCCCAAAGAAGGAATATCGCTGCACGATAAACGTCGCGTGAATATCGAATAACAAGTGAGAAATGCAGATTCTGAAGGCTCGATAAAATCCGGAGATAAAAAGTGTTTTAAAAAGATGTAGATAAGTGCGCACTTCGACTACATAAAGAATGTCCTCAGTATGTACGATGTCCGTACAGGCAAAGGCTAGTTTCGTTTTCACGTAATCGTTTTTTAAACAAAATAATTTACTTTGTACGGTGTAAAAAGGTCCCTTAGTGCTGGACCGCGTTTGCGAGAGTAAACGAGTAAAGCGTCAGAAAAATATTGAACACGAATCTTTGGTTCGCCTGTAAAAGCGTTTTCCTCTCTGTGTACCTCCGAGTGATGTACGAATACATTATAAAATTACACCACAAGGTTCACACTACAGATAGTATTTTACGAGTACGTGTCTGGTCGTGTGCAACATAATGCTATGGTCTGGTTAAATAGGCGTAAAACTTTACACTGCATATGGACAATAACCTGGCAAAGCGTTTACTGATGCGTTTACCGTCGAAAATATTCGAGTTTACTCGCATACACCGAAAAAGCCCCCAGATCTGGCTGTAAAACAGAGTTTTCTCAACATGAGACCAGCGGATCAGCCTTAAACACGATCTCGATTGTCCTTTCACTGTGGACGAAATTTTAAGAGTAGTATTTAAGCTCTTGATGGCCAGCTCCAAGTTCCAATTTTCATTCCACCATAGACCCATACTATGCAAGTTTAGACCACCCTCTTAAATCTTCCAAAATAGGTCCAAAACTAATCAAGCAACAAAAAGGAGACCAATTCATAAAATGCAAGAAGCCGAAAAAATTTTATCTGATTGCTTGCTTAGATCAAGTCGAATGGAAATATCTAGAATCCAAGGCTCATGGTCGGACTATTAACTGGTCATGGGGCCACAAAACACATGTGGTATGAAATAGGAGTGGTGAAAAGCGGCTCCTGTAGGTACTGTGGAGAAGAGGAAGAAACCTCGATCCATATCATATGTCAATGCCCAGCAATAGTCGGGACAAGACGCGAAGCACTGGTACTAGAGTATCCAGCACCCAGTGAAGTGAAGGGATAGAGCTCAGAAAAATTCTCATTTTGGTTATAAAAGTGAGGCTACTGAGCTGATCCTCAACAGCAACGTGAAGAATAGTGCAATGGACTACAAAGTCTGAGCATTCGGCGCATACAGCGTCACCTCACCACAAATGAATAAATAAAGATCTAAACTCGGAACCCTCCCCCCCCCCCAAAAAAAAAAAAAAAATCGAAAAGGCGATCAAAAGCGCATTTGAACTTTAACACACTTAAAAATTTAATAAAAACAGACGATCAACTTGGCAAAGAAACTCAAGATCTTATCAAAATATAAGAACTGAGATTAGAGAAAAAGTTACATTTTCGAAAAAAGCACAAATTGAGTTAATCGAAGTTAGTACATTAATTAAGAAAAAGAGTAGGAATGACATATACAACTTTGACTAGGAGAAGGCCAAAGCTATTATCGAGTCGACTTAGTCAACCATGCAGGCGAATGAAGCACTGACAAAGGGTAGCTGCTTGTTATCAAAAATCAAAAACAAGAGTGGTGAGGTCATCTCCAATAGAGAAAATATTATGCTAAGATGACAACCGAATTTTGCTGTGAACTATATGCGGACGAGAGGAATGGGGCAACCGATCCCAGTATTTGGGTCAGTCGTCGGGACAACCGAGTTGACACCCCTCGAATAAAGGAGAGTGATGTTAACGAGGTATTGAGTGTACTCAAGGTCAAACGTGCCCCGGGGCCAGGAAGAGTCGCAAATGAAATTTTAAAAATGTTCAAGAATATGCTAGTAACTCCATGACTGCAGTCTTCAACTGCATTCTCTCCTCCGGTCTCTCCCAAAAGTAATGGCACCTCTCCGAAATCATTCTGCTTCATAAAAAATGTGATAGGGCCAATATAAATAATTATCGCCCAATCAGACTATCGTCGAATATCCGTAAAGCATTCATAAAAATATTAAAACGAAAAATTCATAATATCTTGGGCTCTCAACAACCGGCAGAACAGGCAGATTTTCGGAAAAATTTCAGTACGGTGGATCATAATATGCAAACATTAAATCAAATTTTCGAAAAATCAAAAGAATATCAAAGAATATTGCGATGTTGTTCGGAGACTTTAATAAAGCCTTTGATTCACTGTATCACGATGTGATGTGATTTGCTCAACACTTGAGAAACAAGCCCTTCAGGGGTCTCCCTTTTCTAATTTTTCCTCTCAACCCGAGCCCTGGAATCCGCCCTTTCGAGCATTACTTCAGAGACGTCGGGGAGGCTGTTAGGATTACCTTAGGACACTTGTCTTGCTGAAAAACCGGCCTAGGTTGAAATGTAGCGAGTTGTTACGTGGGCTCGAACCCAAGACCTCCAGATTCCATGACCAACGCGCTATCCACTGGGCCAACCAGACCCCTTCCTCCGGGGGTAATCAGGATTTTAAGTGGAATTTATTAAATCTAAAGCAAAAATTAAGCTAGGAAAGTGTGAAGAAGAATTTGAGATTAGGAGATGTGTCAAACAGGATGATCCACTATCGCCAAATATTCCCAATGCAGTCTTAGAGGAAGTATATCGCAATTTGGACTGGAGGGGTAGAGAGGTAAAAATTAGAGGGGAAAACTTCAAATCTGGAGAAAGTAGATTCCTAAATAACCTAAGGTTTGCGGACGACATTGTAATCATTGTAAAAGACATGAAGGGACTCAGTGCGATGGCGGAAGACTTGAGCAGAGAAAGCGAAAAAGTAGGACTGTCCATTAACTACTCTAGAACCAAACTTATGACCAACATCAATTACTTCAGGGAAATAATAACTGGGATTAACAAAATTGAAATCGTTTCCGAATATAAATATTAGGCTAAACCATGACACTAGAAACCAGAACAAAAAATGAATTGAAAATTCGGAGAGCAAATGCATGGAAAGCCTTTTGGGCACAGTCAAACATCCTGAAAGGTAAAATGAATCTTAAAAATAAAGATTTTGAAGAGCACAGTTTACCCAGTTCTGACCTATGGGGTACAAACATGGGCCTGCACTGCTAAACAGATCCAGAAAGTGGCTACAACTCAACATGCTGTGCTGAGAAATATCATCGGAACTAAACTGAAGAATAAAATAAGCATCTCGGAAATATACAATAGAACAAAAACTAGAAGTTCGGTTAAATTCATCACAAAACTTATGCTGGTCATATCGCAAAAGAACCAAATTACAATTGGAATAAATTAACCACTTTCTGGAATCCTCACAATGGTAAGAGAAAAAAGGGTAGACCATCAATGAGGTGGGTGGACGAGATGGTTGGGATGGCTGGCCCAAACTGGACATCTCTAGCCCGCGACAGACAGAAGTGGAAGACCTGATGAAGGCTTATATGTATACTCAGAAATTTGGTGAACTGAATAAAGAGCAAGGTGTGGATACCCCTACAAACCAATAATCCTTCACTGAGTATAAAAGCATGTAATAAAAAATGTAAGCTCTTGAGGATAATTTTAGTTCTTCCTGCCTCATATCTACGGTGCCTATTTCGGAACGTTATTTTCAAGGTTAAAACCGATTACGGATAGTCCTATCTGGGTTGGAGAAAAATGACAACCAGTGTGAATCAATTTTTGAAAAACTGTACAATTTCCTCTTTCATTCGCGTTGGAACGTGTATAGTTCGTTGGGCAGTATTACTTCACACACTACTTAAACTGACCTCATGAGCAATGCATGACAAACATAACGACACACAAACTCGGTGTACATAAACGTACGCACTGAATTGTTAAAATATTTTAATAGCCCACAGTTCACGTGTGCCGTAAACTTAAAAAAAAAATCTTTTTTTTTTAAACAAGTACCTCGCTGTCGCGATATTTTAGTCGGTTCACTGCTTCATACATACAGCTACATAAACTGGTCGTCAATTTACACGAAATTCACTCGAAATTCATGCCACATATCAGGTACGAAGTTGGACTAGACAGGTCACTTGAAAAATCAATTTTGCAGGAAATTCATGCCACATATCAGGTACGAAGTTGGACTAGACAGGTCACTTGAAAAATCAATTTTGCAGGCCACCAACATAGTAATCGCAGGCCAATACCCCTTACATTCCCTCTCCACGGGAGAAAGTTGAAAAAATAACATTCTTCGTCATGATTGTCTATTTTTCTCATGTTTTCCTCTCTTAATCCCCCTACCCTTCTATTTCCTACACCCCCTCCACAAAAAAAGAAGAGTTAAAAAATAACATTTATCATTTTTTAAAGACATTTTCTATAATTTTTAATTATATTCTGAAAAGTAATAGCAGTTGGTGAAATTTTATTGACTCAGCATAAGAGCTGGATATTTTTGAGAAAACAATAAATTTTTGCGTTTTCCGTACCAGAGTTTGGATGCCGAAGAACAAATTTCCTTGTAATTTCACTTTTGTGTCCTTAGTAGGTGATTGGGAGTCGAAAGTCAAAGTATGTTCCCATGAAATGGGGGATCTGATCGAACTCAAATTTTCAGGATTTTACCCCTGTTCATCTAGTGGAATAATATTCAGTTTAGTACTGCTAATGGGTACTTGGACTTCAAAATCTCGAAAACAAAGAGGCTCTGGGGAGTAGCATGAAAAGCCAAATTTTGAAGCGGACGACGGATAGCTAAGAACGCTAAAAATATATGGGAAAAAAAGGAAGAAAAAACTCTCAATTGATAAAACTACAGTTACTAAAACGAGTACAAAATTCTTTAGTTTTCAACGATTTGAGTCATAAAAATTAGTATTTTCAACTTGATTTCCAGTTCGAGGAAGGGGGATTTTCCCAAATTTCATTAATATTCTTTCAGATGTACTAAACTCCACAAGGAGTTTCCAGAGGAAAATTTTCCGGATCTCAAATTATTATTCCTTACTATACGAATACTTTCTCAAGATTCTTCCAGACTTTTACTAGACCCTTTAAGACTCGTTAAGATGAGCAATAAAATGGATATTTTGTGATGTTTCCCTTGACCCGGGTGGGGGTGGGAGGTATATCCTTATAGATTTTTTTAATTTGTAACGTATTTATTCATCAAAGACCCGGGTACAAATTTTCTAAGCTCTTCCAGACTTGCTTGAAACTTTTTAAGACGTCTTCAAACTTGTTTAATACTAGCTAGAATCGTCATAGCCGATTTCAAAGGAGAGGTAGGTGGTATTACGATTTTTTCACAGAAATTCTCCAAAAATGTTTAAAAATGTTGTTCACTTTGTTCTCAATGAGTGTTCTTTCAAAACCACTTCTAGGGGTCAATACCCTGAAATCCACCGCTATACAAAAATTCTGATAACGAGCCTGAAAATTGTTCAAAACTCGTTTACAACACTCTATCTTCCAGAATAGGTTATGGCTCGTTCAGTCTTAATAAAGAATTTTTAGATCACCTGAAGATTCGTTTAAGACTCTACAAAGTTCTTACAATTTAGATACTGCTCAATTCATCTAAGACTGTTCCACCATAGGTGGTTTTAAGGGTGGTATTTGGGGCATTATATTTTTGAATTCATATCTAATCTAATTGTAATGTATATGACGAACTCAAACAATAAATCTTAAAATACTAATAGAAATTATCGAATAAATTACATACAACATTTAATTTTTAAGAACTTTATAATTTTCCATTTTCGTAATTTAAATTTTGTAGTACTAATCCAAATCCTAGTAGAATTATGATATAAACTTCTAAATGACCGACAAATCAAAATAAGCGACGAAAAATAATTAGATTTCCCATTTTATAAAGTATTAAAAAATATTACCGAAATATTACGATCAGTGGGATTTTAGAAGTAATGGGGAAATTCTCGGCGCACAGATCCAATGAGATCATGATGACGTCGTAAAGACTTGAAATCTCGAAGTTCACGGTGGTTGATCTGACCTATTCATGAAGACTATGTCTGTCTTTAGGTCCTAAGTCTTAAGAAGGACTGTGTCTTATTTATGTCTTGAGACATGAGATCTTGGAGTCCAAAGTAATTTGTCTGCCTATAGGCAATTTACCTGGGGTTTTGTCTGTATTCACATCCCAAGTCTTGAAAAAGACTACGTTTTATGTCATGAGATGAGGCTTGAGATCTCGGAGATTATGGGTGATTATGTCATTATTATGTCGTTTTACATCTTATTATGTCTGTTACGTCTTGAAACTTGAAATCTTGGTGTCCAAAGGTATCTGATCTGCCCCTGCTAGTTTTTGAATTTTTAGGTAGACAAGCCGCCCAGCGTTTTCTCTCCGGAAGCGGTTTAGTAGAGACTTGAGAAGTCGGAGTCCAAAGTAAGTAGTCTGTCCCTGCATATTTTTGTCTTACTATGGATAATTATGATATTTTCATGTTCTTTTACGAGTATGTCTTATGTATCAGAACATTATATCCTTGAAGGTAGCTGGATTGCCTTGGCAAATTTTTAGGATTTTTAGGTAGGCGGTGTCTAGCGTTTTTTGTTGTCGCAGGCGATGCAGAGTAGGTTTTATAACATAAAAGATTAGGACTTTCCAAAACTCGATGACGATTTTTTAGATTCCTTAAAACTCATTGAGACTGTTCAAAACTCAGTGAAGACTCTCACTAATTTACTTAAGCCTTTATCAGACTCTTTTAAGCTTGTTTCGTTTACGACTTTTCAGACTAATTTAAAATTGGTTTTTAAGATTCTTCGAAACTCTTTCAAGACTCTAGCAGTTATGTTTGAGACTCGATAAGACTTCGCCAACTTTGAAGCGTTTTCAACTGCAATTTTTCTCTCCGAAGGGCCCATTTTCACCGTTGCCTTTTCCGTGCATCCGTGTTTGTCATTAACCAACCTTGGCCACATCATCGAATTAATTTTGAAAAACGAAGAAACCGAAGAGAAAAACGGCGTTCAACTTCACAGTTGACAGGTGCGGATGACCGAAGGATGACTACTTCATTGGTATTCTATAAAATTTCCTGCGAAACGAACTGTTCGTTTCTCGCCGGTCGATAATTTGTCTCTAAAATGGGCCTTATGACTCGACCCTGCCTTATATGTACTTACAGTATTATACAAAAACCAACTACATCGGCACAGATCGAATAATGGTTTTCTTATTCTGGCATCTAGCACGTCGAAGATGTTCGAGGAAATACTCGAAAAGTAATACCAGGCAGATTTCGCAAGCCGTACATAGTGTCAAGTTTCAGCGGCTTTAAATAAGGTTAACGCACTCGGCTTGAATTTTGATATGGTTTTGCTCACGCTGAAGATAATAGGCTTACGCCGAACACGTATACAGGCCTATATACGACCGTACAGGTTCATCAGACCAGCGCTCTCGTTGAGAAATTGGAATAATTATTGAAAATCGTTCTACATTTCGCCGGCCGTGGGTAGACTGGTGTCAACGAGATCTCTCATACATACACGAATATAAAATCGAAAAAAAATCAACATCGGCCGATTGAGCATCGAGCCCTCGCCTTCGTGCAAAGCAACCCTGCATGGCCTGGCTCAGCCGCTCAGCGCCACAATACGAATACATAAATAAATCAACCGGCGCGGCGAGGCGGTCCGACGCATAAATTCGCGATACGTACACGCATTTCGCAAAAAAAAAAAAAAAAAAAAAAAGGGAAAAAAGAAAAAATCTGCACCAGTACCACATGCGAGTGCATCAATTGCAATAAATGCCGAAGAACGATACTGTATCTTTGATCCAGCGGACCCCTCCTTCTTTGTCCTCTAAAACCATGCACTTTTCAACTTTCTAGCGGATTTTTATTTCTTCTTCGAGCAGAGAATATGATCACGTTTAAATTCTAAAAACTTGTTTTTATCATCGTTTCTGTGTGTCTGACCTAGGACTACGTTAGTACACACTTGTCAAACCGGACTTCACTGAAATACGAGAACCATTCCAGGCAATACATGACGACTACAACCATGTTGCATTTCGTTCATATTATTTTGCGACTTTTTTTTTTTTTTTAGGTTAAGTTGAACCGCAATTCGATATTTGCTTTGTAGAAATGCAGAATCGTTGACGACATACGAATGTTGATTGGGTAGGATATCGTTAACCGCATTTAATACTCGACCTCTTTCCTCCTCAACCGTGTAGCCTACTCGCAATCGCTCGCAATTGTACAATTTTTGTATCAGTCAAATTTTACAATGATGAAATTTCAAAGAATATTGTAACGTGCGTCTCCACCACCACAATTATGATGGCAACTCACCAAGTGAATAATAATTCCGGACGTAAAAAATATCCCATTCGGATATCCGGCCCCCGACATTACCTAGCGTAGGGACACGGTATGTAAGGACACTGAATGAGATAGACAAATTAGAAAACTTAATGAAAGAGATGAAAAATTAATGAAGTGAGATAACCAGTAGAAAATGATTTTTAGACAGACGAGTACAGAATACAGTATCGAAGAGTATAAGCAGATGCAGGTATTATTATGAATCAAATTGTAGGGAACATAGAGCCAAGTTATACCCAACATAGTGAGAGGATATTAATAGTGAGAATTTCAGCTTAACCAGTATCTTTAGTGAAGTCCAAATTTATGTGCCAACAGGAAGTTATAGTGTGAAGAAGAAACTGATGAAGTATTAAGCAAGGTAAAGGGAAAAGTATACCAATCCTAAATCCCTCCCCAGACGCCTCTCTATCCAAGTCATATCGTCCCATCTCACTTACTAGCGTCCTCGGCAAAACGTTCGAAAAACCCATTAACCGGGAATCTAACTATAGACTTTTGGTGTCACAGTACTGCTTTTGTAAGTCTCGATCAACACTCATGGTTCTGGCTGATCTGCAGGCACAAATTTGCGATGCATTTTCAATTGGATATCATCTGTTCTCTGCTTCATAATTACAGTTTACGCAAACACCTTCCTCTAATCCTACAACCCTTCCTACAAAACCGCTTCATTAGGGTACGAATGAGAGGACATCTTTCCTGCCCCCAACCGCTCATCAGTGGAGTCCCTCAAGGCTCAGTCCTCAGCGTAATCTTGTTTTTGATTGCTAGTAATGAGATTATTCTCCAGATTCGTTTCCCTCTCACGCAAATACTCTGTGCCGATGACTTCAGCACTCACCTCAAATCCAAAAACCCACAACGTGCCCATAGACTACTCCAAGAAAACAAACCTTATCGAAACATGGTCCTCTAGACTGGAATTCCGTATATCACCAAGAAAAACAGAATTCATGATGTTCCAGCATCGAACAAATAATCTAACTTTCCCACCCCTTCTACTCAGCTCACAATCGACTCCTCGCTTCAATTCAGTTGAATTTCTCAGCCTCTACCTTGATGCTCACCTCTCCTGGTTACCGCATATAAAACACATAAAAGCCAAATGTATGCGCTCACTCAATGTTCTGAAGTGCCTTCACATCCTTCCAAAGGATATAGCACAGGACTACTCATTCAGATATACCAGACTCTGATCCGATCTATCATGGATTATGGATCACTCATACATGGACTTGCCCCTCCCTCATACTTAAAGCATCTTGACGCCGTCCAAAGTGCAGGTCTATGTATCGCCATTGGCGCCTTTCGCACCTGCACAGCAATGAGTATATGTGCCGATACTGGAATTCCTCCTCTCTTACCACCGAATGCAACTCACTGTCAAACTTCTCGTTACGATAGCGCCCAACCCTAATCTTCCTGCCTATGAGTATCTCTTTAACCCTCCAAACTACACCCATGTTCCTAAATCCTCACTACACTTACGGTCACACTTTAAAGGGACATTGTCCCGTACCTTTTCCTACAAGTCACTACCAATAATCCGTACATCATTCCCCCCCCCTCCTGGTTGTTGAACCTTCCCCTATGCAATTTTGAACTTACAGAATTCCCTAAAAAATCCACACACCTCAAGTTTATCGGACTCATTTGCAAGAAATTTTTGACAGTTTTCCTGACTGTATCCTATGCTTCACTGATGGTTCAAAGTACAACGGACGCACCGCTTACGCCCATGGACGGATATAAGGGGGGTTAAGCCCCTTCTAACAAGAAATTAGCCCCCCATGGAATTCGTACTTTTTTTAAATAATATAATGTAACGGTTTACTTGCATTTTTTTCTTTTTTTTGTTTGGTGGCACGGTGTCTTACATGGAACTTGGGGCTAGCCCCCCCCCCAAACAAGTGACATATTTCCGCCTATACTTACGCCTACTCCATAGATAGTCTACTACACTCCTTCCGACTTTAAAATATAGCGTCCATCTACACAGCCGAACTTCATGCTATCCTACAGTGCCCAGTCACGATCTCCTCGCTGGAAGACCCGCCCACCCCCACCCACTATCTGGTCCTCTCAGATTCACTTTCCGCCTCCTTAAAAGGTCTTATTTCAGATCGCCTCTCAACGCACGCTCTCGTCCAACGCATCCATCTCATTTCCCTCACCATCAAGAGAATCTCACTCATCTGGATCCCAAACCATATTGGTAATTGGTATCCTAGGAAATGAGGCAGTTGATCAAGCAGCACAGCAAGTTACACAGCTCCCATATATCACTCGTCAACGCCCTATCTCAACAGATCTCACTTCCGCCATTCGCCAGATCATGTAGCATAAGTGGTTCAAAGAGTGGCGGCATCAAGCCTCTCGGCACAACAAACTCGTTCAAATCAAGCTTACACCTGTCCTCTGGTCAACATCCCAACGTTCCTCACACCGCGAGGAAGTTATCATCACCCGCCTAAGGATCGGACGTACACATCTCACTAATCTGTATCCCCTCAACTACACTGTGAAGATGAAGACTCTCTTACTGTGGACTACCTCATCTCATGCCCCTCCCTCACCCGCCTTCGTAACTCTCACCACGTCCACCATAGTCGAATTTTGGCCCTCTCCAACTCCCACGAGCACATAAACAATTTTTCTGCTGCTTTCCTGAACCCATAGCCCAAGAATGTAGCCCCGAGGCTCGATAATAACAAAATTAAAAAAAAAAAATTAATTATAATGACAGATTGGAACACCCGAGTAGGAGGAAGAACAGAAGAAGGGGGGTATACGGAAAGCATGGTTTGGGAGAGCGAAATGACAGAGGGTCGAGGCACACGGAATTTTGTGAAGAACTTAATTCAATTATTGGAAAGACGTTCTTTAAAGATTACAAGAGAAGAATACACTTGGAGAAGTGCACAAGATAAAAGAAGATATCAAATCGATTATATTATGACGAGAAGAAAAGATACAAAAATCAAAAATTAGATTGTAAGACATACCCAGGAGTGGATGCAGATCGTGACCACAATTTAGTACTTGTAGTAAAGTAAAGTGCCAAATATTGAACTATCTTTTTCAAGTGGCCCCTGCTATCCCCTACATATCTGTATTAGGCCCCGAAATTGCGATTAATAATACATTTCAACCCTTCTACTTTCACTTTTCCGAGTTGAACTTTTTTTTTTAAAGTCCAGCCAGTGTTGACTCACAGGGATTTCAAAAAAGGTCTAAAAAACAACATTTGACACTGAATGCTGATCCATTGACGGCTTTCAATTTCAAGCTCATTACGTTTACTTACACGCTAAAACATTTCATACATTTTGATCCAGATGGTAAAATTTATAATAGTTTATTTTCCAGACACATTTTTAAAAGTGTCAAATGTTGATTTGGTCAACATTCAATACGTATAATCAACATAATATGTGGCAGTTTCTATAAAAAGGGGTAACTTTGTCGATCGATCAAAGTCTCAGAAAACGCGAAAAAAGAAAAACAAAATTTTTTGGTCGAAAATAATCAATTTTGAGATTTTGGTTGATTTCTATAGAAAAAACATCGCAATAACGAAGAGACAAAATTTACGCGCATGAGAGAGAAGGAGAATTATGAAAGAATAATGAGAAAAGAATACGAATGTCTGCGTTCGCTTCTTCCTGGTTTCTCGGAGCTCACGAATAAATCCGATGTTCTGAATTGTTACCATGCCGAAGAGCGAAAAATTAATTTTCCAACAAGCCCTCATCTAGGCTGGTAACGTGATTCTGCGGCGAGTTACGGCAGCTTGACGGAGTGGGAGAAAAAGGTGCGTCTAACTTTAAAAGCGTTTTTCCCAAAAACGTGTTTTTGAGCGTTCTCCTTACACTCATCTTCGACCCCTTGTATCTCCGGAATGAAAAACGCTACAACTCTCGCCGATAGCTCGTTGGAATGGGCATTCATTCCTCTATTACGTACTGTCCGTAATTCAAAATTTGTCGGATCAACAAAGTTACCCCTTTTTATAGAAACTGTCACATATTATGAAGAAGAGACAAGTGTTGAAATTTTTTGCCATATATTGATCGGTGTCAAACGTTGATTCTTTTTCAAACCCCAAAAACTTGAACTTTGACGCCAGAAATATGAAAATTTTTGAAAAACATCAAAACTGAAAAAAAAAGAGAAGCATATCAAAAAGAAGTAACTAAAGGACTTTGTAAATCACACGAAGGAAATTATATTGAAGGGGAGTGGATAGCACTAAAAAAAACCAAGAAATCTCACAAGGAAGAAAATAGGTACGCAAACAACAGAAAGGAGGAATACATGAATAAAAATTGAAATTAGAGTTAATAGAAGAAAGAAGAAAGTAAAAGTACCTTTAAGAAATCAAGTAAACAGAAAATGTAAGAAAGTAAAAGACAAACGGATTAATCAGTGTTGTGAGGAAATGGAAGAGCAAATGAAAGCAGGAAACCCCGTTTAGACAAAAAAGATATTTTGGAGCAAAAAGAAAGAGAACAAATAATTTAACGAATGAAAAAAGAAAATTATAAGACTCTAGAAAAGACAAAGTAAAGATGAGTGAGATATGTTCAAAAACTGTAGAAGAATAGAGCCGGAATAAGTAAATGTATGAGAAGAGAAGACAGTATGGAGAATGAAGAAAGAAGAGATCCTATTTTGTGATCAGAATTATTTCGTCTAAAAAAAAACACTAAAATTCAAAAATACCGGACTTAATAGGACCTTTTATACAAATTTGATGGCAACTATCGCAGCCCTGAAAGAAAATTTTCCTAGTTTCCATAAACATAAAAAAAAGCTATTCTTTCAGTAACAATTTTCATTTCAAAAATGTACAAATCAGACGTACAGTTTCACGTTTCACTAACTCCCCTCATCTCATCTTTTTATTTATTTCTCGTGACCTGATTTTCTTTTTATCATAGGACCAAAACTGAAAATAGATTACGTTTATAGGGTTATAGTAATTCCTTTAAAAATAGAGTACTTTATAAGATTTCGCAAGAGAAGTGAGTTTGAAAAATTTGTACGAATTAATTTGTAGAATGTATGAGGAAGGAGAAATTTCAATAGATTTCCACAAACGCAAGTTAATTATAATCCCTCAAGAGGCAGGAGCAAGCAAATTTAAAGATTATCGTACTACACGTTTACTTTTCTATACATCAAAAATTATAGCGAGGATAATAAATAAGAGAATACAAAATAAAATAGAAGAAAGAGTGGGAGAGGATTAGTTTGGATTCAGAGAAGGTAGAGAAACTAGGAAAGCAATTTATTAGGAAAAAGACTGAGAAAAGGTTTGGATACATGTAGCATTTTAAGCTTTACCTGAAGAGGTCTTGAGTTTTTACGCCTAAATACGCCAATTTTTTACATAGGAGCGAGAATATTATAAAGGAAGCCCAAGAAAGGCCACTAACCTTCGAATTACATTTTTCTCCAAATTCTGGTACTTCATCCGTTGGTCAAACCAATTTTTCCGATCGAACTCGATAGTTTAGGATCTTCAAAATGAAACTGCAGGTATCCCTATGAGGAATCTTATGTTGAATCTGACACCCCTCCCTCTTGTGTGAAACCCCAAATGAATGTTCCATTCCAAAACATTTCAGATAAAGGGGCTTTAAAGAGAGATACTTTTAACCAGATCAAGAATCACCAAATTTGAGATCATCCTAATTCCTACTCGCAGAAAAGAATCCACAGGGGGGCTCAACACGTAAAATATCGATTATAGAATTTCTTGAGTTGCCTAGTTTATTACTGAAATTATGTTGATTGTAAATCTTACTCAAAATGAAATAAAAAGGAAACATAAGTGTCACTCTACGCTCCATAAACAAGTATTGAAAGGCTACTGAATAGTCTTAATCAGTCTTAAGGACTACTCGACACATTCTACTCTTCACGAGACAAGAAATGAATGGTAATACGATGAATGTTAAAGATTCTCCGAAAATTATAGTACTCGATGCGCGAAATCCCGCCAGTTACCCAGGTAACTAAAGCGGGTTTCTGGGTAATCTGAGGGTAACTGAGGGTTGCAAATGGGTAACTTTTCGCGGGTATCTAGAGGGTAACTAATCCCGCCAGTTAACCAGGTAACTAAAGGGAAACCCAAAGGCAGCTGACGGGTTTCTGGGTAATCTGAAGGTAACTGAGGATTGCAAATGGGAACTTACCCAGGTAACTAAAAGGGAACCAAGGGTAACTAACGGGTTTCTGGGTAATCTGAGAGTAACTGAGGGTTGCACACGGGTAACCTTCCCGCGGGTAACTAGAGGGTAACTAATTGCGCATCAGGTCCAGCCGAGACATCAGTCAGTTGAAAAAATATGAAGAGTGCCAACACACTTTGGAACCATACAATTCTTATTCATTTCGAATTACCCTTCAAACGACTATATTATCTTGGATTCAACATAATTACGCCGATTTGCGCTATGAGGGTGGTATGAGACCCTTCTCCATCATTTCCCAAGACAGCATTTTCGGCAAAATCCAGTAGCCACTCGGAAAAATTGGAAAAATGAGGACCTTTTTTCTGTCAGAATTTGCAGGAATTTTAATCGTCATGTTTGCCTATTACAACCCCCCTTCCCCAGAAATGTTTTCGTTCGCACAGGCCCAAACGGTTACCCACTGGTTAAAATGTATTCTCCTGAATCTGGTTTTTCAGTCAGTTGGTCATCGAATTAGCCGATTTCTCATTCACATAACTGATATCGTGCGAGTTTTTTCTCTCGTCTTCATTTATAGCCGATGTTATTAAAATTAATTTAGGAACGTCCACGTGTATTAAGAAAAGAAAAATAAAATTCTCAGTGCGCCAACTATTAGCAGTACCAGCATGCGACTGAAATATAACGAACTTAACCCCTTTCTTTCTTCTTTTCATTGTGCCAGTGTGTCGCCCTCGTTCGCTCTTTTTACAAACACACAAGCCCGCAATCTTTCTCAATTACTATAATATTTCACGCTACAACTCTTGATAATTAACGTATTAGATACATTTAGTCAAAGTTTCATCGAGCCAGGTTAATAAAACTATCGAATTTATTGTACTGCTACTCGCATATACCTATACACGGTATTTTTTAACGATATTCGTGAAATATGTCAAAAGGCACCTGCATGACACCCACATTTGGAAGTACATATACGTTAGACTCGACTTAATCAATTCGAGCCGACTTCATCCGTTTTTTTATTTTTTTACAGAAATTACACATATTGTCGTTCTTTTTTTCTGTTTTTCAAACAACGATATTGTTCAACCTACTTTCGTCGGTTTAGATATAGCGGAAGTGGAACTTATAGTATTCGTTGCAGATTAGCGAACCATTCTTTTCAACTCTTCTCGCTCCGAACAACTTGATGACCGACTAGAGACAGAAGGAATTCGAATAGAACCGATCGCATTTTATCAGGAAACTGGAACAATTTGCCAATGGTAGAGTGATTTGCCGTCAGAAGAAAAAATAATGGTGTCGGATAAGACTCGAAAATTCTACCGGAACGACAGAGGTCTGTTTGAGGCAGAAGCGCGAACCTCTGACATTTTAAGATAGTTCGACTCTTATATAACGAGCGTGATATACGAGCATAAGTATCTTAATCACACAAAGACCTATAACTAGAAGCTAATTTAAAGGGAAAGCAGAGGCTAAGGTAAAATTTCGTAGAAATATAACCGATGAATATGATACTAAAGTACGAGTTCAACTGACATTTTCAGCTATCGAAGATTCTACTTTTTTAATGACTGGACCAGACTCTCTAGCTGAATCATAAGAAAATCATCGAACTCCTCCCTTCGGGACATCCACTAAATGCATGCACCAACAGCCTTTTCCTCGGTTCTTTACTATACTCAACTATTAATCTGTTACCGTTCAGCGGGTGCTCTAACCAAACCCCTTTCCTGTTATCTCGCCGGAGGACAAGATTAGAAAGAATCACTGATAACTCTGTCAGGTTCTTTTATTTCCTAGTCAATCTTTTTTTGTTTTGATGTTAATTTGTAAAAATTGTGAATAACTGCTTTATTTGTTCTAAAAACAGGAGGAAAAATCCTAAATTGAGATTCTTCTGTTTCCCAAAGTGATGTACAGTAAGACATACTAACTGTAGACAGAACAACAAAGAGACTGTTTAGGTTCGCATACTCCATATTTTATTAATCCATCTTTTAGCAAAATATTTGTTCGACTCTTAAACTTTTGAACGCTTTCAGTTCTTCTTTGGAGCAGATCGATGTTCTCATGATGAGAAAGTCGTGAATATCGACACTAGTATGGCCAGAATTTTCCCCAAATCTCTGGACAGCGTAATTAGATTTGGGTTTTTTATCTCTCTTATCTTGAACGAAGGTACTCGTATATGGATTAATGTAAAATTAATAACAGAAATTTTCTGTAAATAACTAAATATCTAGAAAAGAAATCAGGACACATCATTTACAGACCAGCTGGATATGGTGAGACATTAACGTTAATACTGAACTATCAAACTGTACAAAATACTCATTACAAGATTAACTTTCAAATCGCTCTATAAAAAATAAAAATTTAATTTCAAGAAAAAAAAGAGAAACTGCGAGAATATACCTTAACTAGTTGAATGCGATTGAATTATCAGTAACCCTGTCCGCCAGCGAGATAACAGGAAGGGGTTTGGTTAGAGCACCCGTTAAACTGTAACAGGCTAACAACCCATATCGAGATAATGTCGAGTTCGAACGACAGCTGTCATCGACTCACAGATTTTGAACAAACTCAGAAAAATAGTCTAGTTCATAAGTATGCCCGAGAAACTGTTTTGCAAAATATTAATTCTTCATCGACATTCCGATGTCTTTTTTTTTTAATAAAAGAGCTAATTTCATAAAACATAATCAAATTTTTACTGTACTTCGTCGTCGAACTGAACGAGGAAGCAAAAAGCTCACGTTGCAAAAATGTGAACATGTAAAATCAAATTTTTAATTTTTGTTCGAAATCCAAAAAAAATTTGAATGAATTTTCAGCTTTACACCTATATTTTCCAATTTGAAGCAAATTTTCAAGACACAAATACTTTTTGAAGTTAAAAGACACCCGCACCAAACTTTCATAGGAAGTGGAAAAGGCCTTCAACTATACATATAATCTGCCAGAAATTCAGCTAAATTTATTTATAAAAAATTATTTTACAATTTCGAAAAATAATTTTAATTAAAAACATGATATTACGCACTTGCACTGTCACAAAGAGCATTCCTGCTTCGTCGTGGCTCAATTCGGTCACCAGATAGAGAAAACTTAGATTCTGTTTTGTGACACTGGCCATTTAAAAACAACAACAACATCGAAATCTCCAGAACAAATCCCTATCTTGCAAATGAGTTCCATAGACATACTTTTGAGACTGACTAAAATTTTCCTACGAGTCAAAATCCAAGAGATAATGGCAGAATGTGCCATTTTCTGTCCGAACTGATATGGAATAACTCGAAAATTATTCTGTCCGAATTTATCGTTATAGTCCAGGTAATAAAGAAATGGCTCCCTAAAAAAATCAGACGAAGTTGATTTGAATAAGTTTTCGGGTGACTGTCTAAGAGAAGGAACCGTAAGACCCCACCCCTTAGACTTGAGCTTTTGGCACCACATCACAAGGGGTGAAGAGCGGAAAAAACACCATTCAAGGGGTTAGCAAGCCACAGTTACAGGTCATCTTTTGTTCACAATGCCGGGTCAGAGCTGAGTAAATGAAAAATCGCAATTAGACCCCGACAGCGATATTATTCAAATTTGTTAATGTATCATACTTGCTGAATTGTTCAGTTTTGAGCTCCATCCTGCAACACATCGATATCAGCGACTTCCAAGACATCATGTAAATTTTGTCCCCTCCCCTTTATTACGCTTTAATTTTGAACTTAGAGTAAATATAACATAAAAACGAATTCCCCGACTTGCATAACCTGAAAAATGATACCTACATCGTATTGGTTAAATTTTCCAATTTTGAGTCCCCTCCCCCTCCCTCTGATGGCTAAATTTTGAAATTTTGAACAAACTACAGTCGGACTTGAATTTGAAGGCTGTGAAAACCAACGAATCGATACCTATCATTTGTATTTCACTCCTTTTCGTTCCTCTCCTCCCGTGGCCACAACTTTGGATTTAAGTCAAACCGAAATGAGAAGTTAATTTGAGTTCGAACCCCCGCCCCGTTCTTAGTGATGCCTCAATTTCGTCATTCGCAAAAATTAAGTTCAAAAATTTCTTTGAAAAATTCTCTGAGACTAACGGAATACCAGAAAAAAAAATGTACAAGTTAGAAAAAAACTCTCATGGATGGTAGGTAGGTATCGGTGAAGCGAAACTGGTCAGATCAGAGTACTTTTCATCCTTTCTACTCGTAACAAGTCACTGAGGCTGGAAAAATGTCAAAAATTCTATAAGACCAATATTAATGTATGGTAACGCGAAGTTATTTTTAACCCCCTCCAACCGATGTTTCAAGGGACAGTTACAAATAAATTGTAAGAAACTATTTTAATATAAAATTGGATGCAGAGTAAATTTTATTTGAAACCTTTTTTATACACATATATGACGCAGACAGCGAAAAAAATCCAAAAACCAGTTTTTGGGGACTTCTCTTCCAAAAAGTACCATTCTTACACATTTTCACACGCCTTTCTCAGGGTTATTATGCAGATTTGCCACTGATTTTAACCACGATTTACCTGTGAGATACGTGGCTGATCTACCTTGTACCGAGCTGATTTACCGAGATGATCTATGAAGATTATCCACAAGTTGCTTCAAATGAGTGATCTATCAGAATGATACACTGAGAGACGATGAACTTACTCAAATGATCTACCTCAAAGATCTAGTACATAACAGGATGATTTACTAGGATGATCCAACTAGCCAATCTACCGAGAATTGATTTATCAAAAGAGAATGATCAATGTGAACCACTTGCAATTTCTACTTGATGACTTATCAAGTTAATCTATGGTCTACCTGTATGATTTACACCATGACGATTTATACTGAAGATCTATCAGGGTGATTGATCTATCAAAATAAGCTACATAGGTGGTTTACTGAAATGCTCTACGAACATGTTCTACTACGAGATGATGAAGATCTTCGAAAATTATCAACTTGAATGATTCAACATGATGGTATACAGGAATGATCTACGGAGATCATGATGATAGTCCTGGAGATGATCTGTGAAGATAACCTATAAAAATAATTCATTGAGAAATGATTCAACAAGATCAGATGATCTAACATGTACGGATATGAACAAACAGTTCCTCAACAATCGAGGACCAATCTTCTTCGGTTCACCCGTCGCTATTCAAAAGTAGCTAAAATACATCACGAATTTTCGAAAAGGCCATAGATGGGTCACCCAAGTAAAGGAAGCGGGAAATTTAAAAAAATGGTTGAAAATAACATTATTTGCCAGCCAAGCAAGCAGGGCCGTACCTAGGAGGATTTTTACAGAGACAAAGAGAGGAGGTAGACAGCAACAATTCTTACTCAAAAATAAGAAATTTATAAAAATCTAGAAAAAAATTTATCACTTTCTCAATATTGCCGACTTCGAGTGCATGCTTATCAAATAACTTTAAGGATGCGACATCCCCTTTTCTCCTCTCCTTCGGTTAATACAGCCCCTGGGCGCAAACGAACAATTTTTGAATTTGCAGCAAATTTAAGCAAAAAATGTTCAGTTTTGATATTTTAAAATCTGCTCCACACATTCATTACCAAAGTCATAAGATATAACGGACTCTCCGCCTGTCACTCACTGACAGGGGTTAAGAAGAAGAGACGTCGCAAATGTTGCCTATCTGTGATCGCGAGGGCGTCTGTTATTTTGACCTAGATAGATTGGAAATTTTTATTCGAAAGCCAAATCTCGATTCGGTATTCCGAATGTAGACATCGGGAAAAAATATAAGAAACTTACTTTACAGTAATTTTCATAAATTAAAACGCCTATTGGTAAATACATAATTACGCATTCGAAGAGCGTAACGTAACTTCGACGTACCAACTGTTTTTTTCCTTCTCTTATTTTTCTTTTTTGTGTCAGTAGTGGCGAATAATTCGTTAACATCTGCAAAATTATGATTTTTTGGCGTAATTTATGTTAATTTCTGGCAGAAATTCTCGATAGAAATCGCGCGAATCGGTATGGTCGAATGTCAACGATACAGCAGCGACATAGCTAACGGAGTAACAGTAAACGAACTTGAATCATAAAAATTCAATGATAATTACGAAGTGTTCTGACTTTCTGACTTGTTTCGCTGATAATTTAATGCATTACTCGTGGCGCTTGTGCATCTTTCATAATCTTCGCATTACCTATTAGAACTGTCGTACTTGAATGCATTTTCATCTATTAAAAAAAAAAAAAAAAAGATGGGAATATCTTCTGTCCGAAAATGGTCGCGTGTTCAAGGTAGTTTTTCTGAGTGCGAAATATGATCGGGTTGTGGCTACGTTTTGGAAATGAGCGTTAAGATTCAAAGTAGGCATTCTCGTTAGGGTGCTTTTGACTTCGGTAAAGTGGAAGTTTTTTTCGGGATTCCCCGTAATCTGTTTTTTGTTAGAGAAAAACAATCTCCATTAAAATATTTTCAATTTTTCTCTTTATTTCTCAGGTTTGCACCAAAGAGTGAAGTGTAATCAGTAATCCCCCCCCCCCCACAAAAAACACTATTATTTGATTTTGACTTTCTTCGGTTACACCCTTCAGGTTGGATCCAAAAATTAATTTCAAAATTGAATTGTATGCCATTTACAGGATTTCGAGGGCCACCAAGTTTACTTTCGATACCAATTTGACCCCATATTATATACTGGGAAACCATTATTAGATTTTTACGTTCGCTGAATTGGTCTCTGATATCATTTACGCTTTTTGTTTATGACTGAGCTATTCCAAGGTATATATTACTCTGCACAACGTGGATCCTCAATGTCATTCTCCGATACACATATTTTCAAAATGAAGTCAATCTGATATCGAGAATGATTGCAATCCTGAAAATTTCAGAATTATATCCAGACACATATTGCATTTTTAAAATTATTCTAATTTAGTTTCACCTCTCATTCAGAGGTATTTAAATTCTCAAAATTGAGTTAAATCGATACCGAAAATTTAATTTAATGACCGAGAAAACCTACGAGCACAACTCGAATCCACATTGTACTCACGGCATTCAATCTTCGACCTTCACATCCAATGCCACCGTTTCCAACTTAGGGTCAAACTGGTATCAAAAGTGAGCTTAGCGACCCTGGAAACCCCAATACTGATGTCCATATTGCATTTTTTAAACTCTTCCATTTCAGCGCCTGCCCCTTTTCCCCGATGCCTCAGTTGTCAAACTTTAATGATGTCGAAATCAATCCAGTGACCATTGAAGTCTATGATTAAATACCCATACTGTATTTTAGCATATTTTGATCTTTCAATTCCTCCCCAAGTACTACAATTTTCAACAGCGTCGAACTGATATCAAAAATAAGTTTAGCGGCCCTGAAATTGTATTTTTCAATTTATTTTCATTTCAGCCTAATTTCTTCCTCCACAACTAGATGCCTCGATTCTCAAAATACATCGAATTCAGCGACCTTGAAACTCAGCGTACTGTATTGCAGAACATTCTGATAACCAAGCCCTACTCCTGGGGCCATAAATCTTAACTGAGAGTCGAAGTGGTATCAAAATTGAACTCAATGACTTCAACCCCCCCCCCCCCCCACACACACACACACAGATGACATCAACGTTTTTTATTATTCATGCCATTATACGACTCTAAAAGTTCCACTATTGAAGTATTTTATGAAACCACTAAAATACAAAGATGCACATTTTTACAATGTAGTATCTAAGGAGAGAAGGAAAAGGGGACTACTTCAAGTGTGGATAGATGGGAATACATAGAAATGGATCTGGGGATAATCAGCATCCCTGGTGCTCACACAACTCAATGCAACTGGAAAAATGTCAAAAGTTTCTACATTTCTCTTCAGATTTCGTTAAGACTACTGCAGACTTGACACATCGAAACGACTTCTTTAGGGAGACGGAAAGCGGGAGTTGTTGGGGAAAACTCAATTTTACTAACTGAGAACAGGAATTTTTCCAACTGAAAACGTAAATTTTTCTGACTGACGTATTTTTTTGAAATCGAAAAGAAAAAAGAAAAAACAAGAAGTCCATGTCAACGCAACTGAAAATTTACTAAACTATAGATCCGAGTTTTGTCAGCTGATAGTCAATTTTCGTAAATTTTCCGAATCAAGAACACATTTGGTGTTGGGAGGCTCCCCACCTCTGTAGGCACGTCCCTACTCAGACTTAAAAGGTTTTCAAAAACACTCCGTTGAAACTCCGACACAGTAGGGTAAAGCGGTAGTAGATCCTGAAGGGCTAGTCGCTTCTAAAGACTCAATCTCGCTTTGGATTTTATGTTTCTGTAGAGGGAGGAGGGTAAACAGCAGGGTTCTGTTATAGAGAGAGAGAGAGAGATACCGGGGCATTAAAAGTCCTTCTACTGAGTTGCGAGGAAAGCTAGAGGATCATAATTATTGAATCGTGTACCTTTACTCTCGACTTTATTTCCTTACTGCTGTGGAAACAGAAGCCGAATTTTCAGTGTATACGAAATAGTTTTCTTCGAATTCTGTGTTTCTTAGTAATTTTTTCACGATATTCTTGGGTACTCAGGTATACTACTAAAATATTAGAGGAAGCGATTCAAAAACTGGCAGATGTGACAAAGAAACAAAACCCTTTTCCTTGTCAATCATCGACAATTTGGAGAGCAACATTCACCGAAAGAGATAGCGAGAGGGAGTACGGATGGTCGCTATATTCGAGTCGACGAATTCCAGAATCCATATTGCATTATACTAGGTTTTCCGTTCCCTCCCCAGTTGCCACCATTTTGAAATGAGGTCAATCGTTGTTAGAAATGAGTTCAGCGACTCTTCAAACCTATGAAACAATATCCATACTGCATTTTTCTTCCTCAATTTTAAGCCCCAGTGGAGTCAAATTTTTTTTTAAAGGGATACAAATATTAAAAATTCGAGTCGGCTAAAAAACGGTTTCTGTCTTTTAAATGTGTAGATAACACGCAAAGAATGTTTTAAATCTCCACAATGTCTCTCAAGGCACCTTCTTACAACTTGCTGAATAATTTTCCCCACCGTTTTTTTTTTCATGGGGGAAGGCTGGCAACCCCCTTCATAAGTACTACCTACCGAGACAAATTCTGCGAGTTAGAACCTCTCCCCCGGCCTGTACCACGATTCGACGATTCGTACTAACGGACGTTTTAAAAACTGTAGAAAAAATGTTATTTCTGATACTGAAAAAACACAGAAAAACACACGTTTCACAGTGTAGTATCTAAAAATAGGGGAATGGATGGAAAAACATTTCCAGGATTGGAAGGTGGTGTGTAGAGAAACGAGTCCGGGTTGTTTTGCATCCCTTCTCTGTTCGCTAAGGTCGCAGAAAGCAAAGTAAGGACAAAAATCTTACGTTTCCCCCGGAGGCCTGTGTTAACGTACGATAAAATAAAGCGTATACTGAACCCCCTATTTATGGTATTTTGAAGGCAGTCATCAAACATTATAAGAGACCTTTTTCGTGTAACGTTTAATGAGCAACAATTTTTGTTTGAAAAATCCTTTCATGTGGTTGAAATATTCGAGATTTTTGGAAAAAGCTGATTTTAGAAGGACGTTCACCCCTTTGATGAGCTTCGAGACGCTCGAATCTTCGCATACGTTTAATACGTTCATCAGTATCATTCAGACATCTATGTCAAAATTTTTTTTTTAATAACGCTGGTCTAGTACTTCTGGATATCTGGAACTAGTTTGCCTGGAATACGGCTTACACCAAGCGATGTTTACAAGTTTCAGAATTTAAATGAAAATTATGTTCCATCCCTTAAGCCGTAGTCGAGCAACTCTGAATTAATTCGAGTCGCATGCTCTACAGAGTCGGCAATACTCAAAGAACGAACTCAGTCCTACTCACTCGTAAACGCACGTAACCATAGATTTGATTTTGATTTTCCGATTTCGTTATCTTTTTATTTTCCTGTTTTTGTTTTTGGTCGAAAACTATAAGGGAACGCATACACGGCTTCTTTGTTCCTTATTTTTACACGTAATTAAACGGAGACATTCCTTAAATAGAATATAATGTAGACGTAAGGGTAAACAAATGCAAAAATGCCAACGGTGAATATAAGTTACTGCCAGTTTACTATTTGCATACAATGAATGGAGAATAGTCTAACCAGTTTTAAAAAACACACAAAAGATATTTTCTAGAATTTAAAACAAAATATATTATTATCTGTAATATAATAAAACCGGTGAACTGTATTTATTCTTTTAAATAAACAGAAGGAAAATAAGTGCATTGTACGCTGTTGAAGTTCTAAACACTTGTCTTTTTAGCTTTTTAATAACGAAAAAGCGAGTCGAGCGGTCGACCGGGTAAAAGCTCGTCGTAGAATATTTTAATTTTTTCTAACACGCACACGTCATATGCGCAACAGCGTAATTGGGAAACAAAAATGAATTATTTACGGAGAAAATAAAATTTTCGCTTCGTTTTACGTGCGAGTTCGAAGGGGATGCGAAAAAAAAAAAAAAAAAAAAAAACTTAATTCGCATGCGATTAGTTCAGAGAAGAAAAAGGAAAACGTTTTGCAGAAAACTATACACTTTTCCGCTATTAGCTTGGCGACGATTTCCTTTTTAACAAGAAAACTTTGTGCTGTTGATGGTTTCAATCGTTGAATTTGAAATGAGCAACTATTCGGCTCGTGCATTACTCATTAACCTCCGATCAATCATCAATCAGGTCGAAAGGCCAGTTTTTGAAGATGTGAATTTGGATGATTCTCTCCCCTCCCACGTTTTTCATGACGGATGTGTTCAAATTTGTTTCACCCAGTAGAAGCAGGGGACGAGACAAAATTTTTGTCAAATATATTACGCATATCAAATGGGAGTGGTTTTAGGTAGGTATACCTTCCCTGAATTCAGAAGTATGACACCCAGGCGAAGTGCAGAGCAGATTAATCTTTGGCTTTTCAAAATATCTAATAACTCTATTTCACTCCTACTTAAATAACAGAATGCAGTTTGTCGAGTATAAAGGAGTGGCCTCTACGTGTTACAAGAGTGTGTCAGGTGTTCCCCAGAGTTCGGTTTTGGGTCCATACCTATTTCTAATTTTTGTCGATGATATTTCTGAAAAAATCCAATATTCAAAATTATTGCTGTATGCAGATGATATGAAAAAAAATTATAAAATCTCAAAATGACTGTGTTAAACTGCAACAAGATCTTGACTCACTAGTTGAGTGAAGTGATAGTAACTCGTTACCACTTTAATACTGACAAGTATGAAAAAATGACCTTTTCAAGAAAAATATACTCCATTTTACACGAGTATAAAATAAAAAAAGATACACTTAGGGGTGTAAATTTTGTAAGAGACGTAGGCATCATTTTGGATTCGAAATTATTATTCAATATGCATATCGATCACATAACTTTGAAATCTAAAAGAATGGTTGGCTTCATAAAGAGAAATGGAACTTGTTATAACAATTTAGAAACAATGAAAATTCTTTATTCTAGTTTTGTCAGGTTAATATTGGAATTCTCCTCTGTTATATGGGATCCAAAACTTAACAAGGAAAGATAAAATTGAGAAAATTCAAAAAAGATTTTTGAAATACTTATATTGCAAAATGTTTACGTATTATCCTTCTAAAATTGTATACAAAGAACTTTTGGTTGGCTTTGAGATTACGAGTCTAAAAAACAGAAGATGCCTGGCAAAGTTGATCTTGAGGGATATTCTGAATAACAAAATTTTGGATTCCAACAACTTGACACGTATTCAAATTCAGGGTCACTACATTTAATACAAGAAATACTGATCTATTTGTGACAAGTAGAGGCTCAGCGTCAAGTAAGGACAATCCTCTAGCATTATATAATAATATTACCCAAAAAGACCCTGGGATCGACATATTCTTCATGAGCAGGAAACAGTATATTTCATCAGTCATTAAAGTACTCGAGGGTATGTAGGTCCTAGTAGTCTCTGCAGTTCTTTCCCTCATACCGCACAATTGTGGGTTTGTTTCGGTCCCTCGGCTTCCTTCAGCCCTCAGTTCTCAATTCACAATTCATAATTCTTAACTACCACCTGTGGACCTGCGCGCCCCTCACCCCCCGCTCTGCCCTTGCTACGGTACCTGTCTCCTCCTCCCTCTTTCTGTCATCTTTTCCTTCTTCTTGATCGCCCACTTTTCCTTCGAAACGTATTTTTTGTTTTTGTATTCAAGAATAATATAATAATATGTATATTGTAACTACTGTCCCTCCCTGTCAATGGGACCTTCAAACACCTGTTGGGGGGGGGGGCTCAAATACAAAAAAATAAAATATTTTTATAAATTATATAATGGAAGAGACATACGAGGTCTTTCAAGTGGCTGAATTTCATTTGGATACTATTCTGATCGAAATTTCAATATTGAGGCTCTTAGAGGCAGAGGCGGATCCAGAAAGCATTTCTTGGAAAAGAAATTTAGAATGTATAAGACTCTAGGATTTTTACCCCCCCCCCCATCCCCCACATTTTCCGCCATCCACAGGACTCAGATTACCTCCTCTTTCGATGAGCACTCTCTAAAGCTCTTGCAGACTTTCTTCAGACTACTAAGAATGTTTAAGATTTGTTTAAGACTCCTTAGATTCTTAGATTTGCTCGAAACTCTGAAGGACTCTTCTAGACTTGATTAGGACTTCTCAAGATTTGATCACTACTTCTAAAGACCTCTAAGGACACTTTTAGACCTTGAAAGACTTGTTCATGACTTACGAGATTTTTTCATACTGGTTTAAGATTCCTCGAAATTTCTCAAGACTCTAGAAAAATTATTTCAGACTTTTCCATTTTTGAAGCGTTTCAGAGTTCAACCTTTCTTTCTAAGAAAAGCAACTTCCCACGACTCACCCGCCCCATACATCCACGCCCACCCAGCAGACAGCGGCGGATCCAAGGCCATCCTCGGAGGGCCGGTGAAAAACGTAAGAATAGTTCGTTTTATCAAACTCCTCTTCCCAAGTACTTATATCATCTTCTCCCACTCACAGTGATGAATGAAGGACGATAAGTACGTGAACTTTTGAACGATTTATACTGCTAACTGTTTTCTTATAAGGCAGTGCCACATGACGTCATCAGAACGCTCCTTATCATTGGGGGAAAGAACCAAAATGAAATACATGTAGTCTAATGGGAAGTTGACGAATTTTTTCATTTATGTCGAAATTTCTCGAAAATAAGTAGAATTACGTGAAACATGATAAGACTGAAATTTGTAGGGAATGGTATTTACATTTTTGCAAAGCAACTTCCGTATAATTTCGAACATTCTCTCGCGAATTATTACGATCTAAAAATTGATTATACTAGTAAGTAGCTCAAAATTTTCGATTATGTATTTCGGATTTACATTATTTCTATTTAAATTTAATAATATAGTCAACTTTTCACCACCGACTGCCAAAAACTCAGTTAATTTGATGAAAAACGCGCAAATTATTAATGTTTGTTATCAATCTTATTAAACTTGGGGGCAAAATATGTAAACAAAGTCGAAGTGCCATTCCCCTATTGGTGTCGAAAATACAACTTCTTTTCAAAGTGCAACGTCTGGTTTCTTCAATTCATTGGATTCTCGACTGAGTGGCGATTTCTGAAGTTTCCACGTCTAGCGCAATACTGTTTAATTTTTGCCCCCACCGAGGGACGGGGAGTGATTTTCAAGACTTCCTAAAATATTCATTTATGGAGGAACCTTTACACGTTCCCAGACTGTTTAACGAAACTTATGTAGGACTCATTAAAACTGTTCAAAACTAGTTTGCAACTTTGTAACTCTTCTTGAGGTGATATGATCATGACCTCTTCGAACTCTATAGTCATTCAAAACTTATACAAGGCTCTAAAAGACTTCAAATTAACTAAGACTTTTCAGTGCTCAAAAACTTTCCCAAACTTGTTTAAGGCTTTTCAAGACACTTCTTTAAAACTCATTAACTACTCAAAATTCGTTTACGACTTTTCAGAAACAGAGTTAGGATCACTAGAAATTTTTCCATACTTGTTTTAAACAATTAAGTGCTCTTTACGACCCTTATGAACGTTTTTAAGATTCGCTACGACCATCCAAGATTCGTTCAAGACTCTTTATGGTAATGACTCTTCCAGACTTATTAAGGGCTTTCGGACTCTTCCCGACAACGGCGGATTCCAGAAGCTATCCTAGGATGAGTAATCCAAAATGTCTGAGAATTAAATTATTTGTATTCCCCTTTTGGGTATTTAGATGATTTTGAAACCTTCAAGATCGTATTTGAGTGAATAGATGTAAAATACGACGAGTGTATTTTCAGATATCTACAGGCTGCGTCTGAGTTCGTTTGATTGTTATGCGATAAGGATTGTTACTGATTATGGGTTGCCTGTTGCCGTGAAAATGCATGTTCGTCAGTTCGTTTCAAAGACTGAATATAGAAGGTTCTTTTATAATGATTTAGACAGATAGACTTATTTTTGAGTTGCTTTTCATATTTATGTGGTTAAAATCTCTATTTTCTCGATTTCATTTCTAGGTAAGTTATTATTGATGTAACACTGTACCTATCATTCTTTATATTGTTTCCTAATAAAATTAAAATCATTTCTAGCAATCGATTGGAGGTGACACATTTAATTTGAATCGCGACTTACAAATCGAGAAAATTTTTGCTCTGCTGAATTTCGCCATGTCAAAATACCAGTTTTTACTCCTGGCAGAGGCTGGCAGTACAGAAAAGACAACAGTGATTAAAGTCAAAAGAGTTAAAGCTGCTGATGAAGACAAATGGTTCGTGTTTCCAGATGAGTTACAAACCTTTTCAGCACACAAGAGTCTTGCTGAACTAGCTCCAATCAAAAGTGCAGTAGGATCAATAAAACTTAGAGGGCAGTATCGCACGGTGAATGTATTCTTGCCAAAGGAAACTGAGCCACTTTATCGAGATGACGCTGGTAATTTTGTTTTTAATAATCACTTTCTTGCAGAGGCATCGCCTTTACCTTCCGTGCCTCTAGCCCCAGGTATTCCAGAATTGATTTCTAGTCTAGAAAAGAGTTTTTGCGAAAAGAAGGAGGAGCCAATAAAAGACATTCTAAAGCACTTCCTTATAGAGAAGTTCACTACTTCCAATAAGAATGTTTCTGCTTGGCTAGCTGCCTTTGAAAAGGAGTCAGAGCGGTTCTCTCTTTCAGGAACCAGACAAATAGAAGTTTTTAAATCTTGTTTAGACCAATCGTTAAATGATTGGTTTTTAGTTACTCAAAGAAAGATAGGCTTAGATGCACCTTGGTTGAGGTGGAAAGAAGATCTTTTATCCACGTTTGACGAGGTTTCGTGGAAACCAGTCCGTTACGCATACAATTTTCGTTACCTCAATGGCTCGTATGTTGAATTTGTGGTGAAGAAAGAACGTTTACTTTTAGATTTAGATCAGGCAATGCCCGATGTTATTTTGCTGAATTTAATTGTTATCGGATTGCCCGTGCATATCCAGAATACGCTAAATAGGAATTCAATCACGTCTGTGAAAATGCTGATCTCAAAGCTAAAAAAATTCGATTTTGAGGTGTCTAACGTAAATTATAAAAAAAAGTCCGACGAACTGAGCGTTCGAAATTTCAATAAACCTTCGCCTTCAGAGAACATCCGTTCTCCACCAGGTTTAGAAAAGTCAAAAATTAGATCAGGTATTCAGGAGAAAAAGCCTTGCTCAATTTGTGAAAAGGCTGGAAAACCTGGCCGTTTCCATCCGGAAACAAACTGTTGGTTTAAAGATAAGTTTTCTAATAATAAGTTAAAGTCTGTAAACAATGTTGAACTCGAGTCTGAATTAAATTCTATTTCTGACTTGGAAAAAAACGAATAATTCTGCCACTGATTACACTTACCTTAGAACTTGAAAATAAATTCTCTTGCACAGGTGTTTACGACCCTGGATCTAATATTTCATTAATTAATTTGGATTTTGTCAAGAAGAATAACATTAAAATATTGAGATATAATAAGAGTTTTCGAACAATCAGTGGCAGGGCACAACTTTTTGGTGTGACCAAAGTTAACCTAAAGATTTTTAATATTTCTAAGCCTTGTTTGCTTTATGTTGTTAAAAGTGACAATCTGTCTAACGATATGCTGATTGGACTAGATCTAATCAAAGATTTCAGACTGTGTCAAGATGAAAATCTACAAATTTCACAAAAAGATTCTACTAATGTAGCAAAACATGATCTTAATTCACAGAACCTTGGTAAAGAAGAATTTAAAGTAAATTTTAATGAATTCATTAAAGTAAATAATTTTGAATGTAACTTAGATCATTTAGAAGAAAAAAAAGGAAATATAAAATTTCATGTTTAATAGAAAAATATAAGCAAATTTTTGCAAAAGACAGATTTGATATTGGTACAGTACGTCATCATGAGGCTTGTATCAAATTAATTGAACACAAGTATATTTCCGTAAACCGTACAGATGCACAGTAGGAGATCAAAAAGAAATTGAAGAGCAAATTTTGAAATTATTAGAAGTAGGGCTGATCGAAGAATCCATATCGCCTTTTGCTGCTCCAGTAACATTAGCATTTAAGAAAGATGAAAATGGTATAAGTAAAAAAAATAGATTATGCATTGATTTTACCGAATTAAATAAGCTAATTGTACCAGATAGTCATCCGTTTCCTTTAATCGATGACTTAATTGTCAAAACTAGAGATTGCACTTGGTTTTCTACATTTGACATAAATAGCGCCTTTTGGTCTATTCCATTACGCCATAAGGATCGTTTAAGACCGGGTTTGTCACCCAGAATGGTCATTACCATTGGACTTGTTTGCCTTATGGCCTAAAGACATCGCCCGCCATCTTTCAGCGAATTTTGCGCAATATTATTAGAAGAAACGGCCTTGATGCTTACAGCGCCAATTACATTGACGATATTATTGTATTTTCAAAAACTTTCGAGGATCATGTTGACAATATCGAACAGTTATTACAAACTATACTTAAAGAAGGTTTTCGTTTAAAACTTTTAAAATGCAATTTTGCAAAAAGTAATGTAAAGCATTTAGACCATATTGTAGAAAACAACCAAACTAGACCTATATTTGATAACGTTTTACCAATTAAAAACTTTCCGATGCCTCAAAATAAGAAAAATATTAGACAATTTTTAGGTAAAGTAAATTTTTATAAAAAATATATACCTCGTGCTGCACAACTGTTGGACCCTTTGCATAACTTGTTGCGTAAGGATGTTGATTTTTTATGGTCTAGACAGTGCCATGATAGTTTTTGTAAAGTAAAAGATCTTCTATGTACTGCTCCATGTTTAGCAATTTTTGATCCAAATAAAGAAACAATTTTGCAGACTGATGCGAGTCTTGACGGCTTAGGAGCAATTTTAAAGCAGAGACAGACAGATGGATCAATAAAACCAGTGGCTTATTTTTCTAAAAAACTCAATGCTTGCCAGAAACGTAAAAAAGCAGTTTTTTTAGAATGTTTGGCAATTAAGGAAGCCTTAATGTACTGGCAACATTGGTTATTAGGCTTAAATTTTACCGTTCACACAGATCATAAGCCACTAGAAAACTTAAAGATGAATTCAAAATATGATCAGGAGCTGAGTCAGCTTATGTTTTATTTATCTCAATTTACGTTCTCAATTTGTTATGTACCTGGTCAGTACAATCAGGAGGCAGATTGCCTGTCACGTAATCCAGTTTTGGAACCCAACAATTGTTTAGATGAATTGCCAATTGTCAATTTCATTAACCTTCAAGAAATTATTTTAGACCAAAACAAGCTGACAGCACAAAGTTTTAATAAAAGTAATGTAATTAATAAAAATAATATATTTTTCCAACGTTTTCGAAATGAAGACAAGATTTTAGTCACTCCTGATCTAGCGAAGAAAATTATTTGTTTGGTTCATGAAAGATTCGGCCATATTGGCCCACGTCAAATAGAGCTTAAAGTTTTTCCTTATTATTTTTGTCCAAATTTTCGTTTCTTGATCTCTGACTACTGCCATAAATGCAACATATGTATTAAGAATAAGTCTCGTACACCATATCAATTCGGTCATTTATCACACCTTGGTCCAGCCCGTACCCCTTTTGAGATTATGTCCTTGGACACAATTGGTGGGTTTGGAGGCAATCGGTCACCCAAACGTTATTTGCATTTACTTGTGGACCATTTCACACGTTTTGCATTCATATTAACATCTAAATTTCAGAGAGCTCATGAGTTTATACTTTTAATTAATAAAATTCAGAAAAATAATGTAAAGATCGGAACAATTCTTACAGACCAATATAGCGGAATTAACTCTTTAGAATTTAAAACCTTTTTAAAGGACAACCACATTAACTTAGTTTTCACCGCTGTGGATTGCCCTTTTTCCAATGGTTTAAACGAACGCTTAAACCAAACTCTGGTAAATCGTATTCGATGTAAAATAAACGAGAATAAAAATAACAAACGTAAACCTTGGTCTGTTATAGCAGAAGACTGTATCACCGAATACAATAACACAACTCATTCTTCCACTAAATTTAGTCCAAATTATTTGCTATATGGAATTAACGTAGAAATAGCTCCACCACTTTTTGAAAACAAAGTAACTTTGGAAGAAGCTCGCGAGTTAGCTTATAGAAATTCTCTACATAGTCACGAACGTAATAAAAAATTTTTTGACAAAAATAAAAAAGATATAATTTACAAGAGTGGTGACTTAGTTTATATCAACCACGGTAATAAATTAAACAAAAATAAGTTAGATGAGATCCGTTCGGGACCATTTCAAATCTTGGAACGTATTTCCAATGTTATGTACCGTGTAAATTCTGGTTTTCGAAAAGCCGAATCAAATGTGTTTCATGTGTCCAAATTGTACCCTTTTTTTGATGATTAGCAATCATCCCTGAGTTGTGGGGATGTAAAATACGACGAGTGTATTTTCAGATATCTACAGGCTGCGTCTGAGTTCGTTTGATTGTTATGCGATAAGGATTGTTACTGATTATGGGTTGCCTGTTGCCGTGAAAATGCATGTTCGTCAGTTCGTTTCAAAGACTGAATATAGAAGGTTCTTTTATAATGATTTAGACAGATAGACTTATTTTTGAGTTGCTTTTCATATTTATGTGGTTAAAATCTCTATTTTCTCGATTTCATTTCTAGGTAAGTTATTATTGATGTAACACTGTACCTATCATTCTTTATATTGTTTTCTAATAAAATTAAAATCATTTCTAGCAATCGATTGGAGGTGACACATTTAATTTGAATCGCGACTTACATAGATAAGTGAGTTGTAAACGATTTTTGCTACCGACTATTTGCTTGTTTATAATGAAAGACAAAATACCACTCATGGTGTACTATCGAATTTTTTCCAAACTCATTGGATTCTTGAATGGACAACAGGTTTTGGAGAATTATTGATGTCCAGCGCAAAATTTTTCAATTTATTTCTGTCGGGGAAAGAAGCAGTTCTGCAGAGTAGTTAAGACTCTGCAATGCTCATTTAGACTCTCCTTGACGTGTTGAAGACTCCCTAAGACTGTCCAAAACACGTTTACAACTTTTCATGGTTTTTCTAGACTTGATCAAGGCATTATCAAGACTTTGTAAAACTCTTCCCTACTTATTTAATACTTTCTAAGATTCTCCTATGTTTATCTGAAATTTCGTAAGTCTGTTATTTAGGGCTTGTCCTCTGCTCCAATCTGTACATTTCATTGTATTCTATTAAAATAGAAAAATGAATGTAAAAAAAATTCGGAAAGCTGACACGATTTTTTTCGGGTAGACGTTCTTGTGACATTTCAGTTTAAGAACGAGTACAAAATTTTAGAAATAAAAAACTGAAAATGTTTAGTCCGATTTCTTAGTGTGCTGATATCCACACGGGAGGCTTGGGAAAAGAGGTGGCAGGGCATTATAGGAAAAGAGAGGAATGTGTGGTTCGCAGATGCCTCTAAAAATGACCAAGATGTAGGAATCGGAATCAAGAATGCAAAAGGCGCTGACAACTATTCAGTGGCACTGAGCGAGGGCGTCACTATCCTCCAAGCAGAGGTAATGGCGATCACGGTGGCCATTGATAGAAGCCAGCAGGAGGGCCTTGTTAATAAACAGATCTATATCTGTACAAACAGTCAATCGGCTATTAAGGCACTATCGTCACACTAAACTACATCCCTGGTGGTGGCGGAGTGTGTTAACAAATTATACACCCTTGCTCAGGAGAACTGTAGAGACGGAGGGCATAAAAAAGGAACTGGCAACGCCCGGGCCGTGTCTTCCCATAGTATACAGCGAAAATCCAAAGTAAAGGTTTGGATAAGTAAGCAGACGGAAATGCGCTGGCGGTTGGCCAGTGGCATGAAAGTCAGCAAAGCACTGATAGGGGACGGCCCCAGTAAGTATGCCAAGTTCCTATTAGGGCTTGACAGGAAACACGCAAGGCTCATAGTCGGACTACTAACTGGTCATGGGGCCACAAAACACATGTGGTATAAAATAGGAGTGGTGAAAAGTGGCTCCAGGTACTGTGGAAAAGAGGAAGAAACCTCGATCCATATCATATGTCAATGCCCAGCAATAGCCGGGACAAGACGCGAAGCACTGGGACCAGAGTATCCAGTACCCAGTGAAGTCAAAAGGATAGAGCTCAGAAAAATTCTCACTTTGGCTATAAAAGTGAGGCTACTGAGCTGATCCTTAACAGCAACTTGAGGAATACAATGGACTACTAAGTCTGAGCACTCGGCGCATACAGCGCCACCTCACACACAAATGTATGTAGGCAAATATGCACCAGTTTTCCTTACTTTTTTTTATTTCTTTTTTACTTTTTGTCTTTTCTTCTTCCCTGTAAGAAGGGATTCAACAAAAACGTTGCCCCGAGATCAGATTTTCTCTACACGGCCGTATCTATCACTTGTCGTCGAAAATTATTGTACAATGGATTCGAAATACAAGCGATTTTGACTAATTTCTCGGAACTATCCCAGAAGCGTCACAAGAGGGGGGGGTGTCAAAATATGAATTTACATACCACCCGTTAGAACAGGCCGAACCTAATGATTCACTTGGTTTACTGCCGTAATCTGCGAAATCAGCCCCGCGAGGTACCTGTAGGTATCTTAATTAAAATTTAGCGACTGGTTTGTCGATGATTGGTATAATATTAATTTACAGCACTCGGAAATGATTAAATTCTAGTTTTTTCAAAACGAAATGGCTGTGCTCTTCGGGATACGGCGCAGACTAGGCCTACACATAAACGAGTACCATATTTGTTAAATTTCAATGCTACGGCTGAGTTAACGAATTTGATTTAATGACAGGAAGCATCTTTTATTTACTGTTGGATATTATTACACACACATGTCGAGGTTGTTTTTATTTCCACGTTGACTATTTAAAATAAATGCCGCTTTGCGTAATAATATCATGCTCTCAGATTAAGATCTTACATAACAAGTTCGGTGTATAAGAATATAATAGAATCTCAAAATCTTACACGATTCACCTATAACGAATAATTCATGAGTGCAGTTGCATTTCAATCGATGTTCGGATAAATGAATTATTGTCAATAAAAGAACAGTATATACGCGAGCCGAACTCGAATGCTGACTACAGGTATAACGAAAATGTATTTCTCAACTCTTTCGAAGCGATATCAAAGCCAGGCATTGCTCACTTACTCCATTCACTAACACGATTCTGGCTTCCAGTTCAGTTTCTGTATTAGCAGGTATAGAAGTAGGTACATCACGCATCTTCTCCCAGGTCTGTTCATTTACTCACGTTTACGATTTTGGTTTCACCACATCATGCAGAATCTATATACATACTTGTGTATTTGGTGCTAGTTCAATGCCACACGACGCAACAAACTAAGAGATCCTTGGTTTCGAGTTGAACGACTTTTATTCTCAATCAAGTAAGCACACTGCTGCTAACGGGGGAATAAGTCAGCGGTGGATCCTGGGAGCCATTCTGACAGAGGAACTTTTTAATATATGTAAGAATCATTATAAAATTTTCATCCCCCTCCTACCGAGTACTTATATCATTTTCACGACTTCTCGATGGTAACTAAATACAGGTGTGGATATACGGGGAGAGGAAAGGAGGCAATCACCCCTCCCAGAACGAAATATTATTACTTAAAATACTTCAGAGGGTACTGTTGCTAGATACTTACTAATACACTTCCAGTTCCCAACCTTAGTTATGGTATCGTACAGAAATCGAGACTCACCTGAAACAAACAAAAACATAGTACGTTAGAGCATATTAGATATTCACATGAATTTGGGCTCTAGTGTGGATATGTTACGGTATATGATGTATGTAAATTCGGGATCGAACGTGAATTTCCGGACAAGTACGTTGTATCCCAGCGTCATTGGGCCGTGGTGTTAATGACCGGGATATGACGTAATTTACATGGCTATTTGGGCCATGTTGGTACACGTTCAAATTATCATCACTTCCCGAGCTGATCAACCTTGCCCAGTACAGTTCGGGAAATGAGATGCGCATTATTGTATTATACTGTCTAAAATGTTCCAAAATGTCAACTAAATGACTAAATTTTCCGAAAAATGTCGATTTCGAAGATTCATGTGTGTGTGGGAGAGGGGCTCACTCCATTCCTGCATATTTCATATTATAGATTATCTGCTTTGTCAATTTTGGTTGAATTTGGTCGACTTTGAACGAGTTCGGTAATTGTTGACCTATTCGAGCCCAATAAAGAAATCTCGCCTTTGGACCTCAGGCTTCCTGGTACCCGATGCGCAATCAGTTACCCTCTAGTTACCCAGTTACCCGCGGAAAAGTTACCGATTTGTTACCCTCGGGTTACCCTTGTTCCCACTTAGTTATCCCGGTAACTGGTGGATTTTGCGCATCGAGTACACATGCTCAGAGTTACCCGTTCCCAGTATGACGACAAAACTGAAGAGTTTTAAAATAAACAATTTTAGCTGTTTAGCCGGACTACTCATATCAAGATGGCTCAAAATGCCAAGATTTCCCAAGATGTATTGTTGTATTGGGAAATCTTGAGAAAGCCCGGTCTAATTCTAATATTATCTGAAATTTACAAGACTTCCCAAGTAAATTGTAGACAAAATGGGTGTTCACGATATTTCCCGGCCATTAACATCATTATCAGATTTACATCATGTACCGTAAAGCTAGATGCACACTACGCTGACGTTTCCGTGACACGACACCTGACGAAAACAAAACCATCTAGTTCAATTGGACCGTTCACACTACACTGATGTGTCGTCAGATGACGCATTATGACGACACATCAGGGTAGTGTGAACAGTCCAATTGAATTAGATGATTTTGTTTTCGTCAAGTGTCGTGTTAACACGAAACGTCAGCGTAATGTGCAGCCGGCTTAACAAATATACGAGGATAGTGATATAGGCAATTACTCCGTTCAGAACGAAATACTTCAATTGAAAATTCTTCAAAAATGGTACACCAATCAGATAATACAATGAATCCGAACAATTAGCTAATTGGTGAGTAGCTCTTTAAAAAGATACGGAAAACCAAGCCACCACCTCCTTGAAATCAAAAGCGATATGGACCCGCATCAAAAGTGTTATCTAAATATCCAGCCGATGAGAAACAAATAGTCAGTCGAACCAAAAGATATCCAGTTAGCTCGTGAGGCACGTCAGGTAGACAGGCAGAAAAGAAGAAAGACAAACTGGTAGACTGCCAGTTATTTCCATCATTATTAACATTTCTCCCATAATCAGAACATTGAATCTATAGGAGACGCAAAATGACGCATGGTGCAAGTGCAGGCAAAAACTAAGAGAATAAGGAAGAAAGATGAAAGAAAAAAAGAAGAAAAAGAAGAAAGGTGAAAAAGAGCATTTTAAAGCACTTTTCAATAATTTGCCAAGGGTGTACCCAGTGTGAAATAATCTTGTATAAGCAGGGTAATATTGCACCCCAAAACTCATACAGTATCATATTTTTATGATTTATACAAATTTATGAAAGGGTTGGAATATAGATCATTTCAGCCAATTAATTATGAAAGCTCAACTTGGTGCAGTGGAAGGCTTGTGATGAGCTTGTATTGCCAGCACGGTGAGCTAGCAATGTTGTTTACATACTGGAAGTCACTTATAGGTATAGGAATGAAAAGCCGTAGTATACAATTTACAAATACTTGTAAATAATGAGCTCCTAAAGTCATGTAGGTTTCTTGCGGCGGCTTCGGTCTTGCTTCTTGGTGGCTTCATCTAACAGTATACATGAAATAAACACATATACTGTCAGTTATAAGATGTTGAGATAACGGTATGATTAGTTAGGTGAAGCGCCAACATAGGAGATCCTAGGGGCGGTTCATGAAGCATCTTAAATAAGATGGCTTGCGCAGCAGCTTATAGTATCTCTAAGTATCAGTCAAAATTGCGGAAGACAACTTGAGAGCTTACCAGTAAACCCAATGTCAAGTACTGCTTGAACATCAAAAGCACTACAAAAACCACAACTTACAGGTGGACTAGTGTCAAGGACTGCTTAATACCAGATGCACCACAAACACCACAACTTATAGGTGGACTCAGTGTCAAGGACTGCTCAACACTAAATGCACCACTAGTAATGGGAGATGGGAACTTACAGAGGTGGACTTAACGTCAAGGATTGCTCGAGCATCAAGTGCTCTATACTAGTAATGTTCACTTATTGCATGTTATATTGTTGGCCGACACGAGGAGTCGGTGAATATATTGCAGGGTTCGTTATAGTTAGCATTTTGTCGGTGGCGCGTTTGACACCTCGTATGTGCAAAATACAACTTTCACTCATCACTTACACATACGAGGTATTTGGAGCCAGGTTTAGAAACCTATGCGCATAGGGAGGTCTTATATATAGCGTCCTCTAGCGGACAACATTGTAACCAAGCACATAGGAGGAATTTTATCCGACGCGCCTGTCAGAGACGAGTCCAACAAGACCAATAAGTAGTTTTGGCCAAAAATGTCACATATGAGGTGTCAAACGCGCCACCGACGATTTATAGTTCGCTTTTGCACAACTTATTACGGAGCCTGTCAACGTATTGCCACTTGGGGCCAGTGAGCGGGCGAGCGCTAGTGAGAGAGAAAGAGCGAGAGAAAAAGCGAAATCAACTTGGGAAAATTGGTAGTTAATACAACGGTTATCTGACCTGAGAAAACCTTCAAAATTCTGCTAGGAGCGGCGTCAACACAAACACGAGCACAAATTCGCTTACACAGTAAATTATACCACGTACGAGAACGCAAAAAAAAATTCACATCTGAGCCATATGAAGATCTGAACAGAAATGAGACTAAGGTCTCCTTCTGGCTACCAGTATCGCAGTGGCTGGTATGAACATGATCGTGACTCATTGGTTTAACGTTAGTTTTGGGTTAACAGGCTCAAGCGATTGGCTTTGTTAAAGTATCTGAGGCTGTTCAGTACAAGGAATTACAATAGGGACTGGACCTTTTTTATCTTATCTATTTTATCGGTTCCGCTATTAACAATAGCGAAACACTATTGCTGTCAGTCGAAGTCGAATTTTAGGGTTACAGGCTCAAGTGCTTTGCTTTGTGAAAGCATTCGAGGCTGTCCTTTTCAAGATATTAAAACTGACCGCATGAATTCAATATTACGACTATTAATTATAGTGGGATACTAATAATTAATGTCGAAGTCGAATTTTTCGACACCCAGTCTTTGATAAATCTAAAAGACTCTTTAACGCCGCGAACGGTTCTTGATACATACGTCTTAGCGAATCTTACTCAAGTCTGGAAGAGTCTCGAGCAAGTCTACAAGTCTTAGACTGGTTTTGAAGAATCTTAAGGAATCTTAGGAACTGTTTCAAGTATAGGAGTCAAAGCGAGTCTTGAACAATTTCAGAGAGTCTTAAAACAAGTTTGGAAGAATTTTAAGCAGTCTTAAGTTTGGGAAAGTCATATCTCTTCTTCATCATTTGGCTCTCAATGGAGCCGTCGGGATCATTCGTTCCCAATGCGCGACTTTCCTGGGACAGCGACTTTAGCAAAGTCATAGAGTGTTTTCAAATACGCACTGAAGAGTCACAGCTAGTAATAAGAGTCCAACATAATTAGGGAAGAGTATTATAGAGCATTACAAAAAAGTCTGCGGTAGTGGTAAAGCTTAATTTGTGTCTCGAACAAAAATGGAAGTCTTGATCATGTATTGAAGGGCCTTAATGAATAATGTAAACAACTTTTGAACCGTCTTGGAGGGTTAAATCTGAAAGTGCTGAAGAATCTTGAAAAGTCGCGGAGTCTTAAAACTTTTTGAACGAGTATGGAAGAACCTTCCTTAGTCCTAAGAATTACGTCTGGTCCTTAAAAAAAAGAAATCGAATGGTACTGAGACGAATGTAGTGTGGTGGAACGTATGGCGATGCACGCATGCCAAAGTGGCCCCTATGACACCGCATCCCTGGCCTCAGAAACTACCCTTTCGAGTATCACATCAGTGGCTTGAGGAACTGAGACGAATGTACAAGAAGTTCTGAAAAAAACTGTGTCCCATAAAAGAATCCCGTGAGTTGGAAAGATTTTTAAAAGAGGTATTTTAATTTTCTGCGTCTGGAAGCAAAGCAAATAGTAGCACAAATTCCTCGTTTTTCTGCACACTCAACTGCCATCTTAACAACATAAATATGATTGTAATATTCAGAGGAGGGACGGTTAGAAATGGAAACGATTCAGTTTTGGCACATTATGAGTTATCCCTACCCAGGATTGCTTCGCTTCCTGGATCTGCTACTGATTGATATATATATAGGTATAAGAGAAATACTGGGACTTTTGAACGATTTGACCTGTTTCCTTATTGACGTTGAAAATGAAAATGCCCTCCAAACTGTGATGCCAGATTGTTTCATCTCATGAGATACTATTGAGCAACGATTTTTTGAGAATTTCCAACGTTCATCACAAAACCGTTCATTTTTTTCTCTCATCTGTTCATGTAAGAACTTTTTTAGACTCTTCAAACTCATTAAAACCCATTCAAACTTATTTAAGACTCCCTAAAATTGTTCAAACTCTTTTGTGATTATCGATGACTTGTCCAGGTTTGATTATGGCTCTTCGAGACATGATCGCAGAGATGAACCTCAGAAATATGGCTTCAGATTAATGACCTCAAACGTCTGATATGGATTCGGCCTATTTTTCATTTTTGCTCCGCGAACCCGAGCCCTGGAATCCGCCATTTCGAGCATTGCCTCAGAGACGTCGGGGAGACTGTTAAGACTGTCTTAGACCTCTTCTGAAATGTAGCGAGTTGCTACGTGGGCTCGAACCCGGGACCTCCGGATTCCGAGACCAGCGTGCTATCCACTCGGCCAGCCAGACCCCTATGGATTCGGGCTATTGAGTTAGGTTCTTAGGTTACAATATATGTCTAGGCATAGGTTCCAGATTAGTAAACTGCAGAAATGGCATAGCAGGTCAATAAACTGCGCTTGGCTCCGAAAGGTCAATGAACTTGTAGCTCAGTTGACACGCCTTGTCCAGGGATCAGGGTGTGCAGGTAGGTCGCGGGTTAGCTCCGGATTATTTCGGTCAATCTGCGTTGTGTTCTCACATTTTAATAGAGTGCTTGTTGATGGTGCGATGTGGACGAGTGTATTTTTGTATATGATGCGGTGATTTACTGACTTGTCTGCATCATGTGGTCAACATGCATGTCTATTCCGTTTTGGGATGACCTCTATCAGCTTTGGAGTTACTCGTCTGTGGCTCAGTTTACGAATCAGCCCAGACAGTAATTCAGTTCGCTGTAAGACAGCCAAAAGTTTAATTCTTTATAAGGGCTGATAAATTTTACGTATTCCAGATGATTTTTCCATACATGAGTGTACAAATATGAGTACTTCATGATCGAGTAACATATATACGAGTTTTTGATTCACGTACGCTTTCCAAGTCTCCAATATAATTCGTGTCAGTCGAATTGTAGCTGAAGAAGTTACTGCTGATGAATCGAGTTCCGTTGTGTTAATTCGATTTATCAAATTCCATTAGTACAGTTTTTTGTAAATTGGTGTGCCGTTCCAGTATCAGGGGCTAGGCCTGCAGATGGCGCGAGGGGCCTGGTTCGGATGATGTAAGAACGTGGCCGTTCCGAGGATATACGCAGGAGGCTGGGAATGCCACCTCCCTATACGCGCGTAGACACACGATTCATAGTTCATGGACCAATGGACCAGACTGATAACTAACTAGTCTAGGATGCCCATATTTGTCGCGACCGCGTTTTATTCACCTCCGTCAAATACATGCATGTATCATTTTGTAATCTCGTGAATTTTTATAGCATGGGCGGCAGAGGGAGGGAAGAGGAATATGAACTGGTTAAAATTAGTCTGGGGTATGTTGATTTTGGGATTTTCGATGCAACAGAGGGGGAACTGGTGGTGTATTATTTCTGACTTCTTGGGGGCACCTAAGTGCACAACTGGATTACTACCTTCGGGGGTAGGTCGGTCGGCGTAATCCTCCTCGGTTTTACCGATGGAGGTACACCGCTCTTTCCCACTGCTGTTGTCAACTTCAAACATTTATGTTGCTAGTGTCTATGAGGCCAAGTGGTAATGTACCCGCTTCGCAATCTTTGCGTTTCTGGTTCGAGTCCCACCAACGCCGGAAAGCCAGTGATATTTGAATACACCTACTACCATCCTAGCGCACACAGTGACTAGAGTATCAATCTAGGTGAAAATATGGAGCGTCTTGTAACCCCCGCCAGTTCACACGAACTAGGTATTACAATTGCAGGGCGTGTTACCGCTAGATCAGAAAGAATGGTACTGTGCGTGTGCACGTCGTGGACAGCTTACTCAACGTCGTGAAACACGTGGGTAGTAAGCGAATCACGGCCGCATGCTGTTCAGCACGGAGCCGGAAAACTTTAGCGCAACAAAACCGTGGGGAAAGCAACGACAAAATACCCCGACTAACCTGCCCAAGAGAGTCGCACGTCAGAAACCACGACTGCTAACATCCGGCATTGGATATGACGCCTGAAGAAGATGGGTAATCATTTAGGTTTTCTTTATTTTGGTCTACCAGGGAGGGAAAATTCCGTACTGTGTTCATTTTTCGGATTTACCTGGCGGAGATTCAGTGATGGGATGTCTCAACGGGATGCTACGTCGATATCGGTCAGGTATGACTGTGATCTACAGGTTTGTAGTTATAAATATGTACATATATAACGCTTTTATCGTGTGCTTTGGATTTTAAAATGAAATTGGGTTTAGTTATTAATTTTAGATTCCTGAACTGCAGTTATTTCTATTTATTCAAAATTAGCTTCAGGCTTGTCAGTAACCGAACGGTTAACCGGTTATTTTCAAAAGCAAAAAATAACCGGGGGTGTTAGCGTTTTCTCTAAGCTCTATTCTGAATCTGAAAGTTTCAGAAATAGTCCACAATAGATATGTAAATTCGTGTAATCGGAAATTGAGTAAGATTTTTTACTCGTAAATTTCTTTATTTCCGAAAAAGACAGTTGGAGACAAATCATGCGTTCATTTTCGCATTTGACAAGATTCTTGCTGAGCAAGATTATTATTGGAACGGATTGTTAAGTGGAGATTCATCGTTCAGCTCTATCGAAGACGTCTAAGTCCAAGTTTTACTCGTCGTCATAACTGAAGAACAGTAGAGAAGGAAAAGATTTGCCCACAATCGTCAAGCTTGAATCAGAGTTGTTAAGAAGTCAAAATTTTTTAATCGATAGTTAAGAATAATTCCCGTTCACTATCGACAGTCGTCGATAACTAACAATAAATTGAGAGGAGGGAAAAAGTAATGCAAAATTTGTTAATCTAATAGCAATTTTATTTTTGCAGCCAAATTTCGTATTTCGTTCAGTCGCTTTCGTTTGAAGCAAACCACGCGAAATGCGAAGTTAGGACGCTGGAAATGTGGACATGCTCAGCCGCCATTTTTATTATTTCATTCCCCGTACAATTTCAATACTTGCTCGCAACGTGTTCGCTTGTTATCGGAAAAAATAAGCAGCAAAATGGCGGCTGAGTATGCCTAAGGAACTGCAGGTATGCGCACCATAAATGTAAACAAACGACTATGAAGAGGTGTTGCATGGAAATCGCATGGTTGCATCGCGTAACTAGGGTGTTTGCCGCACGCAGCGCTGTAAGCACCCTATTGCAAACCCATGCAACCTCTTCATTATTGTTTGTTTACATTTACGATGCGCATACCTGCAGTTCCTTAAGTATGCCCATGCTTGCAGTTCTTTAACGAGATAAGATACCCATTGAACCACCTGAATTATTGATAAGTTGGAAACTACTCAATTGTGATTCGGAATTAAGGTGGCTGATATCTAGCGGATGTTTTGTGAATCCTCATTGAGTGATCACTGGAGAAAAAATAAATAGGTCGCGCGGGTTACGCGCGGGTCGGGCCGGCAATTGATAAAGTACCTCTCATTTTTTACTTCACCGCACTTCTATTAATTTTGCTACCTGACATATTAAATTTTTAATCGCAAGTTCGAATATGTAGCTCCCTACAGTTCAAATTTGAAGTACGTCCATTATTTTTTTATTTTATAATGATTTTTAGAAAAACCCGTATCTCCCATTTACGGCAATGTTAATTCCGTCTGTGATCACCCAACCTTTCATTAGGAAGTGCACATTAGCGCTCCTACATTCCGTTCCACATCCCAATTAAGGTGAAAATAACTTGAAACGAAAAAATTAACCGAAAATAACCGGTTAACTGATGCATTGTGTCAAGTATAACAGTCGAAAAATCGCAAAAAATCGCAAAAAATAACCGATTAACCAATAACCGGTTATTTAAACATTTTTGACAAGCCTAATTAACTTGTTAGGAAAGTGATGTGTTCTCCTCCCGATTCTATTTTGTTTGAGTTTACCTATACGAGGCATTTTCTGAATTAATTTTTTAGATTTTTAAATAGCATTGCTTTATTTTTTATTTCCATAGAGCCACCGTGATTAGTTACCATTTTTTTTTTAAATTTCTTCTTGTAATACATCGATTATTTACTTTGTCTGTTCTTATTCCTTTTGTATCACTAGATCTGGTATCCTCGGGCTGGATTTCAGAAACCCTTTGGCCAGCTCCACTTGGAGGGACTAAATATATTGGGCCAGGAGGAGTGCCTTTGGATGCTCTCTAGGGTCTAGGCTATAAGCTCCATCTTGGAGGTCAGTTAACTCTGCGGAAAAGGTCCATAACTTTGACCTGTTACTCAAAAGGGCCTGAACCTGTATTTACTACTCAGTTTGTTTGCTCATTTATAGTGAAGCAAAAATATACTTTGAAGCGTGCTATTGAATTTTTTCGATTCACTGAATTCTCGGCCGGACAGTTTCTTGAGACTTTTTAACCTTCATCATGATTCAATTATTCCTCTCAGGGAGTGGAGGATGTCCTTCAGACTAACTGAAATTCGATAACACTCTTTCGAAAGAATCTTTTCAACTCTCCCGGAATATACCAATTGGTGGAGTTTATTTTACTCTACCGTTGATGAAACTTGACACAATTTTGACAAAAGCTAGAGTTCGTCAAACGTTGTCCACTGGCGCGGAAGAAGTGAAAACATTTTAAGCATTTTCAAATCCGGGAGAAACTTCAGGATCCCAACTTTTCTGCCACCGAGTGTATTATTTATCAGCGGTGACGAAGTTTTTTAAAGTTCGACGGAAAATAACTTACATCTCTCACGAAAACCGAGCTCGTTCAGTCGGCATTAATAATGGACGTGCCCGGAGTAGACCGTCTCTCCAGCACAGAGGAAGAACAATTTTTTCGCAGGATATTTCCGTTTACGAAGCAATAATGAAAGCAGTCACGAACACGGCGCAACGTGTGACTGTACAACTCCAGAATCAGTCGAATATAATAAAAACAATACTTATTCCATTTAGGTAGTTGAGTTGATACTCGTTATTCGATACAAAGTTCAAGCCGAGAGCGCATTCCGCGCTCTGAGGAAAGAGAAAATACCAAAACAAAAAATAATCGTTTTCTCGCGCACTATCGAACAGTTGAAATATCGAAAAACTATGTGCGTAGGAACTCGCTGGATTGCCTTCTCATGCTCTACCTCGCTAATTATGTCTTACAGCCAAGTGTTGCATTTGAAAATGTCACGGGCCAAGGTTGACAACGGAAGTCCGAATCTCGAGTTTTTAAGACAATTTTTTTTCTATCCGCTCAGAAATGAAAATGACTAGCCGCAATTATTAGTTTTAAAATTCTTTTCTAAAACCTCCAGTGAATGCTATTAAATTTTAATTACACTTTCGCGTGATTCGTTTCTCTCCAGGATACCTAATATGGCCGGGTGATGAAACTGAATCTCGAATACATTCAAGAAAAAAACGTACAGCCGAAGATTACTGTTGAAATCGCGTATACTTGTGATAGGTCACCGTTCACTACGAACAATGAAAATGTAAAATAATAAATCGGAGCCATTCTGCCCAGCAAAAGTATGGAAGCGCTATTTTTAGTCCGATTCGGAATCTGAGAGCAGCCAAGATCTGAAAAAAGCAGACAGCCGTGGAAGAAAACGGAGACAGACGGACAGACTGGCTGATCGGCATGGAAATTCGACTTATGCTGATAGGCCAGCAAATACAGACAGTGACCCTAGTTTCACATGGGTAACACCAATCCACTGTTTTGATTAATGTTCGTTTAATAACTTGCCGTATCTTGAGAACTCTTAAACTTTTTTGGACAGTTGTTATTCATCCATTCTGACTATTCATACTGAAAATTTTCCACATAAAATACCGATTTGGGAATTGAAATTTAAGGCAATTCATAATATTATTATATCAATCTGATCTGCATTATTTTTCTAAGGTCTTGAAGGCCTGTTTTATTGCAGAATCTGAAACGTTAAGTAAAATTTCGAAAAAATTGTAAGTTCTTGAGTTAAGACTGATTTTTGAACTGGCATTCTGCTATCAAAATGGCAGATCGATTGTACTCATGGGAAACTACAGTGAGACTACGGACTAGTTTATGTTACACTCACCGACAAGCAGACTGGACGGACAGATATGAATACACTCAGTATTCATTTATTAGAGTACCTGTACCCACCCCGCCTTCAAAGACCCTGGAAAAGAACACTGATGGTTTGCTCAACAATTTCACCCAGGTACAAAATTATTATTATTCAGTTCAGTAGAATTAAAGATAAAATAAAAGCAACATTTTCGGAAAGCTGAAATTCTCAGGTACCATACTTTGACTTTTTTAAATTAAAAGTTTTACACTTTTAATCGGCACGAATCCTCGAATCGAAAAATGCAGACCTGGAGTTGGGAATACCTACAATCATAAACTGTAACCAAAAAAAAAGCAACTGGAAGTGTCCCCTCCTGTAATTTTGCATACGTTTTCCAAAATAGATAATAGTTGAACTTGGAAAATGGTATACAAACTATAGGATGAGCCGCGGAAAATGGGATACAAAAGCTTTTTTTTTTAATTTGCATTTTTTGTTTTGCTTTCAAAATTATGGTAGAAAGAAGAATCATGCACGACTCTGATGAGAAAATATAGTACTTTATGACGCTGACGGAGTTGGTTTGAAGAAGTTTCAAAAATTTTTGATGTAATGGAAATGTTTGACATTGATTTTCACAAACGTGCCTTCATTAAAAATCTCGAAGACAATATTTATAGATTCTTAAATTCATTTCTGTGACGAAATAATTTTTTATTTGTGACATTTGGTAAAGTCTTTCAGTAGTGTAACCCCGAGGGAGGTGACAAGGAAAAAATTCCCAACTGAAATATTTTTCCGGAACATCAGAAGTAGTTTCCGAACCAACGAACCAACTTAGTTAATAACCAACTCCCATCTGGTTTGAAAAATGTGTGGGGCCAGGGACGGTTTTTTCGGGGGGGGGGGGGGGGGTAAAAATTGTGAAAGTCAGTCCAACTGACTCAACTTGGAATTCCCAAATACATACAAAAAAAAAAAAACTTTTGACCCGTTGGATTTTTGCAACTGACTTAACTCAAAATTTCCAAGCATCAAAGCAAAAGAAAAAAACCTTTTGCCTTGTTCGGCTTTCCCAACTTCTCAACTCAATTCGCAAGTATCAAAGCAAAAAGAAAACTTTCAACTTGTTAGATTTTCCCAACTCGCCCCCCGACTGAAATGGTAAATTTTCCCAACTGCAGAGTGAAAAATTCCTACAGGGAGGGTAAGTTGCCCCCCCCCCGTCGGCACGTCCCTGTCTGGGGCGGCTCAACTGTCTGCGCCTAAGCGGGTCTTAGGCAAAATGAAAAAATAGCAAGAGATGTTTCCTGTAGAAAACCAGAACCTGGGTTTTGTTTAAGACATTTTACGTTTCAGGTCTCATTAGATTACTATAATGTAAACTACGCTTTCGATTTCCGTATTTTCCTTCATTATAGATGATATAAGAAGTCAGGCCATAAGCGCAATCAATAGCCGGTCGTGGGTGGGGGCTGACAAGTTAGTATCAAAATAATGCTGAAAATTCGTTCGCTTGTTTACGTTCAGTTTTTTTCGGAGAGAGGGCTCTCCGTGGATTCAAGGGCAAAGCCCTCCATCTCTCCTTGTTTGCGCCTATGGGTCAGACAAGACGACTTCAATTTTGAAATGGATCTCTACGTCTAGTTGGATTTCTACTTTAGTTTTGGTGAGTGTGTAAAACACGGGTGCCATTTGTTTGATTTTATTTTCAACGGGCTTGGAGTATCATAGCTTGCATACTATTTACGATGAAGAAAATGGCAACTTAGTTTCCCAAAATTATAAATTCAAACTGTATTTTTGATAAAACACCGCAGAGGCATTATAATAAAATTATTTCAAACGTACAGCCGGAAGATGAATGTAAAACCCTCAACCTAAGCGGAAGAAATGCGGTGCATCCACTCGGAAAGCGTATAAAATATTTGGTCGCGTTAGTTTCGCTGCACATTTTTCACATGATGTACTTCATATTTTCAGTGTTAACTGAGAAAAATAAAAATTCAAGCGACGTTGAAGTGGCATTTCCTCTAATAGGAGCTACGAATTCTTGGGTAGCCGATCAGTAGCGCCTAAAGAAACTTACGCTAACAGAACAAACCAGTATAAAAAATTTTTTTAAGGAGCTAGTCCGTGCAAAACTCTACGTTGCAATTTTATTTTTCTCGCAGAATTTTGCCACAGACAAATAATACGTTATGTCCGGAATTTATTCCTCAGTGAGGTATAGCTGTTTTGAATGTTCAAGAATGTCCAAGGACAGCCTCCAGGGCCTTCTTCGCTGACGGTGGACACTGTGAACCTGGTGTTAAAATCCTAAATCTGACTGCCGCGTTCTCTGTAGCTTTCTAACTCTTATGTAATTTTGATTGTCTATCCATCTGTGTGTATGTCTGTATCTCTTCTGTTTTTCATCATCTAGTTTCTATCAGTATGAGTAAGATCATGTCCGCCACTGTCCCCCAATCCAAAGTTCAAGATCCAAAAACCAAACATAGGTTCATCATCTTTTGTTTCAGAAATAACTTGGGTAAGAGGAATGAGGCGTCGCGGAGAGATCTGAGACCTGAGACGTGAATTTTACAGGGAAAACAGAGTCCACTAAGAAACCAATATTGGGCTATAAAAATTTTAGTTCATATATGAAAAAGGAGAAAAACCCTACACCGATTCTCGGTTCTATCTGCGGTAACCTGAGTGAGCATTTAAATTACCAGCTCCCCTAAAGTTAATCTGGGGGTCGAAAGCGGCGTCATGATCCCCCCTCTCCACATACACTAGATATTGAAAAATGATCCAGCCTCCTGATTGGATTTCAGGGTCTTAAGTTGTCACAAATTTGTATTTAGGTATTTTATGGCACCAGTCCAGAATTTTGCGTTCACCCTTTTCCGAATTTAATTATGACAGTTAGTTCCAAATTGGATTTCATAGCATAAGTGGTGTCACCTAAAAGGTTAAACGAATTTTAAGTAGCCTTAACAGGTCATGAAAAAGTTTGGAAAAGCCTTAAAAAAACATCTACTTGTCTCAAACAAGTATACAATCTTTGTGTCTTGATCAAATTTTTGAAAGTGTTAATATAATTTGAAAGATCCGTAAAAAGATTGAATGAGTAAACAGTCAGTATGTCTCGCGATCCTGAATGAGAGTGTGTCTTAATTTTTAGAATCAGTCTCATACAAATCTTGAAAAGCTTTGAAGCCTTTAAAAAGTTTTAATCATGTCTTCAAGAGCCATTATCAAGTTTGTAAGTCATAATGAGTCGCAAACGAATTTTGGGTAGTTTCAGTGGGCCTTCAGCAAACTCGGAGAAATGTTACAGAATTTTAAACAAATCTGAGAGCTCGAAAGATTTTGACATGAGAATTGAAAATTGACGAGTTTCAATTAATCTCAAGGGCTGTACTCTCTGTGTAATCTAGAGGAAAAATTGTGTAGGATTGTACTGAAAAATTGTCACCTAGTTTCAAGGCTGTAGTTCGTGTTTTGAATCAGGGGAGTCAAACCAAATTGGAGAGCAAATTCCAGTAAGGGAAGCTGAATTTGTCAGCAACTGAACTTTTTTCCTAGGAGGGATCAGCCCGAATTTCTAAGGGGCAATGCCGCTATTTGCACCCCCTGGTAACAATTCTACCCAGTCGAGAATTAGTGAATGGAAAAAATGTGAACTAGAACTATAAAATTCTGAAACTCTTAATTACTCCTGCCAAGATGGCTTCCTGGATTCTTCCCTGTCGAAGATATACCAGCCCTCAAGTTGGGTTTCAGAATTGGCAGTAGGGTGTCATAAATTTATACCATCAAGTCCAAAGTTTTTTGCTTCTTTTCCCGAAGGATTTTTTAGCTTAAGTGATCGATACTATCCTTTCTGGGATCCAAAAGTCCAAAACAAGAGCTCAAAATAAACAAATACTGATTATAATTTTATAATTTTTCAAGATTGAGCAAACTGGTGCAATTACAGGCTTTGATGACTATCACAGATTTCAAAGCCTTCTCGCAGAATTTTCGATCTGGCTTTATTCGGGGTCCCAAAACCCGAATTTAAAATTAAGACATTTTTAATTTTCATATTTACCAGCGTCCAAATCGATCGAGAAAAGTTCCAAAATTGATAAAATGCTAAAGGCAAAGGGAGACTGAGGAGCATTTATTATTTTATAAACTGAACAGTCGTATTCTTGGTACCTTATTCGACCTTTAAAGTAAGGCGAGAACTTCTTCCATCTTTGCAACCTAAAGGAGGGGGTTTGACCCGCCACGCCCATAGCCATGGCCCTGGACATTATCCAAATCTTGTTGAAAAATCTTATTTTTAAGGATATCAGTCGAAAATTTTGTTTAAAAACTGAATTTTTTCAAAATTTAGTCGCTTTTTGATCACTTCTTAAATTTTCCTAGTCATTTTTATCACTTTTTTGAACGGAAGATCTGTTTCGAACCCTGCTATTTGCAACCCTGAAATCTACTTTGAAGCGACATGTCTTCAGCAGCCACATGTACGAAGACGAGGAAGTGAGGAGTGAGAGAAGAGGAAGCGCGTCTGGCTGTGGTGCACCCAAATTTCAAGTTAGTGCTGGTGAGCGTTAATCTCGGTTAGTAGGAGGTGCCATGGTAGCCCTTGCAGGACAGCGCGCTCTGGAAGTGGAACAGCGAAATGGGGGCTCGGGCCGGCCTCAAAGCGTCCCTCCGACTACTGATGCGATACACGAATGAGTAGTTTCGGGGCCGGGGGTACGGTATCTCAAGGGCCACTTTGGCATGCGTGCATCACCATACGTCCCATCAGACATGCCTACTAATTACTAATACATATGTCTTCAGCAGTGTCAACTACTTCTTTAGATATCTTAAGAGAGAAGTGAGCACAATGTTCTGAATTAGAGGTAGAAAATTACGCGTAATAAGCACAAGATAATGACACCACATTTGACTCTTGAATCCACTTGGGGGAGAGGGGAGGTGAAGTGAACCTTAAGCAATCTACAAAGTTACATTCTGCCTGAAATTTGATGCACGAGTTTCACTATGTGTCCGCTTATACTTTTTAAAACTACGGACAAAAATGGATATTATAAGAAAAGCTAAAGCATTTTCGATTACCGGATGCGAAATGATTTGCTACGTAAATGAATATTGTACGTCCGCTTCGAACATTTCTCTATAACGATAGTCGTATCTTCGAAACATAACAATTTACTTAAAATAAGTTCTTGCGTTAAAACTGGAGCATTGTGGCTTCCCGAAATACATGTGGTGGAACTCGGGGCATCAGTCAGGCCTATCTCTTAATGGATCGCCGGCCGTTTCATAAACCAGGTTGATGGACGAATTACATATTTTCGCCTTTTAAAATTATCCGAAAATTTTTACTCGTTGCCCGCCCTAATACGAATAAATTATACTGAAATTAGCTTAGGTACTTTTATTCCAGCTACGAATTCCGGTTCTTTCACACATCGTTACCTCTTTTACAACTTGATAACTAACAAGCAAAAATGCGTAAGTACAAATCGCTTTGCGATGTTAAAATGCGAACAGACATTCGGGTGGCACGAATTCGACCCCAATTCCTGCGACCAACTAACTTAACGTGTGTCCGTTATAAAAGTATATAAATGTGTCCTTTATTTTACAACAGCGAATCATTTAATGGCGTTTCGTTCTCCGCACTTACCATTATCTACGAGGTAAATTAACGCGAAATTAATTATTTTCTTACACCGAAATACGAACCTTAATAACGGAAAAGCGTTTTCATTTACTCGTTGCAAATAACAAACGTGTGCTTTTCACTTTCGGATTGCATTTGATTTTTGTTTTAAAAAAACGTACGAAGTGAAGCGATAAGTATTTGAAATTGAAATACTGATGTGGCGTAAAACCTTGTTACTCCATTTTGTTTGAGACCAGTTGTTTGCGAGACGCACCCATTGAAGGGACAAGTGGGTGAATTTTTCTTGGCCTAGTTGGTCTCTGATGCAATGCTCGTATCGAGAGACAGACTAATGGACAACGCGATATCTTAAGTGGAAACTGATATCAGTAGTGAATCCAGGAAGCAATCCTAGGAAGAGCTACTCAGAATACCTGAGAATAGGATCATTTGTATCCCCTCCCTGGGAACTTGAATCTAGCTTTCATAATGGTACTTGTGTGAGATCAGAGAGAAATACTGATCGTTGTTCTTACTGATTCGTATTGCTGACTATTTTCTATTGTTGATCTTGAAAATGAATTTATATCTGTCGAGTGTGCTGTCAGGAACTGGACGACAAGTTTGGAGAATTTCCAACATTTATTACTATAGCTTTCAATTTTTTCCGTCAAGAAGAGAGGCGTACTAGTCCTTAAAACTAGCTCTAAGGATGTAAAAATGTTTAAGACTCCCTGACTTGCTTTTACGACCCTTCATGATTTTTCCAAACTTGTTCAAGACTCACATTGTTCAAAATTCGACTACGATTCTTTACTACGCTTCTCGGCTTAGTTATGGCTCTTCACGACATTATCAAGAATTTTTAAGATCTCTTAGATTCGTTTGAGAGTAGTAAGGCTCTTATTGAAGACTCACTAGCTGTTCAAGACCCGTCTAAGACATTTTACGCCTCTTGCACATTTTATTAAGACTCGTCAAATCTTGATTAAGATGTATAAAGTATTTTCCCACTTTAGTACCAGTAGACGCTAAGGCTTTTCTAAACTGTTTTAAGATCCACCATGATTGTTCGAGACTTGTTGAAACCTCTTGATGATTCGTCCAGTTAGGCAAATACTTTTAGGATTTACCCAGATTTTATCAGGACTAAGTCTTGATTACGGCCTTTTGAAACTCTTTACTTTTTTTAAATCTTCTGAACTCCAGCTAAGAGTATTGAAAACTTGTTAAAACCTCTGTAAAATTCAGTTGAACTTATTTAAAACTCTCTACGACTTTTCAAGACCCATTTACGAATTTTGAGTCCCTTTCATTCTTGCTTAGGATTCCTTGACACTCTTTTAGATTATCGCTGGCATGTTTAAGACTAAAACTACGACATTTTCAAATATTTTTACTTTTGATTTTTATCAACTACTTTCCTCCCTCTTATATCCATCCTTGACTGATATTATCAGACAAACTAAGGTACAAAATATCAGTAGTAGGGTGCTCGCAATTTTCGAATTTCAAAAAGGAAACGAGCGGATTATTGCTCCACTTGGTGGAACAGTATACCCCTGAAAATGGTTCAGTTAAATAGTACTAGCCCGTAGCACCCCCCCTCTCTTTTTTCACATAGATCAGTGACGTAGCGAGGAATCAATTTCAGTAGATGTATCAAGATATTTAAACCTTTACCTGTCGTTTTGTCTTCATTATACTTATTTTTGGACGAATCCAATCATTTTAGGGGGAGGAGGTTTTCACCGAACTTTCTGCCACAGTACGCCATTGCAAAGAAGACTAAAAAACACTAAAGGACATGAAATAAAAATCTAACAAGTCATAAATCCACTATGTAGAAACTGAAAACTATCAAAACAACGCTAGAAGAGGGGGAAAACACCAAATGAAAACCATATACGACTAAAAAATAAGACCCGAGATGACTAAAATTCACCAAAAAGAGTCCAAAAAATATGAAACTACCGAATCACGACTAATACAAGAATAGAACAGAAAGAAATTCGCAAAATTAAAATTGAAAAATATGAAAAATCGCCAGACAGAAGACAAATAAGGTTAGAACTGTCAAATCAAGTAAATGGATACTAAAATAGACGATTACGAAACCAACAAAGTCAAAAAAATAAACGTCAATTTGACATTCGAAAACATTAAACACCATATCCCACCATAGTAAGATCAAAAGGAGACCACACAAGAAGGTCAAAGAAGAAAATACATTATAAAAGTAAACACAAAGTCATCAGATGAAGACAAGCGGAAAGCTAAACATGGCCCAGAGAACACAAGTAGCATGAAACAAGAAACTCAAATTATTGCACCCCTTCCCCTTCAAAATATTTAATTCGATTTTTTCTGTGGAAAAATTGGGGATTACTTTTTGCGTTCTCTCTTATCCTCGAAAAACAATTTTATGGAGAAGGGGGCCAAGATGGCTAGAGGATGAGCCTATCCTTTCAAAAATACATTGAAAATATTTTACCAAGAGGGCTATAATTAATTTTTCGAATAGGATCCTCCGAACCCTCTCCAGATCTTACAACAAATGTCCACTTAAGTTTGTTATCTGCCCTTTTTCACATCATTTTTCCAGGCGCCCTTTACGTGGTATTTTTGACCCCTCGTGCCTCTGGCCCTGACAGAACATGATGAATAACTACTAAGACTGACCAACTACGACCGAACTCGACCAAATTCGATGCAAAAATACCCGGAAACATGAACTAAACTACGACCAAAATGATATCTAAGGGCACGGAGGAGGGGAAAACACTGCAGGAATGAGTAGAGGAGGAGTGATTGCATCCCTTCTGTAGAGACAACAAAAATGTCCACACTTTCTCCCATAAGACCTGTGTCAATATATGATGATGTACCTCGTTCGTTTGTGCCCCTCCGGTTTCTCTTTTCTAAGTCTGCTCTCAACCCGAGCCCTGGAATCCGCCCATTACCTCAGAGACGTTGGGGAGGCTGTTAGGGCTGTCTTAGCCCTCTCCATTTCTTGCCGAAAAATCGGCCTAGGTCGAAATGCAGCGAGTTGCTACGTGGGCTCGAACCCGGGACCTCCGGATTCCGAGACCAGCGCGCTATCCACTCGGCCAACCAGACCCCTTGCCCCTCCGGTTTGGGGCTACAGTTGAAAAAATATATACCTTATGCTGTACCATTTTGTCAGTAATTTCAAGTACATCATTTTATCACTAAGCTATTATTGTTTCAAAAGTTCAGTTTTTGAGGAAAATGCCTAAGACTAATTTTGGGAAACTTGGCACCACAATTAGCGGACACGCAAGCGTCGGATAGGCGAGGACTTGCTCTCGATTACTTAGAAATACATTTAAAAAATAATAAAAATGAAATTTATCTGCGAACTATGTTCAGATTTGGCCTTCCAAGACAGACGAAGTGAGTCCTATGAAAGGGTCGTGATCCAGCTATGTCGGATGATAGCCAGAGGAAGTGGCACATTTGATGCTGTCTCAAAAATGAAAGAAAGATCGAGTTCACGGAAGAACCTAATCAAACTATCGGGGAGGGGGTCTGAAAATCATTATAAACATGCGCATTCTAAGCCACCATTTTCATCTTTTCATTCGCCGTGCAACCCTGATCTTCGTCGCGGGCAGCTCCGATCGTCGCACGCGACGCGTTCGTTCATCAACGGAGAAAGTAAGGATAAAATGGCGGCTTAGTACACTCAGTTTTTTAATTTTGTAGCCAATGTCCATGATTTCAGTTTTCTTCCAGTATTTCCTTTTTCCTGATTTTATGTTCGACGGTAATACCCAACATGCTGCGTAGCGCTGAAAATTGTTTTTTTTTTTTAAATCTTTGAATATTTTTCTTTGGGTCAGCGTCCAGGTCTAGGCCCCATAAATAAGTGCCAGCACTATACAGCTCTGAAATATTTTTACCTTCGTTGAGATTTTAATCTTACTTCGAAAACATGTTTTTGAACCCAGAAGGCTTTCCATCCTTTTGATACATACACTTCCCTATCTTCTCGTCCATTTTATTACAGGGTGTCTACCGAGTCCAAATTTTCCAATACCTCGACCTTTTCTCACTTTTTCCATAACCGTTTTACACACATACAAATATAATATCGTTCGTATAACCTTACCAAGGCGGGAGGGGGGCTCACAATAAATGGAAACACTAAAAAATACTATGAAAAAGGATATTATGTAATTATCTAAAAATATTTACGTTACTTTAAATTTACTTGTAATTTGAAAAAAAATCGTGATAGTAATTTTGAGAAAATTTGAATGAAAAATTTATGACTTTTCATGACCACTATCCAAAATACTTGACTTTTCCTTTACTTCCTCGACTTTCTTTGACTACTCTCCAAAATACTTGACTTTTCCTTGACTTCCTTGACCGGCAGACATCCTGTATTCTCTATTGACATTAACTGCCCGACATAAGTATAGTCCAGTACTCTTTCTATCTTCAAGTTGTCAATCTGGGTCCTCATCGCCTACGACAGAGAATACTAACAAACATCTTTCTTCTACTCTTTCAGCTACTTTGTTATTTGATTTTAATGTCACTTGATACTTTTGGGAATGTCCTCAGTAACTTTGTTCGGTATGCCTTCGTTTGCCTCCCCAACTAGATCGCTTCGCTAGCGAGTCCTTGTTTTCACATAATTCAACTGGACTCGAATAAAATGTTTGAAGAATCATGAGCATTGATATTCCATTTGTAGGGTGTGCCAATTCACTTTTCCTTCTTCTGTAGTTCAGAGTGCTTTCGGCTGTTACGGCCATCATCAGTGGAGTACCCTAAATGAGACTTGTCTTTTATGATTCTGTAGTCATAGTCGAGAGTAGTACCGTATGGTGAACCTGTTTAGTCGTGTGTTCCTATTGGTTGTCTGTGATTACGCAGTCTGTCCAATCAGTGAGTGTTATTAGTTGTGTGCTCGTATTGGTTACCTGTGACTGTGCAGCCTGTCCAATCCGTGAGTGTCCCCTACAAATGGAATATTACCAAGTTCACTCACACTCCGAAATTGACACTATGAGCATAGATCATTAAATAATTTTAGCTAGTCCTTAGAATTACTACTCCTTTCTCGGTCAGGGACAAAACTGAACGGTACTGCTAAGAACATTGAAAATTCTGCGAAAATGATTGTCAAATCGAATCTTCTCATTGAAAGAATTTGACATCAGACTGGGAAGTTATTTTCAGTTTAAACGTCGATAAGAGATCATTCAGCAATAGAAATCGTTAAAAGGTCGGAGTGCTTCTCTCTTATCTGTTCATATCTATTCATTCAATTACCATCGCGCGAGGAAATGATCGGTTGATAAAACTATAACTGGAAGAATTGCCCCGCCTAGGATGACTCTTTGGGAAAATTTGACGTAGGCTTATCCTAGATATCTTTAGGAAAAATACCAGTTGGCCGAGTAGATAGCGCGTTGGTCTCGGAATCCGGAGGTCCCGGGTTCGAGCCCACGTAGCAACTCGCCAGATTTTGACCCAGGCCGGTTTTTCGGCCAGAAGGGTAGAGGGCTAAGACAGCCCTAACAGCCTCCCCGAGTCCCCGACGTCTCTGAGGCAATTCTCGAAGGGGCGGATTCCAGGACTCGGGTTCAGAGCCAATTAGAAAAGCAGTATCACTTTCCCGAACAAGAAGGTCTTCAGGCGCCATTGGTGTTGCACTCATTTATCGATCGATGTTTTATGAAATTCGGTCTACATAACCAATTTAGAGAAACCAGTTCTGCTTTTAAAATATGGCGTTCCGTAATTGGATATTGTATTTTGGCACACTTCCGCACGCCCATCACGAGTAGGCAGAAAAATTAGTGACGTTCAATCGTCTATTCCGGTAGCCTAATGCACTGAGGTTAGGTCCTATTTCCGGTTCATTGAATCACTCATCGATTGCCTCACAACCGTTCGCTTTCTTGCCTTTAAATTCAGCAACTATCCGCGAATCGAGGCGACGTTTCGAAAAAGTCGCACGCGATGTAAATTAAAATATCGAATTTCACGATTTTCACCGCAATTTTCCAGCATCGTTGCGAATAAGTTCGGGTTATAAGAATAACTGTAAAGTGTGTTCAGCTTATTACGTAATAAACTGTGTGTGCGTAGCCTATCGCCTATGTATTTATATTGATGAAAAAATTTTAACCAAATGATTTATTCATTGTCAACGAAATAAACATGCATTCTCGTTTACGTATTTGCATTCGAGTCAAATCCACGAATCACGTGAGTAGGTTTCTGGAAACCGGTTTGGCCACCTGAATGCTGCTGCATCAATTGAATTAGTGCATGCCGTTAATCCTTGAGTTGTGTAATCTGAAATATATTCCGTAGGTACGGGTCGTTCGAACAGAAAAATCTCGGCAATTTCAAATTGCCGAGAAAAAGGTCAACATTTGGAAAAGACGAACAGCTCGTACATTCGCTTCACCGGCGGCCATTTATTTAAAAAATTTTTTCATTTTGAATCCGCGTGCGACGGGCTACTCGATTTTGCAATACACGCCGTCCGTTGGAATAATCGATTAAACGTGCACCAGTTAAATGATAATTAATACGATCGCCGGCTTATCGTTATCGGTTCCAATAACGAAACCTTTTGGAGTACACTTCGTGTACAGGAATGCTCGTAGATCCGAATGGGCGATAACGTCAGCTCTGCCCCTGTTCTCGAGATGTCATCTCCGCTCCTGTTCTCCAGATGTCATTTCTGGGCGAGCGCGGCACGCAGATATGTAAATAAAATTTCATTTACTTCTCTCGCTCTCTCTCTCGAATCCGCCAATCGATACGAGCATAATCGAAAGCGCGAAAACAGAGGCCAAATTGCGAACGATTTACAGCCAACGAGTGGGAAGGGTCGCCGTCCGCTCGGTTTTCCATTTGGTCACGAACATCGGATTTCTGATTTAGTGTTGACCATCTGAGTTCTCGCATCGATGTCCGGTACATACTTGTCGAGGCATCCAAACTTGGCCCCCTTTTCATGCTTCAACATATGGCAGTACTGACGATGTGGTCTTCACTCGGTCGCGGTGACAGGATTCATAATCCCACAGCAAGCTGGCGAATAGGCGGCTTTCTCCGGTTACGGAAGCAAACTACATCGAAAATGCCAAGTCCTGACGAAATCGAGAGAGGCAGTGGAGCATCTGCCTCACCCAGAGAGAAAAATTGAAATAACAAATCTGTACGGCAAAATTCTACAAAGTCTCAAAAGAGCCTGCTAGAGTCATATAGAGTAATTACTCCTTCAAAATGGAATGTGGAGGTATTGATGTTCGGTGGAACGAATGGCGAGGCACGCATGCCAAATTGGCTCCCCAGACACCGTATCCCTGGCCCTGGAAACTACCTTTTCGTGTATCGCCTCGATGACCAGTTTCTTCAGATTTGCACTGTTCTGCCAGGGCCACCATGGGACACCCTACTGACCAAGGCAGCGCTCACCCAGCGTTAACTTGGAATTCCGGTGCACCACAGCCGGACGCGCTTCCTTCCTTCACCCCTCACTTTTTCATCTTGAAACGCGTGGCGACGCAGGAAGGTGGTGACGGCAGAGTGAATCCTGCCAGGGGGTCCGTAGCAGCTGCAGTAGCTCTTGGACGGTACCGAGTCGTTGTGTTGAAGGTGGGTCGAGCTTTGTTCGTCGGCCCTCTGCCTCGGTCACTCTGTCTGCATCTTTTTCTTCATGACAGTCAAGACAAAGACCAACCACCCGGTTCCATCCGCTTTCACTCTTCAACATTTCTGGAACTAAGGTGTCCGGTGCGAGATGGTCGACACGCCGTCGTTGTCACTCCTGTTGCCACCGGAATCAATCGCTATTGCCGTTCCGTGCCTCTCCTGTTCCCAGGCTTCATACTTGAAAAAGGTGTACCAGGGGTTGTCTTCTGCTCCTCGATCATGGTGCGTACACACAGGGCTTGGTACTCTCGCTATCCGATGTAATGAGTGCCGAAGTACTTGCCGCTCAGGACTCGCGTCAGGTGGATGTTCAATTCCCCATGGGACCTGTCTGTCCACTGGTTGAGGTAATTACCCTTTCCAGAGAAGAAAATTGAAATAAAAAATCCGTATAGCCAAGTCCTGCCGAATTTTAAACGAGCTCGCTAGAATTATACAGCGTTTCCAGGAATCCTTGATAAATGTGAAAAGGTCTCGGACGTGGCAAGCAAGTCTTTAAGAGTCGTAACGAATTCTAAACTGGTCTGGAAGAGTTTAACAGAGACTTAAACAAATTTTCAAGTGTTAACCTTGAAAAGTTTCAGTCATAAAAATAGTCGTAATCAAGCTTAGAAGAGTGCGAAATAAAATCTTTAGCAAATCTGCAACTGTCTGAAAAAGGGTTGAACTAGTCTTGAACAGTATTGTACAAGAACAGGTGTTACAGCGAATACTGAAAAAGTTGGGAATATCCTTTTGAGGAGCATTCACTTTTTTTAAACCAGCATGGAAGAAATTTTATTAGACATGACTCAGTATTGAAGATTTCCAATAAACGTAAACAGTCTTAAGTGAGTCTTACAGTCAGGGAGTCTTGAACCAGAGTTTTATACATCAGTGGCATAGGATCATAAGAATTTTGGGGGTTAAAACACCCCCAAGGTAAAAAAAAGACTTTTGAAGAATTAGTTCTGAAAAAAGAATGATGTACGACATCCAAGATTCACCCAAATCAACTCCTGAAGAATTTTGTAGATAACAATGTTCATACCCTGTATGAATAATGAATTGTAAGAACGCTTCATTACTCATTCCTCAATTCTGAAAAACTTCACTGTTCTTCCGAATCTAAACCAAAGTGAGAGAAGTGCACAGATGAAGATATTAATGACATGAAAAAGTCATGCTATTTCTAAAAAAAAAAAAAAGACCTAGATTGTCCTCTAGAAATTGCAGTAGAAGAATTATCTCTTTGGTACAGACACGTCATAGCTTGTAGTAGTAGTAGTAGTAGTAGTAGTAGTAGTAGTAGTAGCAGTAGAAAAATCAAACTACATACACTGAATTGTACAACGGAGAAATATTCCCATGCATTTACAAACTATTGAAAATTTTAATAACTTGGCCTGTAACAACAAGCACGAGTGAGCGCTCTTTTTCAACATGTACAGCGTTCGAAGACATATTTGAAAAAAGTACCACAGGAGAAAATAGACGAAAAAATAGACTCGCATTATTTTATATACATATATACACACACACAGAGTGTCTCCTTTCCAATAACCCACCCTGTCGTTCTACCTGGTAAGTAGGCAACCTACCATGACAATATGTAGATATGTTTGCATACTCTTACTTTTGAAAGAGCTGGGTGATAGTCGAATTTTGAAGTTTTCTATCTTCAAATTTTTTTTTTCTTCTCACAACTGGAGATAGAAAAATGCTACCATAATAGTAGAGGACAGTTGTGATAACCACAGAAAAAAATTGTCAGAATCGGTTCAACAGGGTGTTCATAAAATCAATTTTAGTACAAATTACATCAGAAAATTTTCACATATTTTCAATTTCCCGTGAAACTGGCCCTCTTAAGTTACTGTTTTTTCATCTGCAACAGATTGTACATTAAATTCTCCACAAGAGAGCTCATTAGCAATTTTCTTGTATCTAGATTAGAACTGCTCAAATTGGAGTTCAACATATCCCCGTTAATAATTATTACTTTTTAACACAGTTGCACAGACCTTATGAAGATAATAATCATCTTCTTCAGCTACTTCACCACTTCACAGGATTATATCGTTTATGGGGCTTATTCCCCTTTCATCTATTTACCCCATACCTGAAATTAAAAACCATGCAATGAGGGAGGGGGGGGGTTCTAGTATTTTGTGAAGTTTAATATGGGTATCCAATAATTGGTTCCAGAAGTCGCTAAATTCGGTTTTGGTAACATTTTGGCCATATTCCCCGAACTGTGACGCATACCGATGGGAAGAAGGTGGAAGATGACAATTGCGGTAACCATACAGAAAACATGGAAGATCATGTGAAGTGGGTCGCGAAAAGAAAAAAAATTTCGAAGATAGAGAACTTTTCAAAATTTGATCATAACTCAGCCCCTTCAAAAGTAAGAGTATGCAAACATGTCTACATATTGTCGGGGTAAATTGACTACTTACCAGGTGGAAGAGAGGACATTACAAAAAAGACACCCTGTATATGAAGAAGTGCAGGTTTCAGTTGATAAAATTTCAGATATGATGGCTGAAAAAAAAGAACATTACGTCTAAGATAGTGCTGTACTTATTTGCATTAGATATCAGAATAATGAACCTATAAAATTAATTTTTTTAACGCAATTTATCATTCTGTATTGAGTATTGGAGTAATTAACTTCATCTTCCTAAGATTTCTAACTACTGACAATATTCATCAACGGTGCCAAAAATTCCACAAAAATGACCCCCCCCCCCCGAAACTGAGATCTAGCTCGCTATTCACTGTTATACATGCTTGGGAGGGTCTGAGATGAATGTATTAGCTTGTTTCAACTTTCAAGGAGTTTCAAGTGAGTCTGTGAAGCTACAAGAGTTCAAAGTCTTAATGATGTCTCAAGGAACCATAACTGCCTGAGAGTTACACAGTGTTACAATTAAGTTCCGAGACTGCTTTTTCCCGCACTTGTGTGGCAACACTGCGACCTTGAAATTTCTACACAACAATCTGGCATCCCTCTCCTATCGCTAGACGTTCTGGCGACCATCGTGGGATCATTATAGTTCTCTAGCTGTATCCTGTTTTATACAAGATGAAGAGAAGCGAAATTTTGAGCAACAAGTCGCGATTAAATTTTGTGTTAAACTGGGCGATTCGGCGACCGAAACGTAAGGTAAATTGCTAAAAGGGTATCGTAGTGATTCTCTGAGTCGCCAAAGACAACAGTGGCTGTCTCCGGGCGTCTCGAGGCCGAAAAAAGCTCGCATGAGCAAGTCAAAAGAAAAGACCATGTTCATCTGCTTCTTCGACTGCCGCGGGGTGGTCCATAAAGAGTTCGTTCCATCTGGATAGACTGTTAATCAGGTCTACTACCGTGATGTACGAGAAAGACTTCGAAAAAGGGTCCACAGAGTGCGTCCTGACATTGAGAGAGCGTGGATTCTTCGTCAGGACAATGCGCCCCGCCACAGCGCATTCAATGTTACTCAATTTTTGACCTCTAAAGGGATTGACATGTTGCTGCAGCCCTCGTATTCGCCTGATTTGTCACTGTGTGACTTTTCTATTCCCCAAGTCAAATAAGTGGTAAAAGGTACGCATTTTGAATCCGTGACCGACATCCAAGAGGTCGTGCGTGACAAGAGTACTAACATTCCACCTGAAGCGTTCCAAAATTGCTACAATGCATGGAAAACTCGCTGGAATCGCTGTGTTGGTGCCCAAGGGAACTACTTCGAAGGCAATATGTTGTTGTTGAATATTTTTAAATGTACTGTTTTTATAGACTCAGTCTCATAACTTGATTATCACACTGTGCATATTATAAAGCGTCACGAACGAGTTTTGAATAGTTCTGGCGAGTCTTAAATTCATAAGGAACAGCCTTTAAGCGTTCAGACCAGTCTGGAAGAGTCTTAACAGATTCTCACTTGACAATTACGGATGCTAACTACTGATACTAGATGGATTTTCTTTTGAATTTTAATGAGTACTAGGCACGTTATTGTTCTACTTGGTGGAAAGGCAATCCTTTAAACACTTCAGCTCAATCGGATAATACGAACAGGTGGCGCCTTGCGCCTTTTTTCCGAAGAAAAAGTACTTCAGGTTTTGACATTTTGCAAAGAAAATTTTTTTCCTTTCCCCCAAGGATATAAGGCATGTAATCGACTACCATGTCGAATTTCACCTCCATCACACACCAACTCATTTTGGGAACCACCCTCCTGAGATCACTGACCTATACCTCGGAGTCAAGCCGTTAAGAATTACTCTTCCTTCATTCCTTATCGAGGAGGAAAATTGGAAGGTACTGGGATGAAATTCGCCCAATCGCGAAAGAATTCTAATGAAGTATATGTAACAGAGCCAAAATGAAATTTAAAACCGCGATGAGTCTACAGCCAGTTTCAAGTGGTGGGTTTGGGAGATAATCCCTCCATCTCATGACTACCCAAAATATAATTTTTTCTTAAAAATTCCCCTAAAAATTGAATAATTTTGCAAACTTGATTCGATAGTGAGAGTTTTTTAATCACTTTTTAAGATGTCATTACCATGAAATCTACCTTCATAAAAGAATCCTGGTATAGGGGTTGAATGAATTATACGGAGTCCTGAGGGGTTCTCGAATGCGTCTTATTAGGGAGAGTGTGAATGAATTAAAATCTGTCAGTGGCACTGGACTTTTTTTTAAATGAGAAACCAAAATGCAAAATTTAAATCAATCGACGAGGAAAAAAAAAAGTTTTTCTTGTTTCCCAAAAGTGAACGTAACTAGCCAGGAAAAAGCTAGTAAATTTCCAAAAATCGCGTAAATATGCCTCTGGAATCTCTGAAGGCGGTTTTTCGTCAACCTGCTGGAGTTTTTCAATTTGTTTTTAAATTTTTTAGATAGTACAAATAACACTCTGTACTCCTCCATGTTTTTTTTTTTTGGGGGGGGGGGCAGATAATGTATTTCTGTACCCTCCAGTTCTGATGCCACTGCAAACTATCATAACAGGATTGGGAAAAGTGTCATACAGTTTGAATGAGTTTTGACCAGCATAAATTGATAAGCCTCTCCAGCTTTCCTTGCCACAAAATAACTGAGTAGAAACGCACCCATAGCAGAGTTAGAGAAACAAAAATTTAGAGTAATAGGTTGATCGAACTATCAAATTTTTAAAATACTAGCGACCATCCCGCAAAATTCTTCTGGATCTCGTAACTGGTACATTAATACAAAAGCAAAACAACAGAAAAGTGGAAAGGACTTGGTTGTGCTAAAGAAAGGCTTTCATATACTACACATCCGATGAGTGAATGGTAGACAGGCCTTCTTCAGCCCATCTTTGCCAAGGTCCCCCTATTCTTTGGTACAGTCGACATCTTGACTAATTTATTATAAGTGTTCGAGTTTGTTGACGCTGACAACGTAAAAACAAAAATAGTTCTCCCAATCATATTTCATTGACCCGCGGTCGCGGTTTAGGAAGTCATGAATTTTACTTATGTTTGTCACTTTTACGATCACACAACTCGTGTACTTTTCGAACATGAAATTCTCCTTCAACATTGTATTTAAACGGTTGGATACAGAAGTACGTCATAAATTCGAGTCGAATATTTCTACACCATTTAAACGTGCGAAACTAAAAATAATGAATTCAGCAACGTGAATTTGAGACTCCGAAACGCGTCTTCTAAAATAGCGCAACTAGCAGGAGCTAAGAGAAAAAGTAACGACTAGGAAATTTACGGCGCGATGTGCACGAAGATTCGGGAGAGGAGAGTTGCAAGAGCATGCGATTAGAAAATAAAATTTATGGGTTGGTTAAAGATTTATCTTTGTAATGTCTCTCGAATGTCTTGTCCAATATCGATCTTAAACTGAACATCTCGAAACCAGTGGCGTCGGAACCGAAAGGTACAGGGGTATAATGTATTGCCCCTCCAAATTGGAGTTCATAGTATTATTTGCACCCCCCCCCCGCCAAAAAAAATGTAAAAAAATTTCAAACTTCTTCAGCAAGTTGATGAATGGCGCCTTGAGATTTCTGAAACAAGATTTACGAGATTTACAAGATTTTGCAAGAATTTTTGCTTGTTAACTCCGTTTTTAAGAAACAAGAAGATAATTTTTTTGCTTGTCGCCTTCAATTTTTAATTTTTACATCTCCCCTCCCCCCAAAACCTTCCGATGCCACTATTCCTAACTCAATAACTTTAGCAAGACGTGATCATACAAATCAAATCCATGAACTGTTTTGATTTTTAAATCTCTTATAAATAGTTTGAATTGATTCAAGATCATCATTTCAACAAATTTGTCATAGGAAGCTTGTCTTTCATTTATCGTAAACATTCTAACTGTATAATAAGCCTATTATATAGAAGTGTGAATATAGTAAACGAAAAGTTTCGAATCTGTCAGAAACAGGTCTGAATTTGATTCGATTGACGTATTATTTATTCACAGGAAACTTTCCGATCATTCATTATTCAAAGTATACAACTATAATAAGCTTGTTTTATTGTAATTCAAGTATAGTTATCAGAAAGGGTCGATTATGAGAATAAATATTATCTGTTTCTCATAGACAGCAAACAGTACAAAAACAGTTGGCATATAACTGTGCTACATGTAAACCATAGTAATTATAGGAGACAACAGAAATTCATTAGAACGACCGCTGAAACTATTTCTGAACGATTTTATTTCAAAAGTAATGGTTGAACGATTACTATTCGACAAGTTATCTATGTATTTGCATCACATATTTTGGAGAAAATATATCAGCAAAAAATCGAAAATCTCGTTACGATAGCGCACAACCTTAATCTTTCTGCCTATGAGTATCTCTTTAACCCTTCAAACTACACCCCTGTTAATCCTCACTGAATTTACGCTTACATTTTGAAGGGACACTGTCCCATACCTTTTCCTACAGTTTGGTTGCTGAACCTTCCTCTGTGTAATTTAAAACTTACAGAATTCCCTAAAAAATCGACACCCCTCCAAGTTTATCAGATACATTTGCAAGAAATTCTAGACCGCTTTCCTGACCATATCCTATGCTTCACTGATGGTTCAAAGTACAACCGACGTACCGCTTACGCCTATTCCATAGATTGTCTACTACACTCCTTCCGACTTAAAACACGGCTTCCATTTTTTTTTTTTTTAAGGTTTATTGGACAACGGTTTACAAAGTAATAAATCCAAGGTTACACGAAAGAAGGCTGATTAGAAAGAATCTGGCCAGGACTCAAGAGAAGTGGTGCAGCATAGGCGGTTATCGAAAGACGGATTAACGAGAAGCGAAAAGACGGATTTACGAATTGAATTTTCCTTATTTGATAGCGGGGGGGGGTACAAGTAGGGGGAGGTACATCTACACAGCCGAACTCCATGCTATCCTACAGTGCCTAGTCACGATCTCCTCACAAAAAGACCCAGCCCCCTCCCTCCATTATCTGGTCCTCTCAGATTCACTTTCCTCCTTAAGGTCTATTTCTGACCGCCTTTCAACGCACGCTCTTGTCCAACACATTTTTTTCTCACTAACGTTTATCTCCTCAACTACCCACACAGTGAAGATGAAGACCCTTTCACCGTGGACCACCTCTTCTCATGCCCCTCCCTCACCTGCCTTCGTAAATCTCACCACGTCCGTCGAATTTTGGCTTTCTCCAACTCCTACAAACACATAATCAAACACCCTCACCTACTTTTCCACTGCTGGATACCCCTGCGACACACAGACAAAACCTTTTCCGAGCCCATAGCCTGAGAATGTAGCTCCGTGGCTCGATGACGATAAACGGCAAATTTATAAGAAACCACGGGCAGTTATTTGGAAGTAGGTAGAAACAATGTTCAAACGACCCCCCCCCCTGAAATTTGTTTTTGAAATTGTATAATATTATTGTTAGCGGTGAATTGTGAAATTCAGAAATTTTATGCAGTGAGTCGGCATGAAATAAAATGCCTAGTTATTTTAGGCAAATTATAGAACATCAGTATCGGCCTAGGAAATATTTAAAATTACTGGGTATTCTATTAAATGATGAACAGGTGTCCGGCGAACTGTACAATTACGAAATTTCGAGAGATTCACGAGTCAGAAAAGTAGGTATAAGTATTAAAAGAGAACTCGAAATGTCCTCATTGCTTAGTTCGGGGAATACGGCCAAAATGTTACCAAAACCGAATGTAGCGACCTTTGGAACCAATTATAGGATATCCACATTAACTTTACAAAATACTAGAGACTCTCCCCTCCCCTGACTGCATGAGCCTCAATTTCAAATACGGTAAATAATGAAAGGAGGGAGGTGAATAAGCACCATAAACGATGTAACTCTGTGAAATAGTGAAGTAGTTGAAGAAGGTGATTATTATATTCATAAGGTCTATGAATCTGTGTTAAAAAGTAATACTTTTTAACGGGGATATCTTGAACTCCATTTTGAGCAGTTCTAATACAAGAAAATCGCTAAGGACCTTTTTTATGGGAAATTCAATGTACAATGTATTGCGAGTAAAAAAACAGTAGCTAGAGGGCAAGTTTCACAGGAAATTGAAAAAATGTGAAAATTTTCTGATACAGGTAATTTGTTCTAAAATTGATTTTATGAACACCCTGTTGAACCGACATTTTTTTCCTGTGGTTACCGCAACTGCGCTTTATTATTACCTGCTGGTACCATTCTTCTGTCTATCTTCAGTCGTGAGAAGAAAAATAAATTTCAAAGATAGAAAACTTTTCAAAATTTGACCATAATACAGCCCCTTTTAAATTAAGAGTATGCAAATATATCAACATATTGTCGGGGCAGGTTGCCTACTTACCCGGCGGAATGGGGGTAATTGTAAAAGAGACACCCTGTACTGCCGAAGTGGGTTTAGTCACTTCATAAAATGACGTGTAAATTGACGGGTTTCACACTGCGTATACGACAATTAACATAATACCTCGGCATTTCATTAAAATGACGGATTTCACAATTTGTTGCTAACATTATCATCGGATTCGATATATTGGTTCGATAATTTATTTATTCATACAATAATATTTCTCATCAGAAATAGCTTGCAAATAATCCAGAATGTAATACTGATTGATATTGAAGTGGCTACATTCATAGGAAACTGTAGGAAGTTTTTTAGAAGCAAGTCGAATCGATTTTCAAACAATTTTCTTCCAGAATTAACAGCTGAACTGTATAGGTAGAAAACAGTAATTCTATCAGGTTAAATTAACGTCTTGATAATAATATATAAATTGTCTATTTTTAATTGAAAATAAATCGCCAAAAAATCAAGAATATATTTAATCGATATTGAAAGGGTAACATCTATTTGAAACCGTATAGGAAGTTATTTCGAAGCAAGTCGAAACGTTTTTAAAATGATTTCCCCACAAAATTTATAGTTGGAATATGGGTAAGAAATAATAGTTTTGTCGAATCCGACTATTGTTTGACAAATTATATACTTGGGCTATATTTCTTAACAACAATATCTTCAACAAATTTAGAATATAACTGAACGATATTGAAACGGTAATATTTATAGGGAATGATGGTAATTTATTTGGAAAAAACGATTTTCAAATGATTTTCCCTCAAAGTTCATTGTTGGAATGCAGGTAAGACATAGTAATTTTATTGATTTTCATTACTGATCTAATAATGATCTATAAATTGCATATTTTTAATCAGAAATAAACTGACAGAAAATCGAAAATGTATTCATATATTATACGTGATGCGGTACAGAAAATCCCACGACATGTCCACATACATGTTCACATCAGCAGATTCGAGATGAGCCATTTTTCTGTCATGCAAAATGGATTTAAATATCTACATTACATGTTCCATTATTGAGGAATATCTTATATTATTTTTACTCTCCCGAACCAGCGGGTTTTCCAACTCATGATGGGGTTTTCCTGTATTGCATCACATAGAGTCGATAACATCTTCAAGAAATCGCAAGAATTTTCTCGGAAGTTCATCAAAACAATTTTAGAACTTTTTGTTCAATTTTTTTGGATAGGGAAGGTCAGTGGCGTAGCCAGGGGAGGGGGCGAAGGAGGCGAATGCCCCAAAGGCACCTGAAATTGAATGTAAAATATGCAAAAATGAGCAACACGTTTTTTTCGAAAAATTTTTGCTCGAGCAGTAATTTTACCTTCATTTTTAGAAAATAGTCCTCTAACATCGGCAATTTTAAAAAAATAACTCAATGTTCGACTTTTCTCCCTTGAAAATCTTATTTTGCCCCCCCCCCCGGGAAGATCTTGGCTACGCCACTGGGGAAAAGCAGCGTCATTCCTGAATTTTATGGAAAACACAATGTTTTCCATGTTTCAGAGCACAACCCCTGAACGAAGAACAATTCAGATCGGATAGATAAGTTCAGTAATTCAGATAATTTCCTCGATTGGATAGCACGCATTCGGTGATAGAAACAGTACCAGCGCAATTTGAGATTGCTTGATGGGGTTTAAGTTCAATGACAAATGTCACGCTAATTACATTATTAAAAAAGTACTTCTGCGGATTTTCTACTTTTCTCTCCTTTCATACATTTTCGACAATGATAAATTATCGATATATTTTCTATTTCAATAGTATTTCTCTGTATTCAGCCTACAATCCCAACCGATAAACGATTTTTTCGAAAATTAGCACGAACATTTTCAGAAATGCAGGGTGACCACTCGAAATTTCAGGAGAAAAAATGGAAAAATAAACTTATTGAATTTGAAAAATGACCAAAACATGACTAGAATTGAAGATCATTTGCAATTTTTTGCTTCTGTTTTGTGCTTCGCTCTTTACATATTACTCGTCATCATACTTTTCAACTCCGCTCATCACAAGGAACATGAATTTCTAAATCAATAGAGATAAAAAAGGAGTAACACAACATTCGATTTTCTTTTCGCTTTGCAGGTTATACCCGCGAAAACTTAATGGTTTTATAATATTCACTCATTGTCCTTCTTAGACAGAACTGACTGGCTGACTAGCTAGAGTTGGAAGCTTTTGCTGCAATCTGCCGGAAAATTAAATTTCAGCTGTTTAACACTCCACAGCAGAAGCATAAAATAAAGGGAAAAATAATTTTCTTCACAATCAGCGGAATTTTTAGAATTCGTAGGAGGAACTTCCCCAAAAATAACTTAAATGACCATATTAGGAGGAAAATGACCAAACATGACCTTAGATGATTTAAAATGGGAAAAATGATCAAGTGGTCACCCTGGAAATGAAAAATTGATGATAAACTGTCTACTCAAATCTTCGATTCACGAACGAAAAAATCGATCCTTCATCGAAACTAAAGTCCTCTGCATTCAAAATACCTCAATCTTTATCGATCAACGATGATTTTTCCGCAATTTAGCACGAATATTTTCAACTATGATAAAAGAACGATACATTTTCAATTTCACGGTCGATTAATGTATAATTGAACAGGTCCTTTATGAGACTATAATAATTCACTATACACAGCATGTGACCCACCCGATAAACAGAAAGCATTTCCGAAATTCAGCACTTAGATTTTCGAGAACGATGAACGATAAATGGGTAATCACTTCTTTTGTAAATTTTCTGTCGATTTACGTGACCGAGAAGTACACCAATGTGATATTATACTGGTGCATATGCATTCCTAGATTGCTCTCATTACAGCTTTTCAAGAATGCGAATTCTACCGCAATCCTTACACCCATCCTCTCCTCGGTTCGCGAATATACTTGTCATTTCTTTAATTTCCCTAACCTGCTACAGGCTAATACCTTCTCCATTTTGAACTCACAACATAAAACAACCATAAAACTGATAACACATGTAATTACAAAGCTCGATACAACTTGGTGCATTCGTTGTGTGAGTGTATATGTGTGTCTATGTTTCGTCTCTACCCCCTTTATGGCTCGATTTCTTTTTTTCGTCGCTATATTTTCGTTTCATTCGGTTTTCAAATGGAAGTAATTTTAAATTCCGTACTGCCGTATAACGTTCCACGATCTTAGTACCGAATGGCTATTTTGTCGTGTTGACCTGACGTGTAATGTTTGCATGGAATCACGGACGATCAAAAGTATAATGATCTATTTGCGCGTAAAATATATGAAATATTCATGGTGTGACGCGCACATAGGTTTCGTACACTGGTTCAAATAATTTAATATTGAATAAGTGCAGAAGTGCAGTTGTTCGTAAGAAAAATAAAATATACATATATAGCAAAGCGTAGATGCGTTAAAAAGTGAATTCGACCGAGCTAACGCCCTAGCACTAGATACGGACTGACACTTGCGAATGAGCGAGCTTATTTACGAGCAGAAAGAATAATCTGGGGAATATAATGGCAAGCAGTACTCATTAGCGTACTTGTGGGGCAGGGGGGACAGCCCCGCCAAATTTACTCAAAGCCACCCAGAAAATTTGAAAGTTACAAACGATGGGCCGAAGAGGTGGAGCCATGTTACAAAATTTTAACTCTTATACGCTAGAAAAGCTCGTTCACGAGATGTGAATACAAGGGGGAAGCAACAGGGGCAATTGCCCCTGCTCACAGAGAAAAATTAAAACTGGAAATGGTTCAGGTTTACGAGTGTCAAACAAGCTTACCAGAGATATGAAAAGTCTCAAGAAATCCTCAGCAAGTATGAATGAGTTTCAAGAGTCAAAGCGAGTTTTGAAGAGTCGTGGCGTGCAACATAGAAAAGTCTTAGAGTCGTAAACAAATCTCATAACATGCCGCCATCAAGTTTTTAAAAGTTTTGAAGAGTCTTTAGCAAGTCTAGACGTCCTGAAGAGTCTCACACCAGTCTTGAACAGTCATTACAAATCTTTAAGAGTCTCAAAGAGAATCTCCTTGAACAAATATGGAGAAATATCTATAAATTAATGTTGCTCAATTAAGATTAGTTTGGATTCAGAAAAGGAAGAGGAACTAGAGAGGAAATTTTATGTTTGCGGCTTCTATTAGAAAAAAGATTGAAAAGAGGTTTGGATACATACGTAGCATTTGTAGATCTAGAAAAAGGTTTTGATAATGTTGAATGGTCACAAATGTTTCCAATATTGAAGGTATATGAGTTATAAGGAAAGAAGAGTAATATACAGGGTTAGTCGGTTTTTCTTCCGCCATAGGAAAACTAGTTTTTCGCGAAACCAGGTGCACGTTGTTTCGCCAGGCGAACGGTCTCTTCGACAAGGATTTTATGGGAAATACTCGAGGAAAACTCCGATGGCTTTTAAAGAATTTTATCAAGAATCTTCAGGAAAAATTATCTAAATCTCCGAAGAATTTCCTCGAAGATCTTCGGAAAAACTTTCCGATAATTTTTAAAGAATTGCATCGGAAAACAACACCGATAATTTCCGAAAAATCTCATAGAAAATATATTTTTTTAAATTTCTAATGTTTCCAAAAAAGTTCATCAGCATTCTTCGAGAAAATTTCGTAACAGTTTTTGAAGAATTTCACAGGAAATATTTGGAGAAAAACTCCGATTGGTTTCTGATGAATTTCATTGAAAATCTTCTAGAAAAATGTTCGATAATCTCCTTAAGAATTTCATCGTAAATCTTCGTATAAAATCTCGGATGATTTTTAAGCAATTTCATAGCGAATTTCCGGAAATCTTTAGAAAAAATCTCCATTGTTTTCCAAAAAATTTCATGAAAATTCTTCGAGAAAATTTCCTAATAATTTTTGGAGAATTTTATTGAAAGTATTCGGGAATAGAATAACACCACGAGTTTTGAAGAATTGTACCGAAAATCTTCAGAAAAAACCTTCGATTATTCGCAAGGAATTTCATGAAAAATATTCGGGACATGATTCCTTTGATTTTCAAAGATTATTTCCGGCGAACTTTATCGAAAATATTAAGGGTTAATTTCCGATCATTTTCAATGAATTTTATCGGACATCACTGAAAAATATTATCCGATAATTTCGGAAGAAATATATGCGGGAAAGTTTAGGAAAACTCTGCAATTATTCCAAAGGATTTTATCGGAAATCATTGAGAAGTACCTCCGATGATCCTGGGAGGTTTTCTTCAGAAAGAACTTTCTTGGAGAACATTGGAAATTTTTTTTTTAAATTTTCAATGAGATTCTTCGGAAATTATCGGAGTTGTTTTCCGAAAATTTCCGATGCAGTTCTTTAAAAATTATCAGGAAATTTTCCCGATAGTTTTCGAGGAAATTCTTTGGAAAACACTGGACTTTTTTCTGAATATTTCTGATGAAATTCTCCGAAAATCATAACATTTTTTCTCCAAGATTTCTGATTAATTCCTCAGAAATCATTGGAGATTTCCCCCAAACATTTTTGACGAAAATCTCTGAAAAACATCAACACTTTTTCTAAGGATATCCTTCCAAAATCATCAGAGATACTTCTCGATGATTCTTGATAAAATTGCTTGGAATCATTGGAGATTTTTCCTAAAATTTCTGACAAAATTCGCCTGAAGTCGTTGGAGATATTTCTCAATGATGACCGATATTCGAAAATTATCGCAAATTTTTCTTGAATAGGAAATTTTTCTCGAAGATTTCCGATGAAATTCTTCGGAGATTTAGAAAATTTTTCCTGAAGATTCTTGATAAAATTCTTCAAAAGCCATCGGAGTTTTCCTCGAATATTTTCCATGAAATACTTGTCGAAGAGACCGTTCGCCTGGTGAAACAACGTGCACCTTGTTTCGCGAAAAACTAGTTTTCCTACGGCGGAAGGAAAACCGACTAACCCTGTATGAAACTTACAGAAAGATCAAAAGACTCAAATACAAATAGAGAAAGACGTGGGAGAAACGAAAATTCAAAAAGGAGTGAGATATGGTTGCTGTTTGCCACCAGTAGTGTTTAACCTATTTGTAGAAAAAATAATTGAGGAAATTAATGAAGTAAATGAATTCAAGTAGTATGAGTGTCACCCCAGGACAGTTTTTCTCCCCGTGCTGGACGGCCCACAGCGAGGGGAGAAAAACTGTCGTGGAGCGACGCTCGTACTACTAATTTAAATACTAAGGTAGTCTGATAATCCATGATGGAAGAAGTAAAACAGAAACAAAAAGAGTAGAATGGAACAAGCTAAGAGTTTTTTTTTTCAAAAAGGGGACATATTCAGGGCAAATATAAAAGTAAGACTGAGATTTCTTCAAATGTGTACGTGGAGTACAGCATTATATAGATGTGAGACCTGGACAATAGGAACACAAGGAAGAAAAAAGAATAGGAGCTTTTGAAATGTGGTGTTATCAGAAAATGTTGAAAATCAAATGGATAGAAAAAATCAGGAATGAGGAAGTATTAGAGAAATTTGAAGTATAATCTTTAAGAGAAGAGTTAAAATTATAAAACGTAATATAAGACTTCCAGGGATTTTATTATGATTGATAGAGGGAATGGTTAAAAGGAAGAACAGGAAAGGAAGGCAAAGAATGACTTATAAAGAGCAGATGAAGAAGGATACTAAGTGTAAATCCTTTTCAGAAATGAAAAAATTAGCCCAGGAGAGAAAAAGTGGAGATGTGGAGAGCCGCAACCTACTAATCGACTGCCCAAGGAATATAACAACAAAACAAGTCTTGAAGAGTCTTAATAAAGCCTGGAAGAGTCGAAAAATGTCTTCAAGGAGTCTTGAGTAGTTAGCGAGTTTCGAACGAGAGCTTTACAGAGTCATGAACAATAAGTTTTGGAAGTCTTAAATGAACATTGAAAGGTTTTATGGAACTTGCTTTCAGAAACTATGGTCTTCTACGAATCTTACAGAGTTTCAAGAGTTCTATAACTTCTAAATCGTATCGTGAAAAACCATAATTATGCCAGAGAAAGTTACGATGAATCGATATGAGTTTCCAGTAGTCTTACTGGGCCGTAAACGAATTTGAAAAAATCTTAATACAGATTTAAACCAATCTAAGAAGAGATTTTCATAAGAGCATTGAAGGATTACTGTGTCTTATAGTTATATAGTCTCAAGTACAGCTGCCCCTCCCTCTTTGAAGGAAAAATCCCAAAACTTGTTACCCAGTGAATTGAAAAAAATTGACAGCACCCTTCGGGACGTATATTTTTATTTCCAATGCCAATAAGAAACTCCTCATTCACTCACTCAACTGCTACCTATCATGAGGAAAAGAAAACCGATCACAGTGTACGCTGTACGCCTGGGATGTGGGGAATGGGGTAAAAAGTACTTATTATTAGGGCTAGGGGAAATATGCACTTAAAATGTCGAAATATGCGCTTATAATATGCAGTTATCTGGCCTCAAATATGCAAAAATATACTCTAAAAAATCCGAATATGCAAAAATAATGCTCTGAAAACTCTGGATAGGGATATGAGTATCAAATTAAAGTGCTTTTTAAGCTGGTAACAACATCGGTAATGAGCCTGCGGTTGCTCTGCTGGCTTGGAAGCTTAGAAAACTGAAAATTTTCAACATCAGTTCTGTTTTATGAAGAAAATTAAACTTCCCTCGAAACAAATTTGAAATCTCTTGTTTTTGCTCTTATTTTTCAATTATTTTTACAATAATTTTTATTATTGGTGAAAATATGCCCCAAAACCCTCAAATATGCACAAATATGCTCTAAAAATGGCTCAAATATGCAAAATAGGCATTTATAGTCAAAATATGCAAAAATATACACTATAAAATTTTTCAGTATTGTCATCAGAATTTTATGAATCGCAAAGAAAACACAAATATGTTGTATAAGCTGCACCCTATAAAAATATGCATTTTCATATTTCCCCTAGCCCTAGAAATGATCCTCCCCACCAGTACCACGTTTCAAGGTTGAAAACGAATCCACTAAAATTGGATCCGAATTCGAATCCACTTTTTCGAATCCGCGAACTGGATTCGAATTTCAACATAGTCTTTTCTATACACGGCATTACGCAACACATTGGGGGGAGGGGGGGGGGGAATTAGTCGACCGAATACGAGAGCACAAAAATAATAAAATACTTACCTTTAGAGCGGGAGCGTGAGCGTTTTCGTGCTTGATCCCGGCACATGCAATCCACCAACTGCCTTCGCAATGCTAAAACAAATAAGTTCAATATCATCAATAGTACTTAAATCATATAAAGAGTGGCGTACATACGAAATTCTCCTGAGTCTCTTGAAGGAAAGGTAGGAAAAATTTCGCCAAAATTTTATCTTCAGACCATAATTAGACCACCAGAAAGAAGTTTTAAAATAAAAAAGAAAAAAATGGAACTGATCATACAGGAGAAATATTTCTGAATCTTCAACAAATGTAAGAAAGAAAAATAAATTGAATGAGATGAATCAGCTATTAGAATCCCATCCCCTCGCCTTTTCAAATATAGTACGATTTTGGAAGCGCGAACTTACACTAATCTTTAGTAGACAGGCTCAAGAGGAAAACAGTTGAAATAAAATGTACATAAATATAATACTAGGGGTGTATCCAAGAATTTTCGAAAGGAGGGAGTTAGGTTTGTTTAACAAACAAAAAGCCATCACTACTGGAGCGAACGAAATCTCTTTGAAGACGCAAAGAGTTTGCATTAATCTAGAGTTTCTCAAACTGGGGTCCGCAAGCAGTTTTTTAGGGGTCCGCGAAAAATATTCTAATCTAATTTTTTTTAGCACTCGCACCAAGAACGCCTATTTCTGAAAATAACAGTTTTGGTTTGTATTACGAAATGTGTACATGGCTAGCTCAATCCATGCCTATGAGCAGGGCAATATTGTTTTCGACGGGTGGCTACCCTGCGGCTATGAATCACGTGAAAAAAAGGGGTCCGCATTGACTACATAAATAATTATGGGGGTCTTCGAGTATATGAAGTTTGAGAACCCCTGCATTAATCAATAAAATCTAGGAAGGAATAGTACGGATACTGATGCCCTCAAGTCTCAGAGGGTGGATTTCAGTACCTGAGGTACGGTATTAAGAGGGTCCATTTGGCAGATGGGCATCACCACATGATGATGAAAATTGTACTTGGTGGATTTTATAGTGAATAATACAACTATTTCAGACTATCTAAATCATTAGGGAGCAGGAGTGTTCTACTCAGTCTGCTCCTCGTGTCGATGTCTAGGGACGATCCTGTTTCCAGCTGTCGGTATTTTAAGACCAGCGTGTCCATTTTGCGATCCAAAGAGTTAACAACTTACGTCATTTTTCGAATTCGCTAGAAAGCACAACTTTTTTTTTCAGTTCAAAGAAAAGTATATCTACTTATTGAAGTTGAAAAAGTTAGACGACACCTCATTAGCGATGCAGTTAATTTCTTTTAAACGCAAGTTTGTGCAGACGGGAACCACTTGTAGTAAATTTAACATTCGGGCGTTACATTATGTTGACGAAGAAGTTTTCACAGTACCACGCCTACAATCATCATTTCGAATCCTTTTCCGTTATCTATTCATAAGGGGGAAAAGTTGGTCCAAGAATGAATAGTTATGTTTGACTGCAAACAACACAAAGTAATGGCAACAGTAATACGTGATAGTTCAAAGTGCGAATTTCACGAGTGTTGTTGAATACTTGATGTGACTCGTGTTGTCCAAGTTCGTAGACCTGCTGTCAAGTTTTCCTTTGATTTTCAATTGACTGTTGGTACCGAGAGTCCGAGTTCCGGAGGACAACTTGGAAGGACGTCAGAGTATTCGGCGAGAGGAACAGAAAACGTTGTGTATACATATGGCAAGTTTTTAGAATTTAAGAGGCTATACGACAATGAAGTTGGAAAGAAAAAGAATTTCACTCGAGTTACTGATCGCAAAGGTATCATTCAATTTTTTTTTTTTTCAAGGTCGGAAATGAATAGAATAGTAAAAATACAACAGAAATTCACTAGTTCTTGCTTATTCTTACTATTGAAGAGATTAAAGTCAAGAAAATTCGAACGAAGATTTAAGTTATATAAATTCAAATTTGATAGCCCTTCCTTAAAACCGAACATAGAGATCCGACAGCGTTGACAATTTTTGTTCTTTTTTTAAAGTACTAAACATAGTCAACCTAGTAAAATTACATTTTTACAACTGAAATTTTACTTCAAAATTTGAGAAGGTTGATAAAATTTCGTCGAAAGTTTGAAGTCGAATTTGGTTGATATAGCGGAATTCTCCTGAGAGTAGTAACGAACAGTACGTATTTTGAAAATGGAACAGACAGTGCTAACTCTTTTGTTGCTTGCCCTCATGCAGTTTTAAAGAGGCTATCAAAGTTCAGATTTGTCACTTAAATTTTATAACTCACATTTTCGAACTCGGGTAGCTTCTTCAATACTGAAGTTCTTTACGTTTTTGTTAATTTTTTGCGGTTCTCTCCATTGCTGATCTCGAAAAATTCCGCGAATAAGCATTCGCGATCAACTTCTCAAGAATTATTCAGTTTCTTCCAACTTTAAAGCCTTATAGCCTCTTCAATTTAGAGAATAATACCAGTATAAGAAATTTTTTATTCATCTCGTCGAGTACTCTAATATGCTGCCAGCTTGTCCTTCAAAACTGGGCCACCTCACTCATTCGAGAGGTAGACCTGCTCAGTAATTTGACGCATTCAAATTTCATAAGCTTGTGAGTCACAACTGCCATAGGAGTTCTATAGTAGAAAATGTTTCCTGATCTTGAGTCAATCAGTTGTCTTTCGATGTCTGCAACACCTCAGGATTATTGCGTCAATGTTCACACCAGAATTACCTCTAAAAAACACAACTGGCGGCACGACTGTTGGAAATAAAATAAGACCTAACGGGAAGCTATAAAGTACACTTAAATAAGAATAAAACGAGACAACCCACAAAAGTCAGTGACGTGAAAAGTGCAACCATAAATAAAACAGTCGGCGAGAAAAGGCCGCATGTCCGTTTTATTACCAATTTATGCCTTCACTAAAGCACGAATAGTTGATTAATAATCCAACAGGAATGTTAAATTTTTTGATTCAGCAGTTTTGAAATAAATGCATTACTTAAATCCTCGATTGGCTCCCTGCATGAAGATTTCGAAGAAAATGCGATCGTGCTTAATGTACGAGTACATAGATTTATCAGATGTGCAAGAATTTTATCGTCGTATCGCGGCTAATATTGTTCAAGATTAATATTCTTTCTCACTAGCAACTTTTCCGACTAATGTGACCTCAGCGGAAATATGCCAACTAGGCGGACACATGGCGTCCTGACTGGCTGGGTCATCTCATGTTTCACGAAAAAGTCATTCGTGGCAATTCACGTACAATAAGAAATTTCTCACCCTCCCGTTACAGAAATCGCCTTTGTACATGTTTCACCGCACTTCACAAAAGCACACGCAGATGATAGCGAAGCAAGGAAACCAATTCAGAACGTATTTTAAGGGAAAAGGGACTTAATAAGAATTTTCTTCTAGCTTCATCTTGACTGCGCATACTCAGAGGCGTAGCCCGGATCCCCCCCCCCGGGTGAGGGTGGGGGGCAAAGTAAGATTTTTAAGAGAGAAAAAGTCGCAAATTGAGGTATTTTTAAAAAATCACCGATATCAGAGGACTATATTATTAAAATGAAGGTAAAATTACTGTTCGAGCAAAAATTTGTCGGAAAAAACGTGTTTTAAAGGCGAAAAATTGCTCATTTTTGCATATTTTACATTCAATTTCAGGTGCCTTGGAGAGGGGCATTCGCCCCCTTCGCCCCCTGGTTACGCCACTGGGCACACTTTGTATAATTCCAAAGGTGGAAAGCTGTCACCAGTGTTTCCCCCGGACAGCTATGTCAGCGCAGTAAGAATTAAAACATACTACGAACACCAAATTAAGACCTGACCTAACAAGACTAAAAACGACGCAAAATCACTTTCAAGGATAAGAAAAGCAAGATTAGGAAAATCTAAAAAGACCAAAATGTAACAAAATTTACCGCACGACGGCGACGAAAAATAATAAAATAAGAACAAATAAGACTACAAACCACCAAAATTCTCCAAAACAAGACTAAAAAATATGAAGAATCGTCGAACTATGACTGGAACCTGTATTAGAATTCTTTCACGGGGATGTATTTCGTAGTGTCAACTATTTGAAATTTCCTCACCCCCACCTCTAAATCGATTTCAATAAAACCACAAAAAATGCGGGCAAAAAGTTTCAGGTCGATCGGATAAGGAGAACCCGTATTATAATACACTTTCATTCATACGCGAAATATATGAGGAGTTTTAACTTTTTTGACAAAAAATTGTTTCTATCGACTCATAAAAAGTTTAAAATTCGTATTTTAATTTTTTGACGATGACCAGGGAAAATTATTTTATGTTTCCACATATTTTTTCTATTGATTCATATACGGAATATCTATCATACCTTTATGATTCATGTAATATGCAGTCAACTGGACCCAACTTAATTGGACATATTTTGCTATTAAAAGCATATAAATGCATATTTGTATTATTTTCCTCGGTTTTTGGGTATATTTTGGTAACATTTGGCCATTTTGGAGAACTTTTCGGGAATGTTTCTACTTTTCTGCTGGAAAACAATAAAACCATCTGAAAATTCGATAGGAAATGAAATGACAGAAATTGGTTGGTTATACATTAGCGCTCCTACATTTTTTTGTGGTTCAAATCCGAATGCGGACGTGAAGTGGAACTTCTGAATTATGTTATCTGTGGCATGTGTTGATTTCTTTATCTGTGATGGACTAAGTTTTTGTGTTTGCAATTTTTGACCATAGACATGGTGTCACAATTATTCAGCTTGAAAAATCCTGCATTTTAATACCCATATTGTGTTAGTGAATATTTTGAGCATATTTTACACGCGAGGGAATATTTTGACATATTTTGGCCCTTTTTAGGGAATATTATATGTGTACGTCCAAGCATACAGGGACCATGTTGTCGATTTTAGTTTTCAAGATATAGCCATTTTTCGAGCGTGGGGTCAAAATTACCGTAAATGGGATTTTGAGTATTTCTGATAGAGGCAACCCTGCGATATCTCCCCCCTCTGATCCCACCACTGCACCTATCACCGTTCCTCTGTATTTGAATAAAAAATGAGAAAGGGACCATGTTGTCGGTTGAAATTTTTTCCACTTTTTTCGACCTAAAAATCATCCGAAAAATTTGGTGATTCGAACATTGTACTAAAAAAATTCTTGAAATATCATTTGTGGAAAAAATGTACTAAGAATTGTTTTGTATTTTTTTTTATAATACTTCTTTTTTGTTCCACTTACAGAATAATCAACGTTTAATTTTTTTTACCTTTTCGGATTAATAAAATCTGTTTCATACTTGCCTATCATTAATTTTTCGTGTAAAGTAGGGCCGAAAAACAATTCGAAATTGAATATTTTCGAAAAGGGACCATCTTGTCGGTAATGGATTTTTCCAGCTGAAGCGGGTGGAATTTTTCAATAATACACAGGAGGGATTCCATTTAGTCATTTTCAAACGAAAAAAGTGACCAGTTCACTTTTCACTGTTTCATGCTTTTTGTTTTTTCATTTTTTCTTTGCTCTAAACTTCAAACGCCTTTTTCTAAAAAGCACCTTTTTTGGAATTTCATTTTCAAAGTTCTCTGGAAAAGTGAATTCTCAAGCTACAGACCTCCACTATGGCTCATTTTGTAGAGAATTTAATTTAGTTTCTGGAACTGATCCTAACTCCATACCGACAACATGGTCCATTTATGCTTGGACGTACACATATGCGCATATTTCACTGTTTTTAGGACATAAAATAATTTTCCCTGAGCATGACTCTCCGAGATATGATGGCTCCAGGTAACTTTATAAGAAAAGAGGGAGGGTTCAAAAAATATAATTCGAGATGCTAGTCGAATTATAGGTTTCAAGCTTTTTGTATCCGATTTTGGAGTGATTTTTTGATCTCACCCTTCGTGTGCCACTAACGAGGGCTGATACTAACAATTGGGGCTCCAATGTCACTAAATTCAATTCTGGGGCGCATGTTTTCTACCCCACTCGCTCTCCCCGGGATAATCCATACGGAGTCCAGCGATGAAGATCAAATAATAGTATCCAAACTGCCCCATTCAGTGAGACCTTGGGAGCGGTTAAATCAAAAAAGGAACTCCAAAATTGAGTTCACCGACATATGTAAAAAACTAATAAATCGAATACCATCAGAAAAAACTACTATATTACTAACCCTTCAATACCGCACATGTGACAATTGTCACAGTGGTATAAAACTCGCAGCAGCAGCGTGAGTCAGAGGGGAGACTCAGTCGCATAACTCCTAGTACCCGTCCGCACATGATTTACCTTCATTCTTGCGTGTGAGTTTTGGTTGCCTACTCGAACTGTAAAAAGGGCATGAATTTTTTTTAAATTGATTCTCGGTTAAATATCCTCAATAACACTGATGTGACAATTGTCACACCGACCTATTTTCACTCCTACAGAGCACTATGTACAATTTTGAGGTTAACAGGTTGAATTGAATTCTGTTTTTAATCAATTTGGACCAGAATTTATCATATTAATGGTTTAATTTATGCATCCGAGTTGGTTTTCTGATATTGCTCAGTGTGAGAAAATATTTCGTGGTGGACCCGAGGAATACGGTGTCGAGAGGAAGGCCCAGGTTGAGATATTTTATGAAAGCCGCGAAATAAACTGTCATGCGTGTTGTTTTTTTCTTGTTCCTTAGCAAAATACTTTTTACTGTACTGCAACCAGTTATTTTTCTTTCTAACGAAAAATAATCTCTCATTTCCAATTACAAAATTCTTGATCAAGTAAAAATAGTTCCAAAAATGTGAATGGGCAAAGCAAAAATTATACTAAAAAAAAAACAAATTGGGGGGGGGGGGGTAGTAACAAGCAACTTGTACCAAGTTTCAAGAAGTGTCCGTATTCAATGTATTTGTAGGACAAAAGTAATGTTATAAATTAGAAAAAATTCATTTACATGGAGTGATGGGGGAAATTTCAAATTTGTGCGTATTTTTTCATATTAAAATTAAATTTTAACCTCAAATTTGAATTTAGCATGAAAAAATACATATAGCACCATAAAATTTAATAGGTTAATGATAAACCTGATGAATTTTTAAATACTGTGACAATTGTCAAATGTGTGGTAATATCGGAAGAAAACCTACGTGTGGTATTTAAGGGTTAATCTCCCTTCCTTTGATGGTACATAAAAGAGGTTGGATCGAAAAATTACTTCCAAAATCGAATTCAGTGACTTTGAAAACTTATAAATTGACTCGTATCTCGAACTTTATTTTTTGAACCTTCCCATCCTATTTTTGGAGCCACCCTCTGGGGCTATTTGTTGAAAAGCAACAATCTCAAAATCTAATCACTGGTTATTAATTGATTACTGATTTACTGACTATCGATTCTTGAAATCCTAACGTTGAATGTAAATTATGAAAGCTTCATTCAGTGTTATTAAAAGTTTCCTAACGTCAAGTTGCAAGTTGTGTCTCATTATTTTTATAATTGTATCCCCTATTGTAGAGTCATACTATATCATATTGGATCTTCAGCAAATGTACTGTCAAAAACTTGGCGTACAATTTTCTGACAAATCCTCTATATTTTTTTTTTCATAAGAAGGGGACAGGATTTGCGGCATAGGTTTCTCTAATCCAATCGACCTGCAAAGATGCTGTATATTATTTCAACGGAACCAATTTAGGAGGGAAAGCCGAGAAAATTCAGAAGAAAAATCCACCAAGATGAGTAATTAACGACTACTCCAGTGTCCAGAGAGTTGAAAAAATTCTACAGTCCACTTCGCGGAAGGTCTATTCATTTGTAGCGTTAATAGGAAAATAGCAAAACAAACTGTTCACACTAAGTATTTTACTCTTATAAAACTACTTACTTAATTCCCATCGTGAGGGTAAAAAATGATCCAAATATTGAGGAGACGGAAGAGCAAAACCTGATAAATTCTTACACTCCATGAATCCCCCTCCCCCGAATTGCTTCCCAGATCCATTACAGCTACAAAACGCCCGTTGAAAGTACCTTCTTCAAAATTTAACTACACCTAATACTTTCGAAGTCAACGAATATTAAAATTCACCTTCAGCTGATTCGAACCCCTTCTGATGATAAATAGGTCACAGCTCCAAACAATTATTATTCTGTCAAGAAAAAGTACATAGTACAAGAAATCTGAAATTATGATTCCCACTCTATTTTCACAACATTTATTTCGTTACGTTTACGTTTTCCAACTCTATAATTTATTCTCTGTTTTTTTCTTCTTTTTTTTCCAAATAAACCTGTATTTTTCTCAGTGAATGCGTGTGCAGCGCCTAAATCATTCGGTTTAGTTTTAAAACAAGAGAGAAAAAAAGTATCTATTAATTAATACCGTAAATATTTAATAACAGCGAATGACGAACAGTGACTTCCGAAAAAAAAAAGTCTAACCTAAAATTAGAATATTATTAGTGTTAGTATGACGAATGTGAACGAAACAACTAAACGAAACGCCGCACCGTGGTCCGAGACCTGAACACGATGCCGTGGCCCAGAATCATGGAGGCCATGGGGAACGCGAGGGTGCCTAATTACCTGGTCCGGATTGCAGCTGTCTACTTAGACGACCAGGGGAGATCGTAGTGGAGACGTCCGCAGGATGATCAGTTGAGGGGTGCCGCCGGGTTCAGTCCTCGGACCGACGCAATGGAACCTCTCGTTTAACATCCTGAAAATCTCGCGACTATCAGTGGTGAAACTCATTTGCTATGCGAGTGATACCTTGATCGTGTGCAGCAGGGAGACTGCAATCGAGGCACAGACGAAGACCAACCAGGCCCTGAAGACTTTGACGGGTTGGATCGACTCGGCTGGATTCTGCCTAGCAGTCCAGAAAACGGAAGCTATGTTATTTGCTATACAACCCTTCCGCCTGAAAGGTGTGGAGATTGAACTTTGTACAACCTTCAAGTATCTAAAGTTGTGATTCGATGGGAAGCTGAGCTTCAGAAAGCATATGCAAATGGTGGTTGAGAAAGCACACCGAAAGGTGGCCATCCTCAGTCGGCTCAAAAGGAACCTAGGAAAACCGAGAGAAGCGGTTAGGGGATTGCCGATGAATGTCTCCGCATCAGTTCTCCCAGACGGACCTCTAGTCTGACCAGATGCCGCCAAGATTCCCTACAGGAGGGTAGAGATGACGACGGTCCAACGAAAAGCTGCGCCAAGGTGTGACAATGCCTGCCGCACTTTATCGATGGAGGCTATTAGCGTACGCGATTCCGACCGACCTCGCGGCAGAGCAGCGGTCGGCAGTGTACGAGACCAGAAAGAAAGCCAAGCTGAAGTGGAAAGCCAAAGGGACCAAGTCCGAGAATAGGCAATAGTCGTTCGAAAAATGGAGAGAACGCTTGTCTGTGGCGACAGCCAGACAGTGGACCCGAAAGCTAATACGCGATCTCGACGGGGAGATGAAACGAAGCCATGGACAGCTAAATTTTCACCGAACTCAGATGATAAGCGGCCACGGATACTTCAAGTACTTGTTCAACGTACGAATGAGAGAGTAGAAGTGAGGCATGTTCACAACGCATGCGAGGGCGGAATGATGATCCGTGGCACAACTTATTGGAGTCTGAGGCGTGGAGACACGAGTGGGGTAAGGTAGCCAAATATTTAGAAGAGAACGACGAAGACGAACTCACGCCAGAAAGCTTGGTGATCATTATGCTACGAAGTGCTGATGTATGAAATCGGATGTCTTTGTACATTCGTCTCAACCGTGATATGCAAAAGATGATGAAGATTGAGGAAGAGTGACGAATGCAGGATGAAACGTCGTAATTCGGTGGACGCTTCGCACAAGGTACCATCCCCGAATAGGAGCAGGATAAAGCTCCGAGAAGGTAATACCACCGCCGCCGCCGTTGGATGCTGCAACAGGAAGAGGCGAAGAACAGAAGACGTCAGCCGCCGTCATCAAGGAAGTGGGAAAATGGGAGAGGAAAGACACGGCCTCAAAGTTTGCCCCCAAGTCTCTGACGCAGTACCCCAAAGGGTGGATTTCAGAGCCGGGAGTACGGTGTCACAAGGGTCAATTTAGCATGTGCGTTGCCATAAACACCTCAAAAACGCCAGAATTACCGGAGAAATTCTGGGGTTTAAAGTAGAAAATAAGGCTGAGCGTGCGCTCCGGCTACACCGACTTGTCTTTGCCTACATCCACCCTAGTTTATTTCCGGCAATACTCGCGTTTAGAAGTCTAGGACCACTGTGCGGCGCCTTGTTCCGTTCACACTTCGGCATTAAACGAAATTGTGATAAAAGTGCGAAAGTTTTTACTTTGAACTCCGGTTAACGCACCATCAAGAATCAGTACAACCGCGTTCATCAACCAAGAGATTTCGTGCTCTCCGGATTAAACGAAAACAACGTCAAGTCCACGAAATTGTCGAAGCTCGATACGTGCTGCCACAAACCTTATAAAGTAAATTTTTTTTGTCATTAATCATTTTAATCGCGATTCCCAAGGATTAAGATGTGAAGTTGAAAATATTACAACTTGGACTGTACTGATTTGCACTAATTAATTCGATAATTGATCGTAAAATTTGTTGTTAACGACACAGTTCACATACGCGAGTATCAATAATATATTTGTAACATTTTATTAAACTATAAATCTGCAGCATGTACGTTCAATTAATGTTGAATTGAAATTCACGATAGAAGTCATTATTTTAAAAACTGGTTTTTGTTGAATATGATCAAATTATGGGTGTATCGAATACACACCTGAGGATAGTGGAGCTGACTTTCAGCAACTGTTAGGGGAGGGGCGATACTCAACAGGCAAACATTGAAAATAATGGGTACGACAGAATATTAGTGGCGTACCAAGAATTTCTGAATGAAGGGGGTGCTTAATAGTCCAATGGAGTTGGGAAACCTGAACATAATTTCTAGATGAAATCTTTTTCCTGATCATTCCTCAGAATGTGCCTCTGAATAACAGAAAAAAAGTTTTTGCCTGTCCGATGCTTGCATGTACTTCATTAGTTTGCAAAGCCTTCCAAAATGTTTTCCCATTTCTTTCAAAAACTAGACAAGGTAGGGCAATAAAGATAAAATGTTCTACTTGAAATTACCGACAAAGTGATACCTCTCTTTTCTAACTTTACTCTCAACCCGAGTCCTGGAATCCGCCCTTTCGAGCATTACTTCAGAGACGTCGGAGAGGCTGTTAGGGCTCTCTTAGCCCTCTTCTCATCATGCCGAAAAATCGGCCTAGGTCGAAATGTAGTAAGTTGCTATATGTGGGCTCGAACCCGGGACCTCCAGATTCTGAGACCAGCGCGCTATCCACTCGGCCAACCAGACCCCTACGACACAGTGATACCTCACATAATACATTTTCTTCAATTGAAGCCCCAAAATAAGGGAATTAAACGGACCCTGCACAATACCACTTATTCACATAGGTCATATGGTAAGAAACGTAGACTTTTTAACATTCTTGGTGGCTTTACCCATTTTCACGAAAAAAAGGTGTGCAAATGACCTTCGAAACTGTTTCTATACAACTTTAGTTACATATCGAGGACGTTTTCCTTTTCTCTTTTTCCTCCCTACCCTCATACCACACTTCGAAATTTATATTTTTCCGTATTTGTATAATAATTCATTAAATTTTTAACATCCTTGATTGGGAGGAATCATCAAATCAAGAGATATTGATTGAGGGTTCAAGGTTACAGAATTTTACTTTGATATTGGCTTTGCTATAAATCCAAAACTGTGGTAACTGGAAGGGAGTGGGACTTAGAATTTTCATTGAATGCAATATTTTATAGGTTTGAAGGGTTGCTGGGTTCATTCCAGATATCTGCACTAATTTGTAAATTGAGGTGCTTGGGAGGGGATGATAGGCAAAACATGTTCATACACGTTATATACCTTCAAGGACCGCTGCATTAATTTCTGGTAGCAATTTGCACAGAATTTGCAAATTGTCGTACCTAGAAGAAGGCACTTCCACAAAATGTAATACGGATTTTATTTCGTTCTTTAACAGGTTCGCCAAATTCTATTTCAATATTAGGTTTCTCTTATCTTGAGAATTGTGGTACCTAGGGATAAAAAAGGGGGTCACGCGTTAAATTTATCAGTAATTACAATAATATATGAACATTATTCCATAGATTTTCAAGGTCATTGAACTCAATTTTAAAATCAGTTTGACTCAACTTGGATAATTGAGACACCTGGAACTGGAGGGGGCATGGTTAAACTGGAGAAATTCGAAGAATACAATATGGATGTCATTTTGGGAATTCCTAGGTTCGCTAGGCTAGGAGGGAGGGAGGAGGGAGGGGAGAGGGAGGAGAGAGAGAGAGAGAGAGAGAGAGAGAGAGCTGAAGATCAGAATGACCAGAAATACAGTGCGGTTATCTAATTATAGGTTTCCTAGGTCACTAAATTTGATATAAATTAGCTTCATTTTAAAGAATTGAAGCATCTTGATGTGGGGTTGAGGCTGAAATGGCGAAATTGGAGAAATACAGTATGGATGTCATAATATCCTCCTATGTCCAAACGCCTTGTTCTCAAAATTAGGTTATAGGCATGTCAAAATACAGTTCCGAGACACTGAAAACCTATGATTAGACACCCACACTGTATTCAAAGTTATTTTAATCATCAGCCCCTTAACCTTGGTATCACTATTTTCAGATTAAGCCAGTCTTATATAAAAGTAAGCTTAATGAAACTAACCCCCAAAATTACGCTTATGTCGTATTTTTCAAATTTTCCCAATTTTAGCTTCCGCCCCATTCCAGATGCTTCAACTCTAACTAGTTGAGTGAAATCGATATTCAAACTGAGTTCATCTTCAAGAATGATATGCATATAGTAATACGAATGCATTCAACTGACGACCCATTTTCCCCTTATTTGCCACTACTCTCACGGCAGGGTACACCTGATATTCGGATCAAATTTGGCGAACCTACTATTGCATTTTGTGAAAATTTTGAGTCTCCGTCACCTCACAGGCGCTTTGTAAGAAGGTGCAAACCGCTATCAAAAATAAATTTAGCTACTCTTTGAACCTACGTATAAGATGACGTCCATCTTGAATTCTATAAAAATCTCGAGCCTCCACTCTCTTTCAGTGGTGGCAACTTCAGTACTGCCCTGAGGCCCGGGCAACACACGGCACTACTTGGGCAACACACTAAAAAATTTCGAAAAATACCTCAAAATTTCAAGTTTATTTGAATATTTGGATTTAAATTTGGGTTGGTCGAAATTTTTGAACTTAAGTTCGCATTATCCAAAGAACTTTTTTTTTTCCTCGCATAAATTGACCAGAATAATTTAGTAACACCCCCCCCCCCCGTTTAAAAAAGTCGTGCAACACACGAAGAAAATCTAAGTTGCCACCACTGCTCTCTTCCAAGTACCACTATTTTCAATTTTTTCAGTCAAACCAACACGAAAACCCAATTATAATTTTGTGAACTTAACCCTCCCCTCCTCTTTCCCCGTTTATATCTCGATTCGATCATTGGCATGAATGAAAGACGAATAAAGTGCAATAAAAACACAAATTTCAAAATGTGGTATTTGAGTGCAGGGAGGAGAGGGGCGGAAAACATATCAGGATAGGTAAATAAGGATATATAGAAACGGGTTCGACAGTGATTTGCATCTCCTCGGTTCGCTGAAGTCGGCGAGACTACAAGAATTTCAAAAATTTTATCATCTCTGTCACAAGATCTGCGTTAATGTGTGGGAATGTTCAAGATCTGTTTGAGCTCCTCCAGTATTGGGGCTGCGGTTAAAGAAAATACCCCTCGCAAGGTACCATTTTGTCGGTAATATCAAGCAGAACATGGTACAGCGAAGCTATTATTGCACTAAGATGTTTGATTAAAAAAAGAAGAAGAAAAAACGAAAAACTGATTTCAAGAGGTTTTGCACCACAATTGGGGGACACGCAAGCATCGGACTGGCGGGGATTTTTTATGGTATGAAGAGTCATATTCTGAGGAATAATTAAAAACAAATCTGGAAATTATTTTCATGTTCAACCATAATGCGATTGAACAACAGGTATACAATTTTCTTAAATATTCTTTTATTTCAAAGCGATGTTGGCTGACGCGTTTTTACACCAACTAAATCAACTAAAACATTTTTTCAACTCTTGGGAGTCCAAAAAATTCTCGGAGTGTGAATGAACTTGGTAATATTCCGTTTGTAGCATGTATCATTTCACTTTTTCTTTTTCTGCGGTCCAGAGCGCTTCCGGCTGTTATGCCATCACCAGTGGAGTATCCTAAATGAGACTTATCTCTTGCGGTCCTGTAGTCATAGTCGAAAGTAGTACCGTATGGTGAACCTGTTTAGTCGTGTGCTCCTATTGTTGGAATAAGTCCTCGCTTTGGAAGTTAGTGGTTGTGTTTATTAGTTGTTTTGTTTTGTTTTTGCCTTTATTATTTCTAGTTGTTCTTTTAATTTTGTTTTTCTTGTGTTGTTTTCTACGTGTAGGATGTTGTACTTTTCTGTCAATTCGTCATTGTTATGTCCCTGGTCATTGCAGTGTCTTCCAAACAGTGATTTGTCATCTTTTAGCTTCTGTGATTTTTCATGTTCTTTGATTCTGGTTGTGAATTTTTTACCGGTTTCTAGTGCTCTGGACCACATAAGAAAAAAAAGTGAATTGGCACACCCTACAAACGGAATTCGGAACTGTTAATGGAAAAGCATTACAGAATTTAAAAAGACTGATTCTTCAATGGCATATGAAGATTGAATAATCTTAGCTGGTCTGAGAAATGCTACCACTCTCTTGGCGCGAGGGGAAAACTATTTAACATTGCTAGTTGAAAATCCAAAAATGAATATGAAAGAATTAGACATCACAATTTGGAAGGAGTATTTCTCTCTTATCTATTCATTCAATTACCATAATGAGGGCGAGAAAATGATCCAAGTACTCCGAATGAAGGGGTTGATACAATAACTATTCTCACATATTTTGAATTACCTCTCCCAAGGCGCTTCCTGGATCTGTCAACGGATCGACTGAGGCAGAATGAGAAAGTTCAAAGTTTTGGTTACCGAAATCGTATCCTTTAGATGAGGCCACCTGCACGACATGAAAATAAGTGCATGTGACGTCTGTGCCAGCAAAAGAAAAATAACAATGCGCAGTAAAAATGAAATTCATCGGGCTGAACCCATTTACAGGTGGTTGAAATGAACCATAAAATTGTCAGTAATTTTACGATACAATTTAATATTTTTGGCTTTTGGTATCCGCAACTAGTAGGAGCATATCGACGCTGATTTTAGCAATCTGTCTGCGAAATTGATTAGCTGTAATATAGTCCAATCGAGAGTCACGATGGACGCGTCCATGGAGCGATAGTCGCAGCTGTATCGAAAGAGAGCCGAACGACTAATTAAATCTAATTGCGGTAGCTGTATTCCTTAAACGCCGAGTATTAGCTATTTTATTTCTCGTAGGTCGTAGCCCTACAACATCTTTAGACCTACTTTTTTATTAAACAACTAATAAGCTTTATAGAAGCTCGTGTAAATAGTATAACAATGTCACGATACATATGAACCGCCGTTTCGCTTTGATCCTCTACGTGTACATTGTTTTTTTTTTGTTTCTCAAGCGTTCTTTCCTTTAATTGAAAAACCGAAATATGTGTCGAATATTCGCGCGGAATTTGCGAAACAGAAGAAAGAAATTCTAAATTCTTTTCCGCCGTTCACGATATCGTGAAACGAACACAATGCGGTAACCTCGAATTTAGGCTGGAGATCAGTAGCAGATCCAGAAATCAATTCTGGGAGGGGCTTTTCGGAATGTATTGAACTCGATGTATAACTTTCATCTCACCTTCCCCCTTTTTCCAATGTTGAAATTGTTTTATGCTCTCAGTATGGCAGTCGATTTTGTTCGAGTATTATAAGTAACAACATATAAGGCAGTAAGAAGAATATTAGGGGACTCGGGATGCTGAGACGTCATCTTAAAACTCATTCAGATTCTGATTAAACTCATATAAATTTTGTTACGATTAGTTAAAGCTCATTCAAAATCTACTAAACCAAACGAACTCCATTCAAACTCACTTGACAATTTTCAAGCTTATCCAAATTCCGATTTACTACTACCCGATCAAGATTCGTGACTCATTTCACGCCCGGTAAGGCTCTCTGTGAGTAGTAAGACTTACTCAGAGCAAGTTAAAGCTTTAGGTTCTATCAGGAGCTTTTAAGAATCACTCGTACTCGTCTCCGAATTATTTAGACTTTTAAGGTTCATTCTGACGCTAAGCGCAAATAGCTAACTAGGAGGGGGAGAGGTTGACCCATATCAAAATAATGCTAAAAATTCTTTTTTTCGTATCATTTTTTTTTTTTTTGTGGAAGGGCCCCTCAAGCCCTCTTTTTTGTGCTTATGATTCGGATTCTTTTTCAACTAATTTATTCGCAGTTATAAGAATCAACAGTAGGATGGCATATATTTCACGCTGAGACAAATCTTCTGGTAAAAATTACCATAATTGAGGACCTGACTTCGAAAATACGTTTAGTCCAAAAAACGAAATGTTGGGAAACCAAAAAAAACATTCTGACTCGCGAACGATAAGTGGTAACACTGATTCAATTGCGTGGATGAGAAGAGGAGGAGGTTAATATGCTAATACTACCCAAGTATGAAGGTTGGCGTGCGAACAGTCTTCGAACTACAGGAGTGCAAAGTGGGGGAAGTTTTGGCAGACCATGTCATACTTGTAGACCATATTCCAAAAACCACCATGTCACTTTTGAAATTTCGACTAGGCCGCCAGATAGCGCTATATCAGCGACTACACTCCTAACACTTCTGTGCACAGAGTATTCAGGCAACATCTGTTTATTCATCCGCAGCATTCATCCAGCAGAACAGCAACAATTTACGTTGCTGTTTGACAACAAAGTCGAAATTTCAAAAATGACATGGTGGTTTTGGGAATATGGTCTTCACTTGTGAAATGTCAAAATTCGTTTATCTTGACCTAGAAAGTGCCGGAAATGGGGAAATACAGCTTAGAGACGGCCATTCCGGTGAACGGAAGGTCCTCCCCGTCCCTCCACACTTCAGACATCCTTGTACCCTCCCCCCGAACAGGAAAAAGCAAGTAGTGACTTACAGTTGTAATAGTCTTATATTCATAAAATTTGAAAAAACAAATACGTCAGTATTATAAAAAAGAACGAAAGAAAGGGTTAGCCGACTCTGAGTCGTAATAAAATCGTGAAACCAACTCTGAAAGGTGCCTTTTGACTTCCTCCATCAAATTGCGCTAAAAACTCGATTTTCGACTATTTGGACCGAGCGCGTTTTGGAAGTCAGGTCCTCGATTTTAGTAAGTTTCAGCGATTTCACACACTCTTCAATAGAAAAGTCTGGAAATGTTTACGACATTCTTTAATTTTACTAAATCATAATGGAATTATAATCATTGTTATCAGAATCTAGTAAAAATGGCAAGAATTTTCAGTTAAAGAATGCGTGAAATAGCAAAATATAGAGACGTACCAGAATTCTCAGTAATATTTAGCAGAAAATTTTTCTCAGTGTACCTTTTTTTCGATTTTCACTCCCACAAGAAAAATTTTAAAACGATGTGCAAGGTGATTGAAGTTGCGTACTATAATTTCTACATTGAAAAAAACTTCAACTTTCCTTTAAAGCATCTTAAAAATAGTTGTTGTTGTTTTTTGGGGGAGGGGGGATGGTCCAACCTAAAAAATTTGGACTCTTTTGAGGGAAGAAGGGACTTGAGAAAATCAAGCCAACTTTTTCAGTTCGCCAACTCCGAAGTTCTTCAAAGGAGAGGCGGATGTTTTCGACTTTCCATCAATTCTCAAAGAATTGAGTAACTGAATGTTTGAGAGAAGATTCGTTTTTTCTTTTTTCTGTATTTATTTCCAGTCCTGCTGTTTTTCCCTTAGGAAGGAGTTCTTTTGCCATTTCTTCAAGTTGCTCCAGATTGTTTGAGATTAGTATAGTATCATCGACGAATCTAAGATTGCTGAGATATTCTCCTTAAATCTTTATCCCCTTCTTTTCCCATCTCATTGTTTTGAAGACTTCTTCTAACAGACAGTTGAAGAGAATGGGGGAAAGTGGGTCCTCCTGTCTAACTCCCTTTTTAAAATAGGGGCTTATGATATCAGTTTGTATTCGTGCTTTTAGATCGGCTTACAAGTCATCTATTATCTTAACGAGACATTCTGAGACTCCTTGATTTCTTATAGCGTGTAGCAAGAAATTCTGGTTAATCGAGTCGGAGGCTTTAGTATAGTCTATTAGTAGAAGGTGAAGTTCTAGTGGGAGAGCCTACATACATGAACACAAATTTTGAAGAATAAATCATTTTACTGAATTTTCAGTTGACTGCTCGTAATTCATAAAATACTAGTAATATTCTAAAGAAAATGAGAAAATTTTGTAAATGATATCAAAATCTACTAAATCATACGGATTTAATTTCTTGCTCCTGGAGAATTATTCTATGTGCATTGTAGAAGAGAGGGACAAAGATCTAACTAGGTCCCTGCCTGAATCCATAGCCGGAGAATTTGTCTCGAGTAAAATTCAAATCTATATAAAAATCGAAATTTCTTCCTCTTTGGGCAGGGACATCCCGAAGAGCTTTTCCCGAAGTGGGGGGGGGGGAATTGTGAAAGTCCCAACTGGCTCAACTCAAAATTCTCAAGTATCGAAGCAAAAAAACAAACCTTTCAATTTGTTGGATTTTCCCGACTCCGCCTGACTGAAATGGTAAATTTTCCCAACTGCTAAGTGAAAAATTCCTACAGAGGAGGGTAAATTGCCTCCTACCCCCTATTGGTTCGCCCCTGTCTTTGGCCGAACTGCGGATCGAGAAATGATCCCAGATGAACAAAACTGAGTTAGTATAAAAACATTGAGATAACCGCCGAAATACGGTTTCATGTTTCCCATTTTGAATTTTAGATCATAATTTTTACACATCGTCGATTTTGGTTTCCAATATCCAAGTTTCACGAATGAAATGACAAGATTTACAACTTTGTCGTATCGGAATTTTCTAGTACAAGATCAGAGAGCATACGTTAAGCAGAATTTAAAGTCATTTTTTAAGCTTACAAGTGGTGAAGAGAAGGATTTTGAAATTTTTCCCAGACTTTGAATTTTACTCAACATAGACTTTCTAATGATGTGGTTCGAGGTAACTTGAGATGTTAAGATGACTGTAGGCATTGTCAATTTTTAGAATTTTGATTCCGGAAGTCCGAATACATAGAGGCCGAGTAGAAAATACATTCAAAATCAGCAACCAAAAACAACAGTTATTGCAATTCGGATTCCGCAACAAAGAGGGCGGCATCTAGTGGACGTTTTTATAACAGACGAAAAGGTGATGATAGAGCGATACGAATATTCGTGAATATTCTTTAGTCTTCACCAATGTTGTAGTTTTGTTTCTTAAGATTTTAAAAATGACGTTATTTCAAAAATAAAACGAAAAAACCTTTGTAAAAAATAACAAATCAGGAAATCAGCAATATTAAAACTTCCTTGATCACTCTTTCATTTTGTTATCAGTAAGACGACAGCAGCGCGCCACGAGGCCTGCGGAATCCGAATTGGCTTTCAATTTTAAGAGAAGAGCATAGGTTACCGTACTCAAAGTAAGTCAGTTTTATTCAAATGGACATTTGGACCTATTTTTCGACCCACTATGCGACACAGGAGGAAAAAATATTGACCTTCCAACAAATTTCTTTGGCTTGTAATCTAGGGAAATCAAATTCAATTCTTTCGATGTCCTTGTTTCTTTTTCTAAAACTGCCAACTATGAAGCCCTAAAATTACGTAATTCGATGTCAAATACTCAAGTTTCTCTACACGTTTCTAAGAGCCTGTTTAATTTATCCGATGCATTAGTTTCTTTTTTAAAACTGAGATTATCAACTTCAGCTCAGAAATTGATAAGACGTCAAATGTTTGTGATAAATGTCTCTATTATTCAATTTTTGGTATTTAGTTAAATATTTTACAAATAAATTTGTAAAACTATGTCAACTTGATTCTTCAAATTGCTAATTGCCGCTTTAAAATTAGTACGTTATTAAAAAAAAAATTTAGGTATAGTACATTTATTTGAGTGTAATTTTGGAAAATCCAGTGCAATTTTTCCGTTTTGTTTGTGTTTTTTTTTTTTTTTTTATAGAACTGTAACTTCAAAATCGCCAAACTGCCAACTACAGCTCTATTTTCTTCGGAGGGGGAGAGACTCTAGCGACTCTTTCATTTGATATGGGCCTGATTTTCAACAGAATATAATTTCCCATTTGCTGGTTAGTGGGAAAATGGCCGTCCAGTATATTTGCCCTGTCGCATACCATCTCATGTAAGCGAGTTCTTAAGGTAGGTCCACCCGAAGATGATCAACTTATTCTGCTTAGGTGATCAGCCAAAGATGAATGTAATGCGGACGCTGAGGTGATCAGCTAATCGAAGCTCAGTAGCCACGATCAGCCTTTCATCTTTGATCGGCCTGTTTAAAAGATGATATATAGTGTGTACGTTTTCATCATCCATTCAGTCTTATTTTTCCATTTTTTCATGCTTCGGCCGAATACAAAAAGCTGAACAAAAGTAGACATCGACAGATTTCCTTCCACGGCGGGCAGGCCCAGACTGATCAACCAAGCAGAACACGATGATCATCCTCGCGTAGACCCATCTTTATGTTTACAGCTTCCTTGCTTGGAACTGAAGGAGGCAAAATGGAACTACCACCCTCGCACTTATACGAGTACAAAGAACTGCCCCTGCTGCCCCCAGCACCATCGCCACCGATCCCTTTATCTTATCGGAGTTAAAATGGCTTTCAAAAAAAAAAATCAAAGGGTCGGAAGTTTAGTGCTGGCTTGCTGGCGCGAGTAGTTTGGGGCACAAATTCGGCATTTAAGAAGCCTCGCAGTATGCACGGAACTTGATACAACCAATAGACATCGCACGATGTTTACCTACAGACTGATCACTAATACACAGCAGTATAATAACATTTTTAATGCGAATCTATCTCACAAACTCAATAAAGTAGAATAATGAATGGTTCGATTATGTCACGCCGAGAGACTGGCTTACAATACGTAGGCCTTAACGCTGATAAGAAGTTTCTCAAGGTAAGTGTGGTACTTTAAATTAAATGCGATATCATTGAATGTGTACTAATTTTAGATTCCTGAGAAACATTGTACTCGCATTTGATATATTATTTATTTATTACTCGGTGCAAACCGAGGCTTGTGTCAATCAAGTGGCTTTTCAGTTTGCCGTAAAAAACTGCAGCTGTAGTATGAATTTAGTTGTAATTTAATTAGGCTTCACTAGAAGGTTAACGACGTGTAGTCTGTAAGTAATCGCTGTTCTACGATGTCACATTTTTTAATTCATAATTGATTAGTTTATTTTATTTTATTTTTTTTATAGTAAAAACAATATACGTGTTTTCTTGAAAAATAGAAATTCTGACTAGCTTCGATAGATTCAAAGTCGCACGATAAGCACAGGGGTTTCAAGGCAAGGGAAGATAATTCTCTCATAATCATCCACTATAGGGGTTTTCACCGAGATTTTCTTATTTCTCAGCATTCTCTGGGGTCAACACCAAAAACTCCTCCCTACAGACAAAATCTGGAACCAGGCCTGACAAGAAGTTCGACTTGGAAAAATATTACTTAAATATAGTTTTAGAGTAAACAATGTAACCTATCGAATGTTGAAAAGCTTCCCTGCGAGGTCACTGAAGTAATGATGTGATATTAGGTTCGTGCATTCAAATGGCTATGGAAACATCGAATGACTATTTTTTCCATATTAAACGACCAAGCATGACGTTTCAGCTCGAAACTATCAGATTTTGAAAAAAAATTAAGCTATGCCCTCTCGTCAGCTACACCTAGAAAGCCGTAGTATCGGTTTTGTTTTCGTGTTAAAAATGTGACGCAAAAATCCAATTTACGGTTTAATATGCGTCAGATTCAGCAGACATTCAAGTGCATCATTTTGCATACGCGAGGATTTGTATTATGTAACTTAGCTTTCATTTTGGGCTTCGTTCTAGCATTTTCACGATTAGGTCGCTCGAATAAGCGTTTAATGACTGGCAGGGTGTCATCCTGATACGTTAGTCGACTTCATAAATCGTCTTACAATGCTTCGAGTTGTACACAATGTTACAACGTAAACGTGAGAGAAAATATCAGCTCTCTTTTGTTTTCGTTAGTAAGAATATTATCGTGTCTATAGACGTCTCATGGCAGTCACAATCGACATACAAGCGATTTTAGGAGTAGAAGGTAGATACAACTAAAATGCAAATTCAGAAATCATGCACTATATTTCAATTCCACTAACCGCAAAAAAATTTAAGATAACCGTTTCTCCCGCTCCTGGTGCGGAAAGTTTAGATAACTGCAGAGAATAGAATTCAATATCAAAAACGAATTTCACTACCTCCGAAGTCCAAGAAACGATGCTTTTCTCGAACCTACAAAATTTTTTCCAATCCCCCCTTCTCGCCTCAAGGTATTTAAATTTTCAAACATATCAGTTAATAAATGTCAAAATTGAATTTCACCCTGAAAACCAAGACACAATAGCAATCTTGTACCATTACTCTGGTTGTGAATTCACAACCAGAATCAAAGAACATGAAAAATCACAGAAGCTAAAAGATGACAAATCACTGTCTGGAAGACACTGCATTGACCAGGGACATAACAATGACAAATTGACAGAAAAGTACAACATCGTACACGTAGAACACAACACAAGAAAAACATAAATTAAAAGAACAACTAGAAATAATAAAGGTAAAAACAAAACAAAACAACCTAATAAACACAACGATTAACTTCCAAAGCGAGAACTTATTCCAACTAATAACATAACACGCACGGATTGGACAGACTGCACAATCACAGACAACCAATAGGAGCACACAACTAATAACACTCACTGATTGGACAGACTGCATAATCACAGACAACCAATAGGAGCACACGACTAAACAGGTTCACCATACGGTACTACTCTCGACTATGACTACAGGACCACAAGAGACAAGTCTCATTTAGGGTACTACACTGATGATGGCATAACAGCCGAAAGCGCTCTGGACTACAGAAGAAGGAAAAGTGAATTGGCACACCCTATAGCCTGTCCCAAATAAGAATGCCGAAAACAGTTGTAAGTACGGAGGCATGTGGGGAAAGGAAAAGGTAGTTATTCACAGAACACTACAAACCAGAGCATGGATATCTCCAAATTAAATCAAACAGTAATTGCCGTTATTCCCTGTAGATTTTTTTAATTACTTCCTTTTCAAGAAATGTAATGCGATCGGACATATCCAGGCTTTTTGTAGAAAAATCGATTTTGAGATCCGCAGCAAAGGTTTTCGGCATTCTTATTTGGGACAGACTATACAAACGGAATATTACCAAGTTCACTCACACTCCGAAATGGACACTAATTAGTGAAAAGTATTGAGGCGTCTGGGGGGGGGGGGTTCTCTGAAAATCCTAAATAAGTCGTAAACAGTTCTAATCAAGTACGGAAAAGTTTTGAAGAGTCGTAAGCAAGTCTGAGAAAGTTATTAGACTCCAACGACTTTGAAAATTAATTTAGAAAAGCAGTGAAAAGTCGTACAACAGGTCTCAGATAGTCTTAATGGGACTTGGATGAGCATTGAAGAATTTTCCTACTGTCTTATATGGATCTTAAAGGGTTCTGAACAAGTATGGAAGAGTTTTAAAATGTTTTGATCATGTCTTGAAAAGCTTTAATCAAGTCTGTAAGTTGAAAGAGTCGTGCACGAGTTTTCACCAGTCTTAGCGAGATTTAAAAACACAAGTTTGAAAACAAAGAGTTTGAAGCAAGTCCAAAGTCCCAAATCTGCAAACTTGAAAAAAATTTGATTACACATTTTAGAAGCTATTTATTATTGAAAAATAGATGGTAACACAAACGTTCAAAACCTCCGAGTACTTTTTCCATCGACCCTCACTCAAGTACAACCTCGAGGGCATATACTCGTAGATGTTCCAAATAATAGGGATGAGGTTAAGAACTATTCCATTTTTATGAATTCTGAACTGACCCTTCCAGAATTGCTCTCTAGACTTGCCACTACTAGGAGGACATTTTTTCAAAGGCGAACGACGGTTGCCTTATCTGTTTGTTCAATTTCATGCACTGAGCGCAAAGAATATAGTTCCACTGTTTTTTTCCTACTCCTGGCCGCCATACGTCAACTATGAAGTTGTGACTTCGGTGTCCTATTCAAATAATCTCATCAACTGTTTCGTCAGTTCAATTTCCTGAAAACTTTGAACATCGAATAAGCCAATAGAAATTGATTAGTTCGTGGAATAAAAATTAGTTTCCAATGCGACCGTAATACAGTTTGCAGCATGGTGCAGTTCAAGGCAAAGAAAAATTTGTGCCGAAAATCAAGTTTAAAAATTCTCCACAGAAAGGGGTCGCAAGATGAGACATTTTCTTTGGATTATCTTGACTCGAGTCCAGGTAACTCATCCGTACCCGTAATGTTGAGGAGGGGCAAGTCCCCTTCACATTTTGACAACGTTCTTTTTGCTTGTTTTGAAAATCATGGCCTCAGTCGCCATAGGGGAAGCTATTAACCATAATATAAATTGGAATTTAAAATCCGAATGCGGAAGTCAACGCTAATGACACTTCATATAATTGTAAATTTGTTTGTATATTTGTTTCGCAAATACGTGTAAGAAATTCGTTATTTATCGGCTATTATTTACCTAGGACGAAAAATTCTTTAAGGACGTTGATTCTGTTTGCTTTCATTCGATTCCAAACGAATGTATACCTATTTATGGAAAAAAGCCACGACATACGGCCGCGTGTAAGGAAAAAAAAAAGTGTATAAGTATATAAAATAACGTTCGTTCGATTTAATTTGGACCTTGAATTTAAAATTAACAGTGGCCTATTTATCGCGTGGAATCGATCGTAGAATAAATTGTTAATCGGTGACAATTTTATGCACACGTACGATCGTATATACAATATTACCACTTTTCATTCTTAACTTGATAATTGTTAAAACATTTTTTACGATTACCATAAACGCCATAACACCACAGGTTGATTCGCAATTAATAACGAGCCCCTGCTCTGCTCTGCATTATGTGCTGGAGCCCAGCTTCATCAATCAAATGGAAACTACGAATTTTAGTTGGCGGTATTTCACGAACTCCTTTGAATCTATGAAATTGTGGATGCTCCGTGCTCACACCTTTTTGGTATCTAGGCGCGGATACACGGGGGAGGCAATGGGAAATTCCCACTCATAGAAAGAAGAACTGAATTATCAAAGGGTTCAAAAACAGGAAAGTCTTGCCGAGTCCAAAACAGGCTTTCCAGAGTCTAGAAAGGTCGTAAAGAGTCTTTAACAAACCTGAAATAATCATGAAGAGTCCTAAGCAAATCTTGAACTGTCTTAGCGAATCTTTAAAAAAATAAAGTGAAAAAAACTTCAAAGATCGTTTACCTGTTTTACACAAGTATGAAAGAATTTTCGTAAGTCTTTGATCGAATTTTAAATTAGTCTCAAATAGTCAGTAAGTCTTTAACAATAGCTTTACAGTATTTTAAACACGTCTGGGAGAGTCTCAAGATTCTTACATGAACATTGAAGATTGAAGAGTCTCGTAAGGGTTGCTTGCTCCTCCTCCGTCCTGAGTATCAGATCAGTTTCAATAAAATCCCTAAAGAAATTCCTATGAAGTTTCAGTTTAATCAGGTAAGGAGAAACATGTTATAAATTTCTTCCTATCTCCGAAAAATGATCCAAAGTGGGCCTCAGAATCACTGTTGGTGTCGGGGGTTAGCTGAGAGGAGAAGAGATCGTTAGTAAAAAGATCGTAAGAATTTATTCAGCTTAAAAGCCTACAAATCGACAACTATTTCAAAAGAACAACCCAAATGAGGGTTTATCCTTTTCAGTTGTACCCAGATGGGTTGAAATTAAAACCTCCCCCTGAAAACGGATTCAGCTATCTAGAAAACCTACAAACTGACTATTATCTCGAAAAAATACGAAAAACTGGGAGTCAGCTCGCTCTAGAGAGACTGAAAGTACGAAAATCAACAACTGACCCTAAAAACAGATTGAGCAACCTTAAAAACCCACGAATCAAATCCAATATCCGAAAAAAAAAATCGAAAATATATGGACCCATTGAGGTTTTTTCAGCCCCCTCCCCATATACAATTCATCAAACCAAAGCGCTTCAAAGCAAATTTGGGCTCAAAGAGTATTAAAATACCAATCCAAAATTTTTATCTGTAAATTTTTAGGCGTTTTATACTAGTCTGAAAAAAATTAAATTTAGTGAGAAAAATCAAGACCCAACGTATTTTCTCATAAGACGGGTAGGGGGCTTGGAACGTGTTCCTCTGTTCCGATTAACCACAAACATTCCGGTGTTTTTTCATTTCATTACAACTGATCTGGGAGGGAGGGAGGCGGGGGTGACGGACTTTTGACAAAACTAGATCCGACCTTAACGGATATCATCTGGAAATTTCATTTTCTGAATTAAAATATTTGTACGATTATAAATATTGTAGAAAATGTCAAAAAGTGAATTTACTGCGTTTTGGAATTGGAATATAATATAAATGGCCTCACCTAGTTGGTTAAAGACTCCTAACACAGAATTCAGTTCAATTCCTTGAAAATTGTAGCACAGAGGAAAAATTATCTACAACTGCGGACGAGAATAATAATTTTAAAAAAAAACCACACACACACAACTCAAAGTACAAAATTTAGGTAAAATGGAAAATTAAACTTGATTTGGTATTAAGAATGGTTTAATTAATTATTTTGAAAAAATTCCATAATTCGAAAATTTCACGAAATTAAAAGTTTAACTTGATTCGAATTCAAAGTCTTCGAACTACATGTACACGAAAATTCAGCTAGATTCATGGAACACCGTAGTCCCTTCACAAAAATAATCGTCATGATTTTGCCACAAAAATATTTTAAAAATAGATAAAATTAGAAAAAAACTAAAAGTTGAGCCTAATTTGATATATGATTTAAATTACTCGTACAGGAAAATGTGACAAGATACTTGAAAAATTTTGGTGAACTTTTAGCTTGATCAAAGAGTAATGATAGAAATTCTGGAAAAAATTGAAAATGGAAAAAATATGGAAACTGAGTGTCTCAAGTATCTTCAAAACTGGTATATGAAATTTCAGAAAAGTTTCCTTGGAAATGCATGTGCAGGTTATTGACAACTAATAAACGGAGTGGGATGCAAAATCCAATGCAGTTTCCAGATCAATGACTCATGAAATCCCTATTTCAATAGTTGTTGGTCAATTTTAAATTTTAATTTGTCATCTCACACATGCACGAAGAAGGGAGAGGAAAATTTCAAATTTTTTCACAGATTTGAATTCCGGGTGACATGTCTCTTTTAACAATACGATATTTACTTAAAACGCAAATATCATACTGTATTCAATATCAATTTTATATTCTGAGGTGTCCCAGATGAGGCCTGATACAAAATTCGATGCGATATTTGAAATCAGAAACCCAGAAAACCCCTATATAGATAGTTTGTTGGATCTTACGAGTTCATTCCTGCATTTTTATGGTTTCATGCATTCTTGTACACAAATTGAGTGGAGATTCATGGAAAAGTGTAATCACCTTTGGAATCTAATCCAAGAGATTTAGTAAAAATTTTGGAAGAAAATCTTAAAATTCAATAAAATTACAAATTAAACCCAATTCGATATCAGGAGCCTTCCAACAACTCGTACACTAAAACTGAGTCAGACTCATTGAAAATTGTAGTTACCTCGGATAAGCAATAGAGTTGAGAAAAAATTTCAAAATTTAACAAAATTAAGAGATAACAGGAGTCTCTAAATATCTTGTATCCGAAAATAAAGTAACATTTACAGAAAATTGTAATCACTTGAAAAAAACAATTAAAGAGCTAAATAACAGAAAAATTCGCAAAATTCTCAACATTTAACAAGACTGAACTAGATTTGATATCAGGTATGTCCAAATAACTCCTATACGGAAATTTGGAAAGATTTCTAGAAAACTTTAGTCTCCTTGGACAACTAATCCAAGAGTTACAATAAAAATCCTTAAAAAGAAAAAATTGAAAAGAAAAAATAGAAAAATTCTAAAAATTGAAGTGGATTTAATATCTGATACATGCAAAACTGGTATACGAAATATCAGGAAAGATTTCTAGAAAATGTGGGTAAAGATTATTTTCAATCAATACCGAATATAGATTTTTATTCGAATCGAGCCGGATGCCAAATCTGATGTATTCGAGATCAATGTTCCATGTAACCCCTACTACAATATCGCGTTCAATTTTGCAAGTTCTTCCATTTGTCAATATTAATTTTCCATCCGACCTACTGTGCGGTGAAAGTAAAGGCGAATTCCGAATTTTTACTCGGATTTGAGTAACGTGCGATGTATTCGCTCTCACAATGTGCGTGGAGATAGTGATTACTGTTAAAATACAAACATCGTATTTTTGAATTTCTTATTCTAGGGTCTCTAATGGGGTTAGAAGGGAAATTCAATGCGATATTTGAAATAAGTAACCCAAAACCTGCTATTTCGATGGTTTACTCTATTTTCAGGGTGACTACTCGAAATTGCAAGGGAAAAAGGAGTAAAAATGACCTCATAAAAATGACCAAAAGGGGAGACCATTTACAATTTTTTCCTCCTTTTTTGTGCTTCTCTCTTTACGCACTATTCGTCATCGTATATTTTCAATTCCCCACACCCCAAAAAGCTTGAATTTGTAAATAAATTGAGATAAATAAGGAGCAAAACAACATTCCATTTTCTCTCCCATTGCCGGTTATGCCCGCACTTAATTTGTTTTATATATTCAGTCATTGTTCTTAATGTTGCGCTTGAAGTTTTTGCTGCAATCTGCCAGAAAATTGAATTTCACTTTTATTTACACTCCACAGTGCAAGGGCATAATAAAGGAAAAAATAATTTTCTTGACCTTAAATAACTTGAAATGGGTCACCCTGTATTTTACAAGTTCATTTCTAATGTTTATAAATTTGTACCAGTGTGTCCCCTAAGCTCTCCATTGCAGCTGTTCAAATTGGAAAATTGATGGTCTTACAATAATTTTTTTCCTACCTCGGTACCTCCCCCCCCCTCTCCGAGACAAGAATATACAATCCAGAAAATTATTTGCGTCGAGTGCTTAAGTAATTTTGCTAACGATTACATTACTTACCTACTTTGAATTTTTTTACATCAAGTATTACATTCGTTTTCATTACGTTCATTACTTATTCTTTAATCATTTAATGAATTTTTCAAGATTGTCATAATTTTTTTTTGAATAAATAAAAATTTTCAAAGCATGTCCTTCCTTTCTTTTTCGGAACTGCCCAAATTTTTTGAAGGTGCCCAACAAGTTTTTGGTAGTGCCCAATATGGGCGGTACTGCCCGTTAGGTACACACTGATTTGTACGGGTAAGAAATTTTTTTAAAAAAGCTCAGAATTCTCGAGAGTATTCTCATTTTTCAACACGCTCCGAGAATATTCTCAGAAAAGATTATGATTAGCTAGAACATTTCCCAACTCTACGCGTAAGCACACGCGACCATCAAATGATCTTACTGTATTTTGGGATGGGCATTAGAATGGTTCTAATTTATACTTGGGAAAAATGTTTTCGAAATTTTCTGCTCCCAACCCCTAAGGTATTATGAAAAAATGAATAGAAAATTTTAACCCCCTAAGGGAAGGGTAAGTGGTGCCGAGGGCCCCCAATTTCTCAGAATAGAAAAGAAATTCGAAATTCAAATTTTCAATTTTTTTTTTTACTTCTGAATGTAAGGTTCATTTTAGAGAGAAAAGCACCAAATAAAATTTTTGCTCCCCAGTGAAAGGGAAGTGGAATTTCTGAACTTTTTTCCCTTTTTTTTTAAATAATTGGATAAATTGAAATACTCAGCAAAGCTGTGAGATTTTTAAATGTTTACTTTATATTTCTTTAAAACGGTCTTCTTTCAAGAGGAAACTACTCCAAAAATGTTTAGCCCCACAAGAGAAGCGTGTGTGCTATTGGGGTTGGGGAGGGGCATTCACTTTCTGTGTGCAAGAGAAACTTTTATAGCTTGAAATGCTATGTTATGATACAGTGTAGCATAATTCATTAAAAATAACCTCAATATTGCATCATTATATGAAATATTGCATTTTTACTATTTTAAGTCCCCGAAATTTTCTGCGGGGGGGGGGGCGAAAATCGTTATACGGCAAATTTTTCTTGAAAAGGGGTTTACTTCGAGGGATTACAACATGAAAATTCAAAACTTTCAAACATTTCATCAATATTTCAACTTTTTTATTCTTTCATCTTTGGGGCTCCCGGTACCAATTTTTTTCATTTTAGAGGAAAAATAAGCAATATGAAATTATTTTCTTATAAAAACGAACAACTCGGTGGGTTGGGAGCAAAACATCTCAGAATTTGAAAATAAGAACCAGCCGTGTATAGACAGCGAATGGTCACATTGCGTTTTAAAAATGAGCTGAAAGAAAATTATTTTTTTGCAATTCGAAAAAGAGATATTGATGAGTTGGGGGTTTCATCACCTAATTCCGAAAAAGAACGGACTTACAGCGTTTTGAAAAGCGTTCATTTGCTGGAGTTACTTTGAATAAAAAACGTATTCACTCTTACAGTAGAGGGCCGGTCTCCCTCGAGGGGCAGGCGGTCAGTTGGTTTCAATCAGAAAATAACGATGAAAGGAAATGAATTCGCCAAGTTACAATTGTGCCGCAATTAATGCATTTCTCGATTTGTTTAATCCGATTAGTCCGCAGTTGAGGCATTTACGACAGAAATCTCTGCTCTAAATCACCCGCTTCCAGAAACATTACTTCAGTCCGTGCTTCGAAATGTAGTGGAACTGACAGTAATGACAAGATAAGTAGAATGGGTGTATTTTAATAAAGTATTCAAAGATTCGCCTGCGAATGGAACGTCTGCTACTGGACACGCGCCTGAATGTAAACTAAAACTAGTACTAGACCCTGACAATGGAGCGTGACCATAGGTCATAATCGTTGATCATTTTACGTGAAAATTATTATTCGTTTACTCGTATCGTACCTACGAAGTGCACGCATTACGAATTCAAGTACTTCATTTCTCTCTTTTTAACGTTAATTTATGTTCGAGCTGCTGGATTCAGCCTGAAAATGTGCTCGAAATAATATCATTCGTTCGGAATAAAGGTCCCAAGACATGTAGATAAATGTTCGCAGTAATCGGCAGGTTTCTTCGCATAACCAATACCTCACATACCCGTGGCGCATCTGAACCGACATTTGATGTTAAGTCTCCGCCTTCCGGCCAATAATTAATTTCAATTGAATTACGGTTCCCCAAATTAAGCACTCGAGATTTCCTGCCGACAAGAAGCTTCCATATTGTGTAGTCGCAGGAGGCCATGCGCCCTTTTTATATCCTTGAACTCAGCTCATAATACCTTCCGAAATGATTGGAAGTAAGTTCCGGGCTGTTTGTGTATTCACAAAGAAAAAATATGCAACCGAGCTAGCACCTCCGTTAAGCAAGTTGCATTTTCGTTGCAAGCTCAATACACAATACTGAAAACTTGGTCTCTAACCCCGCCTTCGTTGATTGCTCAACTGAAAAGTTCGAAAAATTGCAGGGGCAGATCTATTACCTCCAGAATTTAGAAAAGCAGTGAGACATACAGTCGGTCAGAACAAGAGAGCCAGGGGCTCAAGCTGCCCGCAAGGCAGACAGCCAAAAACATAAATAGCCAGCCAGTTACTTAGGTTATTCCACGTACTAGACTGGCGGATAGGTTCGTTCAACACATCTTTATAGTCTTTTATGTTGAGAATATAACTCATCTTGATTCAGCGCTTATTGCCAGACCAGGATCCTCTTATCATGACAGCAAATATTCAAAATTTGAAAACTACGATCTGTCAGCTAATCTAACGACGTACTCTCACGAAAAACAAACGTACTAATATGGACAAGAAGTGTGGGCCGCAAAGCAGTAGCGAACCCCACTCCCTTACGTTGAATTTAACAAGAAGCACTTTGAGCTGATCATTCCTTCAATATTAAATATCTCTCCAAATTCCGAAGGGAAACTAATTTTAGGGATCTTTTGAATACCTGAGGAGAGAAGTCCTCCGGAACATTGAAATTTTTAATATATATTGACTGAGGAACCTAGTCCAAAACTTTTGTATCAAGTATTCACCGGACATTTTGTCAAATTCCAATTCTGATGTTTCCGGAAGTTCAAAAAATCAGAACTCACCTTCCCCCTCCCCCACCATTCAAAAGAAGGTACTTCAATCTATCCCTGGCCACCGATAATTCCATCGCTTTCTTTTTTATTAAATTTAGCCCATTTTCATCTCTCTTTACAAGGTATTTCATGAATTTGTTCCTCTCTTTTATTTGAACCTGTAGCTAGCTCCACATGGAATGGAAAATAATCTTCAAGCACTGCGGCCTGGTTTCTGTCCAAGTTGAAGAATGTTTCTTTCTCGGGAAGGGAGCTCGAACTATCACAAGATTTTGAATTTCAAATGAGAACAGAGCGAACTATTGAAGGAAATAGTTCTAGGCTGCGAGTTTGAGAGCGCTAATTTGGGCCTCAAAATTCAAGTAGGATCTGAAACGGGCAAAACTGATCTCAAAACTATCGTAGGAAACAGTTTTAGGCTGCTAGTTTCAAATATTATATTTTAGACCCAGCGCTAATTTCGTCTACAAAATCCAAGTAGGATCTGAAATGGGAAAAACTGATACTTCTAGTTTCAAGTATCGGTTTTTGGATCGAGCGCTATTTTAGGCCATAAAATCCAAATAGGATTTGAAATGGGCAAAATTGATCTCATTCAAAATCAAAAAATATCTCATCGGAATAGGAGTATCTTGGCTCCTTGATTTCAAATATCCCACACAACCTCATTTGAGCTGTAAATCACAAAATTTCTCAAAATTCGAAAGCATTCAGAAACTGCTCAGCAAGTTGATGAAGAAGCACATCACGAGAGATCTTAGAGATGATCTGTTTATTCACTCTTTTCACAAATAAGAGTTTTCTTTCTTCACTTTTCAATCCTGCACCCCCTCAAGTAAACTTTCCGACACCAATGAAATTGAAGGTACTCTTTATTTTTAGCCAATCTTATAACCCTAACTGATTTCCCGTGTGCGCGATCGAGGGGCGGCAGACACACCTTGGCACACCCTGTTCGAGTGTGAGGCTAGGAGCACGAGAGGTGCGGGACGGCAACAATAGCAATCGATCCCGGCGGAGGAAGCATCAACGCCGACGACGGCGTGATCAACCGTCTCGCGCCGAACACCCTGGTTCCGGAGATGATGAAGAGTCGAAGCAATTGGAACTTCTGTTTCGGCCTTCATGAAGAGGAAGATGCAGATGGAGGGGTCGAGGCAGAGGCCGGACAAACCAAGCTCGGCCCACACTATCGAACAGGACGAGAGCTACTGCAGCTGTGCTGCGGACCATCCGACAGGGCTCCCCGTCGTCACCACCTGCCCGCGTCTCCACACAAACAATAAGACGAGAAGGTGAGGGGTGAGTGAACAGGAAGCGCATCCGGCTGTGGGGGACCTGAATTCCAGGCTAGTGTTCGGGGAGTGCGAACCTCAGTCAGTAGGGAACTCCACGGTGGCCCTTGCAGGACGGGCGCACCGGAAGCGGTACGGCGAAATGGGGCTCGGGTCCGGCCCCAAAGCGTCCCTGCGGCTACTGATACCATACTCGGGTGCGGTGTCATAGAGACCACTTTGGCATGCGTGCATTGCCATACGTCCCACCACACCAACCCTAACTGATCTATCAACTGAGGGGGATTTCAAACTTTTTAAGCGAGCTCTCCACCCCCTCTCTTTTAAGTGTCAAGTCCTCTCCAAGAAATAGAAATTGCAAGCTCTTCAATTTTCAAATTTTTTTTCAAAGCACTTCTTGAAAGATTTCAAAGATGAAATGTACAAGATGTTCAGTTTATTCACTCTATTTACAAATAAAATTTTCTTTTTTTGATTTCCGGTCCGGCATCCCTTGACAAATTTTCCAACGCCACTGAAACTAAATATACTCTTTATTTTTAGCCAACCTGATATCCCTAACTGGCCAAACAACTGAGGGTGATTTCATAATAACGTTTTATGCGAGTTCTCCACTCCCTCCCCTTTTATTACTAAGTTTTGTCGAAAAAGTAAAAATTGCACTCTTCAATTTTCTAATATTTTAAAAAAGAGCATTTCTTGAAATGAAAGATTTTAAATAAGAAATGTACGAGATTGCTCTATTTGTTCACTCTCTCTCTCTCTCTCTCTACATATAAGTTTTTTCCTGCTATTTAACTCCGTACTCCATGAAATAAATTTTCAACTACTGAAATTAAATGAACTTTTTATTTTTTAGCCAATATAGTATCCCTAACTTAGAGGCGTCGCTGGATTTTTTTTTTTTTTTGGGGGGGGGGTCAGTAGTGTTGACTTACATTCATCAGCGTTGGTGGATTTTTTCGGAGAGGGGTGCAGTATATTGTATGAAAGTATCTAACAGTCATTCAAGTCATTTATTTTTAGTTATGGTCATTTAAAAATTTAAGAATCAGCAAATTATACCATGAAAGAAAAAACAAAGAATTTAGAATTGGAAAATTCTATTATAATGACCAGGGCTGCAGTTTTTATGCGAATGCATATTTTTATCTATGGCGTATATAGGTATAAGTTTCAAAAGATCTTGTCGAATCACAGAATTCTGAGGCAAATGAGCAGCACTTCATTCTGCATATTTCGCATATTTTGCACCAATTCTGCTTATTTTTCAATTTTTCCCCAAAATTTATTTTTTTAGTTCTGAGAATGATGTCCGACTCAAAAAAAAAGAAAAATGAGACGACTTAATGGTTAATGAATTAGTAGAAAAGCTTTTAGAAAAATATGTTCTTTTGCATGTGAGATAACCTTTCTCTTGCCCGCATCACATTTATCAATCATCAAGAAATTACGAATAGGTGCATTATCTCCTGGGTGCATCTCCTATTAAAAGAAGATTGGACTTTTAAGGAGATACTTTGCTGGATCATTTTAAAATATGATAAAATTGTCTCAGTGTACCCAACTTAATTTTTCCTTTGAAATTATATACCCTATTGTATTTGCATATTTATGCATATTTTACAATTTTGGCGCATATTTTCGGCATATTATTTAGACTGAATTCAATGCATAAAATATGGGCATATTTTGCTATTTTTTGTGCATAAAAATTGCAGCCCTGATAATGACGATAAATCGAAATATCAGCTTACAAGAGTTTTCGAATGTACGACATGCTCATGTGAGCCGTGTGAGACGTGATCACCACGTGGTATTAAGGTAGGTGAGCTCAATAAGGCCCTAATTTAAGGACTTGGCTCTCCTGACTTTCATGTAACTGATTTCATGTTTTTCCGTTTTTGTGTTGTAGTCGTCGACTGCAATATTTAAAAATTGGCTAGCTTGAAATTTTTCTATTCCTCAGATCTTTTAATAAATATACCCCTTTTTTCAAAACTTGATAAGGCCAGCGCACCAAAGAAGGCTGGGCCTATAACCTAATAAGACTCAAAGCCTGACCTGAAATTCGGTAAATAAAAAGTTAAGCATGGTTCAAACAGAAATTTATGAGTAAGTTATAACTGAAATAATAATTGATCTTACCAGGTTGGGCCTTATTAGGTCACATAACACTATTTTTCGTGAGTATCGCATATCTCGGTTCCAAATTGCTCAAATTTCTTTTTTTTTGGCGTCGATCGTTAACCAACTACCACTACAACTATCCAATGTTTCATTTCTGGATGAATTCCATTTGACTAACATAATACTCGTAAATCCTCCAAGTTACACAGAAAACATATCGGAGCACTTTTTACGTTATGGGAAAATCATCAACGGGCATATCTCGCACCAGTGGACTAATATTTTGACAAAAACAATTGGACAGTGGTGTCATATCATGAAGGAACAACTTTGCTGTACGTTTTAATGCAGTCTAAAGCATAGCAGCCAAGATCGGTACATTGGGCCTTATATTGGGGATCCGGGCCTTATTGGGCTCATCTACCTTTGCAATAAAATTAGTTTTTTCCCCCATGAAAATGTAGTATTATAGACGAAGAAGTATATTTCAGAATTCAGAAAACCTTTATTCGGGGAATAAATAAACAATACTAATTTATAATACACATGAAGAATTAGCGGCCCCAAAGTGGGGCTCGCTCCTCCCCTGACCCATGCCGGACAAAGGTCTCCTGTAGACGCTCCCATTCATTCCTATTCCTGGCTAGTCTTTGGAAGTTGTTACTTTTTAGAAATTTATTAATATCGTCTTCTTCTTTTTCCATCCAGCGGTTGCCAAAAGGTGGCCCTATAGGTCCATTGTTTGTCTCTGAGACGGGAGATGTGTCCCGCCCACTCCCTTTTTATTCTTTTGATCTGCCAAATTGAATTTTTACCAAATTTTAATTTCCTTTTGATAACTGAGATTCTTATCCTGTCCCTTCTTGTTATCCGCAACATTGATCGCTCCATTGTGTTTTGAGTTATCCTAATTCTGTTTAAAATGTTTGCACTTAATGGCTATGTTTGACATCCGTATGTTAAGACAGGCAAAACACACATTGAAAATTTCGCTTTTGTTTTTACAGCTAAAGTTTCCTTTGAATATGTCTTTTAGACTTCAGAATTTTGTCCACGCTTTGTTAATTCTTACCTTAACCTCCTTTTCTACTGCATTTTCAAAAGTTAGTAGTTGGCTGAGATATGTATGTTCTCGAACTATTTCTATTTCTTTGTTACCCATTTATAGTGTCTCTTCCTCTGTGCTATTGGATATGATTTTTGTTTTTTGCATGTTTATCGTGAGACCTACTCTTGCACTCTCTTCGCTGAGTTCCCTTATCATTTCTGCTAGTTCCCTCTGCGATTCGGCGAACAGAATGATATCGTCTGCAAATCTCAGGTTCGTTATCCTTTTTCCGTTAATGTTAATCCCTTTGTTTTCCCATTTGAGTTTGCTGAATATTTGTTCCAGAGTACTGTTGAAAAGAATCGGGGAGAGGCGGTCCCCCTGTCTTATCCCTTTTTTAATGTCGAAATAGTTGCTTAATTTGTCTGTTTTTATCCTTGCTTTGAGCCTGGAGTACATTTCTTTTATTATATTGACAAATTTTTGTGGGGTCCCCTGTTTCTCTAGTGCTTTTAACATGTAGTTGTGATCAACCGGCATATCTCGCACCAGTGGACTAATATCTTGACAAAAACAATCGGACAGTCATGTCTTATCATGAAGGAACAACTTCGCTGTACGATTTAATGTAGTCTAAAGCATATAGCAGTCAAGATCGGTACATTGGGCCTTATATTGGGGATTCGGGCCTTATTGGGCTCATCTACCTTATGCAATAAAATTAGTTTTTTCTCCCATGAAAATGTAGTATTATAGACGAAGAAGTATAGTTAGCTTTAGTTTATTATTTTAGCGCATTCATAGCAAAAGGAGGGGGTGTCATTTATTTTCAGATTTTAATTTTATTAGACACCCTGTGTATGTGTATTGCGAGTTGAGTGTATAGTACGGTACTACTAATTGCGGTATCACATGGCACTAATTCGTCTACAAATTTTTTATAACTACAAGTATAAATATAATTATTGGCCTTTGAATTGAGGGAGGGGGAGATTTTAATTATTTCTATCCCCCTCCAAAAAAATTGGAGGTAAGTATTACCCGTCTACTCCCCTCAGTCGACGCCCATGCCCTAACTAATCTAATAACTGAGACAGAGTTGCCGCTTTTTTTTCAAAAATAATTTTCCATGACTTTTCCAGGTTTTCCAGATCTGTTTCTTTCGAGTAGGGAAGGAGATATGAATTTTGGTAAAATTTTTCCCCTTCATGATCCTGATCATAACGTCAGCAAGAAAAAAGTACACGACTCTGATATTTTCTAAAGGGGGAAACGTTTTTCTTTTTTAAGCGTGATCATTCACTGATAATGATGTTCGATAGAATATAAGCCATGAACCTATAGTTTGTCAGTCAGAGAATCAAAATTTGATTCGGATGAAAATTCCATGACTTTTCTCTGACCACACAAATTCCATTCACTTTCCAGGTTTTTCAGATTTTCCGGAAAGTGGCAACCCTGCGAGACTAATTTCAAACTTTTTATGCGAGCATTCCAACCCTTCCCCTTTTATTTCCAAATGCTGCTAAAAAGTAAAAATCGCAAACTCTTCAATTTTTAATTTATTAAATCATTTTTTGATTAAAAAAACAAAACAAAACACTTCTTGAAAGATTTAAAAGACGAAATGTATGAGATGTTCTGTTTTTCCACTCTCTTCATAGATATGATTATTTTGGGGGTTTTCGGCCCCGCACCCCTTGAAATAAACATTCCGACGCCACTGAAATTAAATGTATTCTTTACTTTCAGTCAATCTGGTAACCCTAACTGATCTCTCAACTGAGGGTGATTTCAGACTTATGCAGGCTCTCCACTCACACCTTTTATTGCAAAATTCTGTCCAAAAAGTAGAAATTCTTCAATTTTCTGATTTTTTTTTTTAAAGAGCACTTCTTGAAAATGAAAATTCCATGACTTTTCCTGACCATCCAAATTCCATGACTTGTCCAGGTTGTCCAAGTTTTCCAGAAAGTGGCAACCCTGTGAGGGTGATCTCAGACTTTTTATGCGAACTCTTGACCCCTCTCCTTTTACTGCCAAGTCGTGTCAAAAAAAAAAAATGGAAATTGCACTCTTTAATTTTTCAATTTAAATGCACTTATTGAAAGATCTTAAAGACGAAATGTACGTTCGTTCACTCTCTTCACAAATGAGCATCTTCACCCGGTTTTTCGGCCCTGCATCCCTCGAACTAAGCTTTCCGACGCCACTGGAATTCAATGTATTTTTTACTTTTAGCCAATTTGGGAACCCTAACTGGTCTGTCAACAGAGGGTGATTTCAGAACTATGCGAGCTCTCTACTCTCTCCCCTTTTACTGCTAAATTCTGTCCAAAAAGTAGAGACTACACACTCTTTATTTAATTTTTTCAACTTCCGGTATTTTTTTTCAATGCGCATAGGCAACCAAAACTGATCCTTCGCGACTCCTAAAACGGGAGAGCCGCCCGCGAAAAGCCATCGCACTCGCACAGCCGCCGCCATCGCGCAGCGTGAGAAATTCGTGAAAGGCGAACTCGAGCTGGAGGTTGTCACCGCGACGACGTTCGTTGGTTCGAATATTCGAAACACAATACGCCGGTATTTTAGGTATAGAATTTAGTCCTGACCTACCACATCTGTAATCGAGTTAAAACCTTGAATTAATCTCCGGAAAGAAACAATAAGACCGTTTTTTATTTATGCCCGCTGTAGATGAGCACAATCGATTACAACTCGTTCTTCATTTCATTTTTTATTCTTCTCTTTCTTTTTTTCTCTCTAGTACCGTCGTCTGCGCGACTTTTTTTTCCTCTTCTTCAAACAAACCGGTTAATAAATTCGTCAAAAAGGTAGAACCTAATCAGTGAGAGGTTTGTAGGGTTTACTCTCGTCGCGCGGTATAATGGATTTGGAAGGAGAGGAATTTCGTCTAGGAAGGAAACAGGGGAGAGAAAACGTACATACATTCGCTTCAAAAGAAACTATATAGTCTGGCGGCTGTTACAGCTTTAGGTCTTTTTTATTTGCTGATATTCGTCTGCCGTATAGCTGAAGCTAAGACTTTGACCCCTTCGAAGGCCAGAGCGCGGTCAAACGACGCAGTGATTCCAAATCGTTCGTCGCCGATCGAAGGCGCGCGCGAAATTTGGACGCTCGTTATCGCCATCCGCGCCTAACCAATCCGCGATCAGCTCGTCTACGCGTTTTCACACGTCAGTCCGTCTGTCTGCGTCTGTCTGTCTGTCTGCGTAATCTGATCCATACAAACCATCTTACCTATTCAGGCGTCCGTTATTTCCGGATGCGTTTACCGACAATATCGAGAGTTGCCGACCACTTCGCACACACACAAACACACACACAAGTGCAAAGGAAGTAATTCCAACTCATTTCCCGTTGTTCGATTTAGCTCAGTCTGCTACTCGTGTCCAGTGTCGCGATCACAAATTCGGTATCCGGCTCGCCCCATCCATCGGACGTGGTGCAACCGTGCACTCGTTTAACCGAATTATCCGACCAGATACACCCATTTTACACGAAAAAAAAAAAAAAAGAAAACCGGAGACGAAAAACGAGAGAAAAGGCGAATCACGATGAAGCGCACATTGGGAACCCATAACCAGACTAAACCTGGTCCAGACGGTTCTGCACTCAGCGAGACTGCTAAATATTACCCAACCGTTTTTTTTTCAGGGGTGGACAAGTACACAGGACGACTTTTAAAAACAGATTTACAATCGCTCGAATTGCTAAGAGTTCGCTGACTTCATGTGAAGCTGATCTGCGCGGGCGGGGACGAGGAAGGAACATACGTAACATGACCTACCGCAATTATTTTTTGCTTATACCAAACCTGACGATTGTTCTTACGCTGTGTTTCCCTTATCAACCGGCCATGGTTGATCGTTTAAATTAATCTAAATTCTTTAATTAGAACTCATTAAAAACTAAAAAAAATAAATAAAACGTCTCTGATAATCGCGTGTACGTTGTAGCGGTTCGTACATGACGAGTCGAGATTCGTCGGACAAAAAACTTTTTTTGTTTGTTCGCATTCGGTGGACAATCCTGCCACCCTCTCCAGTAAGCAAAATTGGTTGATTTTTTTGAAACCAACCAAAGGCAAATGTCCTGCGACCATTCTTTTTCATCGCAAGTCTGGGATTAAGTACCGGGGGAGGAAAGCACGAAGGAAGTCATCCACATAGGGAAGATTTTGACCGTTTAGTCGAATTGGACAGTGAGGACGAATAAAAAACATTTTCAGATGAGAAGCTGAATTTTGCTAGAAATTTTAGAGACAGAACTGTTTTAGCCGACGTATTCAATCCCATGCAGAGCCTGTTATACATAAGATTCCTTTTTTTTTAATATTATTTTATATATCAGTATAAAACGTATAAAATGAAATTATTACACCCGGTTTCGATAGTTATTTTTGCGCTCATGAGCGGGCATAGGTATCCCCACCCTTCTCCATTGATCCATATTCCTTGCTCCCCTTATCCAAAGCCTCCCCTCTATGTTTTTCAGTTCGTCGTACCACTTTTTCAAGGGTATCCCTTGGGTTCTCCTTTCCTCCCTTGGATACCAGGCAATACCCTTCTTCCCCATCTTCCTGCACCTTCTCTGACAACATGTCCTGCATAATCAAACTTTAATTTTTCAGCAATGTACTCACAGTCTTTGGCTCCGGTCAGCCTTCTTACTTCGGTATTTCTTGATCTACCTATCCTTTATTTTTATTCCTAAAATCGATCGTTTCATGGCAATTTGGGTTCTTGTCATTTTTTTATATTTTGTGCTTCTGTAGTTGCCCACGTCTGTGCTCCGTAGGTCAGGACCGGTATTGTACACTAGGGTGGTCGTTATTTTCAAAATGGAGTTTGGGGGTTCAGGACCCTTTCATTCCGTTCATTTTTATTTTTAGAAGTCGAAGAAAAATATTAACCCGAGTTGCAACTCGATATAAATTTACTGAGATTTATCTTCTACAAAAAAACTTTCAAGTTACAATTTTCGCTAAGAATGTATTAATTATAATCATTAAATATTATTTTTTACTCGATTTAGAGTGAAACATCGTTTTCGGGTGCTCCTTAGTCCATAGTAGGTTCACGCGAATAAATATATTCGTCCAAAACAACATACAAACTGGAATAAGCAATATTCGCCAATTTTATTATTTTAATACAACTAAGTGCCCAAGGCCCCTCTTTCTTCCTGTTCTGTGGAGATGCTGAGGATGCTGATGAGAGGCCCCTGGCTTAGCGCTCACTGGTCTTCCTGGGGGTGGGTCTGCGTTCTCCGGGGTCTTCTGCCTATAATGGGTCCAGAGAGGGCGGGGGGCTGCTAGTCTTCACATAAAGAATGTAAAAAATATTGTATTGCAATCTTGTGTTTTATATCAATCGCTAAGAAATATACACATTTCATTTTACCTCGCAGTTTTTTGGATTAAGACTGGTAAAATGACTTCTAGTAACGCGTTTTACAAATAGAGCGCGCTAGTTGATTTTCCTTTTGGTTATAAAACTGGTGGTACGATTTCGGAGGCGTACGACTTAGGCTACCCTACCCTACGAAGTTATTTATTTATTCTTTTATTTATCTATTTCCTGGTTGAATTGCCCAGGACTTCGTCGATGGTCAGGGTGTCTACACAATTTGGAAAATCAAAATACTCGATTTTTATTTGACCTATAAACAGGGACGTACCGATAGGGGGTAGGGGGTAACTACCCCCCCCCCACTTCCCCCGTAGGAATTTTTCACTCAGCAGTTAGGAAATTTTACCATTTCTGTATGGTGGAATTGGGAAAATCCAACAAGTCAAAGTTTTTTTTCTATTTACTTGCTTTGACACTCGGGAATTGAGTTGAGAAGTTGGGAAAATCCAACAAGTCAAAAGTGTTTTTTTTTTTACATTGATATTCGGGAATTTTGAGTTGAGTCATCAGTTGAAAAATCAAAAGTCAATCAATTTTTTCTTTGCTTTGATATTTGGAATTTTGAGTTGAGTCATCAGTTGGAAATCAATTCAGTCAATTTGTGCTTCACTTGAGAACAGTTTTTCCCAAGTCCCCTCCCCCTCATGTACAGGATAGTAGTCTTCTTTACAATCCCTGCCTATAAATTTGACTTTATATAGGACTTCGAAAAGGCGTGCCTTATGCAGGAACATGCAAGCAGTTCAGCAAATCGTAAAACTGCAAAATTAGTCTGATATGCTATACGGCGTAAATAATGAAGAAGAACAAATTGCAATTGACGAGCTCACTTCCAAAAAGACCTAACTGCAAAATTTTAGTTTTGAGAAGAACAAACAAAATACTTTATAAGCAAAACAGTAAAGTGGGTAATGGATTTTTAAAGGTAGGTATCAATAAGTTCAATCTTCAAGAAAAATTTATCGTTCTTGTTTTTGCGAAGTATGCCCCTAGCGCGGCAAGACAGCGTGTTGAAAACAAAAACTCAAGAAATCACAATTTTGCAGTTAGGTCGTTCTGGAAATGTGCCTCTCAATTACTGAAAATTGGAACAAAAGTTATTACTTCTAGTTTTGTTATTTTTTAGTTCATTTATCGTTCCTAGTCATTCATATAATTAACATTACTTGACCTATAGAAGAATTTTGAGAAAATACTTGACTTTTTTTTTTTTTTTGAGTACTTGACTTTTACTTAACTTACTTGACCCTGTAGACACCCTGATGGTATACAGTAATTTTGTTTAAAATCGTAACATTTTTTTTCAATGGTAATTGGTCTGCATAAACGCTCAGACCATATTCTACTTTAAAAAGAAAAGAAACTTCATACACGGGCGGAAGGGTAAAAGCAGGAGTAAGAATTACCAGAATTTTCACTATTTCTATCAATAACATTTATACAAGATCTCTCTTGTCAGAATTGACCCAATTTATTCGAAATTTTATTTTATGTCCAGTCTTGAAGTTACCGACTTTCAAATTTTGGGTCATCTATTTACAATGTCCATAAAGGTTAGTGGAATGATTGGTACTTTTTTGAAAGGGGAGGGGGATTACGAACATCAAACCAACTAACTCAATTTTGCTTCAATCAGAAATACAATATCAAATTTTAAAAAAATTTAAAGACAAGATAACGTCATCTTTTGCCTTTAAAAATTTTGCTTCGCTTATCTCCTAATCTACAGGTAATAGTTGAGTGCTGGATCACTCTTCTTTTTTTAATGATTCCAAAATATTTAAGATGCATTGGAAAGGTGGTATCTGGCCTCGCAATAACATATTACAGGGATAGGAAGAGAGAATGAGAGAGCGTGGGGGGAGAGAGTTTTGTGTTTAATAGATTGGAAACTTCAACTCTCTCTTCAGCGAGCAGTAATAAGTGTCGAATATAGTCCGAAATTGCGTTTTCGATTCAGTCATAAAACAACTTTCTAACTTCCAGACATGTATAAAAAAAAAAAAGTTATAGTAAAATAAAGTTCGTTTTTAAGTCAATTTGCATAAGGGACCACACGGTTACTCTCTTTTCAGAAATTTCAACATTTTCGATCCCCCCCCCACTCCCTGAAAAATGGTAGCCTTCAGCAGCGTTAATAATTTGTACTATTTTATTTCAACAGGTGATTTGATGTTGTTTATAGCTTAGTTTTCCGATCTGGGTCAGTGATTCAGGGAACGTAAGGAATGAAAAAATGAAATTAGAGATATGAGTTGATTTTGTGATTTTTAAGGTCACTGAGTATGATTTTGAAAGATATTGAAAGTAGTTTTTTTATCCGATACCTCGAGCTACTTCAACAGGGGTTGGCACCAAATACTAGTCATTTTACGAGATGCATAATAACTCATGTGTAGAAATTCAACTTTACTGGACTTGATTAGGGGACTGATTTTTATATGCAACTCATAAAATGCTACTATAGGGAGTTATATTCAAACCTTTCAATGTCTTAAAAATCTAGCCTCTCTTCTCTTTTGGGGAAACCCTCAGATTCTAAGGGCTCTAGCCAGTTAGGCTGGTAGACAGACAGTCAGCCTGATGTAGGGGTCTGGTTGGCCGAGTGTATAGCGCGTTGGTTTCGGAATCTGGAGGTCCCGGGCTCGAGCGCAAATAGTAGTTTGCCAGATTTCGACCTAGGCCGGTTTTTCGGCCAGAAGGGAAGAAGGGAAGAGGGCTAAGACAGCCCTAACAGCCTCCCCGGCGTCTCTGAGGTGATGCTCGAAAGGATGGATTTCAGGGCTCGGGTTGAGCGTGAAGCTAGACTGGGAGAACAATAGGCTGGGCATAAATGGTACGAGAATTTCAAACCCAAAATTTGCAGATGATGTAATCCTAATACCAGAATTGCGTTTGGAATTAAAAGTCAATAATTTAGTCTTGAAAGGCAATGGGAAAAACAACTGGATTAATTATGAACTTAGAAAAAACCGAAATAATGTCAACAGAATGGCTGTCAATAAAATTTAGTATAGACGGAAGGGAGATAGAATCAATAAAGGAAACAACTTATTTAGGTCAATTAACTGCTTTTGAAAATAAAATAGAGAAGGAAATTAACAGGTGAATAGGCTGAGCATGAAAAAAGCACTGGGCATTGAGACATATTTTCAAAGGTAATTTTAAATACAAACAAAAAGCTAATCTTTAATATGTGCTTCCTGACAGTTTTAACACATGGATGTCCAACCCAGACACCTACAGCAAAAATTTAAACAAAAATATCAATCCGGAACTCTACGCGACGGTCTACACTTGTAAAGAGAAAATCGGACAAAATTCCCACGGCTTCACTAAAAAAAGAAAATTCCAAACATGCTAGACGCAATAGCTCAAATTAGAAAACAGAAACGGGGGTGGGCAGGGCGCGTGTCTAGACTTTCCCCTCACAGATGGGCATATTGAGCCACTTTTTGGATTTTCGCGTACAAAAGAAAAGAAGAAATGGGGACAAAGAGCGAGCTGGAGAGATGAAATCGATCGATCCATTGCCACAAAAAATACCAAAAAATTGCTACAAACAGTGAAGAATGGGAACGGGTGAGGTATACCTTTGCTCTTAAAGGGCCGGGGATATTCAGTATACACAGAATTACTGTACTTCCTGCGATGTAATATTTTTCTAATAAAGGTATGTATTAAGAACTCAGCAACCAAAACTTATGAAAGATAACCAGATTGAATTTTAGAATCTCCATTTTGAAGCACCTTCTCCTTCCTTAGGTGTCACAATTTTAAAATTAAGGGTAAATAGTTATCAGAAATGAGTTCAGCAATCCTCCAAACCTATGAAACGATACCTATTTTGCATTTTATGAAATTTCTGAGCCCCATTCCCTGTTCGGCATCATAAATTTGTATTCACTGAAAACAATAACAGAATCAAAGCTTATAACATTGAACCTCCCATTGGTTCGCTGGTACCTGATTTCATGACTCCTGGTAATGAAAGTTTTGCAAATTTTAACGATAAAGTAATTTTTGATTTTTGAAAAACACAAAAGACCACAAATAATTTTAAATTGTGGTATCAAAGGACAGCGGGACGAGGGAGGAAAAATTCCAGGAATGGGTAAATGGGGAGCTATAAAACGGATCCGATGGTGATTTGCGTGCTTTCATAAAGTCTGTCAGATGAAAATAAAATAAAAAATAATAATAAGAAGAAACACGAAAAACAAAACCTGTGTTCATCATGGGAAAATAAAGGATCATATTGAACTCCCGATTAGTTGAGACGAAATTGTAAGAAACCTTTCTTGGGTAGAATTTAATGAAGAGCAATTTTCGCTGAAAAATTTTTCACCTGCAGTCGATAATTTTCAAGATTCTTGGGGAAAATTCAATTTTAGGAAACATTAAGCCCCTCTAATGGAGATAACGTTAATGCTACGATGCCAAGCCCTTCAGACACCACGAGCTAATCTCCACCAAGTGCTAAGTTCACACTGAAGACAGGGTTTTGCGGGTCGCTGAATTCATTTCCGGTGTTCACTGTTGACTGAAATTCAGTCGTTTGATCAGATTAATAATCTCCAGTAACCCACCCTTTTCACACAAAAAATTGTTCGAACCCGTTCTGCCCGCCAATGAAAGAAAATATTTATACACTAAGCAGTAGGTATTTGACAAGGAAGAAATGCGAACTCCCCCCTCCCCTCCCCACCACCGCCCCTCGGAGACAATTAAGCCAAGAATCATATGCCGGTAACTGCAATCTCTCTTCCGCATTACATCGTCTCAAACGTCTCAACCAATCACAACCAAATGTAAATGAGTCATATTTTATCAAAGCCTGAATAAGTTCAATGAGTCTAGGCAATTCTTAATGAGTTTGAGGGAGTCCTAAAAGAGTTTTCAAAGCATCGCGAGTTCAAGTGAGTCTTAGTAGATTTTGAATAAGTCTTGACAGTCCTCAGAGTCTGAATAGTCTTATGCTTTAAAACGGTCTGAAAATCGCTTGGGCAAGTTTTAAAGAATACTTAACGATGCGGCAGACTCGAACATACGTCCAGTATCTGCTAAAATATCGTGGCCGGTATCCCATCGATCTAGTTCTTCGCTCGTCCAGTTTGTACACAAAAATCAGTCTGCTATCTTCGGTTTAAGGTCATCCACAATTGTTTCTCCTAAACCAGTGGAGTAACCTTGTGTATCAACTGGTTCACAATAGAATCCGAAAAGGTGCTCTTATCAAATATTCTTCGATTTAATTGTGGTTCTAAGGTTACTAAAAAATAAACTCGTCTATCGGGTGTACTTTTTCTTCGTTTTTGTAAAGCGAATTTCGTCCAAGTTTAGACGGCAGTACCTTTTCACTGTTCACGTTACATAACTGTAGACTACATAGCATTTAGGAGGACCAGAATGTCTTCAAGTCGAACTACATTCGTATTTTACATAATTTAGTAGCGGGCCAAATACTGAAAGGTGATTATTCAACCGGTCAAATTACAGCTTGCAAAGAAGGTGCTCGAAGCCGGAGTATTCCATCGCACATCAGAGACGGAGATGTCGTATTTCTCGGAGAGCGCCAGAATTCTAGAAATCTACATTTTAAGTACACATGAAACCGGTCTGTGACATCTCAAATTTCTACTAAAAGGCTAAGTAATACAAAAATTGATTTTAGTGACCTTTAAACCGTTGAATTAAAAAGAAAAAACAAAAAAATTCCAGATCCCTCTTGCTCTTCAGGAAGTGCCTTCATTTTCATTTAGGAGAAAATTATGTTAAATCCGTACTTAACAACTCTTGAAACGGAAGAAACTATATCCATAATATTGAAACTATAGCAAATCTGTTTTCTAACATTCCACCCCTCCATCTTAGTAATAAGTGACCTAATTCTCAACTTAGGGACAGACTAATATCGAAAATGAATTTAGTATCCCTAGAAAAGTAAGAAACGATACCGATATTGTAATAATTAAGGCACTTGACTTCCCCATCCTCTCACAAAGTGCCCCAATTTTCAATTCAGACAGTGGCGTAGCTAGTGGTTTCCCAAAGGGGGGCACAATAAGGTTTTCAAGGGAGAAAAAGTCGAAAATTGAGGTATTTTTTAAAAGTCGCCAATATTAGAGGACTGTGTGAAAATATTGGGAGGGGAGCACGTGCCCCTTCGTGCCCCCCGGACGCTACGCCACTGAATTCAGGGTTGAAATAATGTTGTGCAAGAATTCAGTAACCTGGAAAATCTACAATACACATTTCGACTTCATTGCTTCAATTAATGCATGGTCGAAAAGTTTTATAACACAAAGTCATTATACAACCCAAATTCAACTAAAAAGTAAAAACAAAAACAATGGAACATTTGTAGCTCAAGAGCACGGAAGTGAGGAACGAAAATAATCCTCAATGGTCAACAAGCAGACATTTACAGACTGGGTTCCTATCCAAAAAGGCTCCTTTCACGACTGCATGGAAAAATGGTCCAAATCCGTAGGGTTGGATTCAACATCGGCTGACCTTTTTTTTTTAAGGGCACCAACCAGAATCGTGCCATCTTTCTTGCACATAAGGGACACCCAGCAAAATTGTCTGATGTAAAGTCTATCTTTCAGAGGTCCCTAGAAAATTGTTTGCACATATGAGGTCGCCAGCAGGATCACTTTTTTTTAATTGTTAGATTTCCTACCACAAAGTTGCAATTTTGTTTTACAAACAATGGTGATGCCCAGCAAAAGCGTCTAACCTCCTTTTTTAGGGCATTTACCAGAAAATGTTGCCATCTTTCTTAGCCGATAAAGGCTCTAGCAAAACGTCTGATCTTTCTTTGAATCATCGTTCTTTTTTTTAGGGGCCTCTGTTCCGGAATCGTGCTACCTTTTTTGGTACATAATGATTTTCAGCGAAATCGTTTCACATCAAACCTTCTGTTTAAGGGCCCTCGCCAGAGTCGTGCGATTTGTTTTTGTATAATACTAGGAGGCTTTGCCCCCTGGCCGCTTTGCGGCCCAACTCCCGCCGTCACTCGCTTCACTCGGGCCGGCCTCCATTACAGCCACATTCCCCCACCATGCTTCTCCTCGCCCACTGCGACGCCCTTCCTCACCGTGGCCGTCCTCCCTCTCGAGGAGCTCCCACCTCCACCGAGAAGTCCACTTGGAGTAGAGTACCTCGGGTGAAACATGAGATTAAGGTACAGGGAAGTCCACCAGGAATTTATCTCCATGGAGGGGGAGGAGGAGGTGGCTTTTACTCTTTAGTGTATAGAGAGCCCTTCCCCACCACAACTCCTCGTCCTTCACCGCGACCTACCTCTCCCAAGCTCCTTCCTCCACCATGAACCCCCTCCCAAGGGTAGGCTACCCCTGGAGAATTGAGGAATTAAGGGGCAGGGTAGGCAACCTGCAGTGGGTTTTTCTCCCGGAGGTGGCGGTGGGAGCGGCGGATTTTACTTTTTTATTATATAGAGAGATATAGAGAGGAGAGAGATATAAGGTGCCCCAGCCAAATCTTCGAATTTTTCTTTTTTGGGAGGGGAGGAAAAGGAAGAAGGTTATTAAAATCAATGTAATCTTTCTTTTAACCTTTAAATTCATGGATGACTCACAATGTTTGGTGCCGATTCTTTCAAGTTTTGATATCTATAGGAAGACGCAGGTGCATTGCACTACAAGTAGATAATTCTTAGAGTTACTCAAATTGATTACCGTCTACTGGATCAATTTGGCAGCAATATTGATTTTAAATACTTTTTGACTCTTCCTACGGTTGATGCATTCCTTTCTCTGCACTCTCAAAATTTCTAATCAGGGTTTAACTAATATCAGATGTAAATTTGAGGCATTAGTAATGATATTTATTTTTTTTAAATTTATTTTACAGCGGTAGCAACTATTGACCATACTGACAGTTAACCCCTCCTCCCAGCAGTCAGGGCCCCAATTTTAAATTGAGAATAAAATAATACCAAGACCGAATTCAAAGACTCGAAAGAAACTGAGAAACGATACTTAAATTGTAATTTATTGATGTTTTTACTTAAACCCCATCTCCTTCCGAAGTGCTTCAATTTGTAACTTGGGGTCGAACTAATGTGCATTTAACTTTTATCTTTTTGTCCATAAGGGCTGCGTCGAGTTAAAATATGTAGACACTCTGTCGTATCTTTTTTTTTTTGGGGGGGGGGGGGATTCCACGTAGAACAACATTCATTACCGAGTTAATTTTCGCTACGTCAACAAATAACTGAGGGAAATGCGAAAAACTAAGCATGTACTTGCGTATCCACCCTCTGGGATGAAAGCGGAGGAGTAGATACCTAATTTCATTTTGAATCAAGAGACCCTTCTGAACGTTTTTGTCGTATTTAGCACTTGTTCTGTTGTATAAGTGGATTCAGTGGCGGCTCCAGAAAGAAATCGTGAGAGGGGTGGATTCAGGAAGCAACCTTGGAGAGGGCGGGAGCTATTTGGAGCGGGTAAGGATTTGATGGCGTTACATTTTTTCAATTCATTGATTCTCGACTAAGCAGGTCTGTAACCAGGAGAGGGTACAAATTGAGGGATTTCCCCTTGACAATTCAGTTTACCCACCACCGAACAGATGAGAAAATCTATTGTTCCCCTCCCCTTGCTGGAACATCCATTGTCACACCAGCTCTTGCTGAAATTTCCTCCTTTAAAAATGTACTCCCTCCTCATATGAGAGATTGATTACAGCTCTGTGACTGGGTGACAATTCTTAGAACATTTTCAATGTTCATTATAGCACAGTTTTTTCCTGGAGGGAGGGGGAACAGTCTAGACCACCTCGGATTTCTCAATCTTTAATGAATCGGAATCTCCCAGATTTGTTTAAGGGTTCATAAAACTTCTTCAAAATTACTTACGACTGCCAAATTCCAACTTCCAAGCTGCATTCCTAAGTTCAAAATTCATTTAAGACTCATTATGACTTTTCCAAAAACCAGAGAATTTCAACTGAATCAGGCCATAATGTTTGTTGATTTTAACAAAGCTTTTGACTCACTATTTCATGATAAAATCTGGGAAACCTTAGCAGTACAGGGAGTACCAGAAAGTGTAATCAAAATACTAAACAACCTATATGCTAATTCATTTGCTCAAATCAAATTAGACAAAGAAGGAGAACCTTTCCAAGTGAAGAGAGGCGTTAAACAGGGTGATCCACTTTCACCAAATATTTTCAATGCTGTCGTAGAGCAAGTTTTTCGTAAGATCAACTGGAAAAATAAGGGGATTAAAATCAAAATGAGAGGGCAACATTTATTCAACTTCAAATACTCGAATAATCTCAAGTTTGCGGATGATATCGCCGTCATTACTAAAAGTGGTAAGGAACTGATAGCGATGGCAGAAGACTTGAGGAGGGAGAGTGAAAAAATGGATCTAACTATAAATCAATCCAAAACTAAAATTCTGACAAATATAAAAAACTTGGAAGAAATCAAGATTGATGAAAAAACTATCGAAATAGTGCCAGAATATAAGTACTTAGGACAAACCCTCTCTTTCGACAATAAAACGGAAAAAGAACTAAAAATTCGAAATGCCTGGACAGCATTTTGGTTAAACAAAAAATTTTGAAAAGCAATATGAAATTAAACACTAAGGTCAGAGTCCTTGAAAGTATGGTTCTTCCAGTCTTGACATATGAAGCTCAGACATGGGCTACAACCAAAATGCAAATGCAAAAGGTTACCCAAAACACCATGTTGAGGAGTATTCTAAAAATTAAACAAAAAGACCATGTTCGGATTCAAAGTATAAAAGAAAAAACAAAAATGAAAAGTGTTGGCGAAGTTGTGAAAAAACTCAAACTCAAATATGCAGGATACATTATGCGGGAATCCGGGTCAAAATAGAGCAAAATTCTGACTACCTGGGTTCCACATGAGGGTAAAAGAGGAAGGGGAGGCCAGTCACGAGATGTGGTGATGAAATAAAGGAAAATTTTGGTCCATCCTGGCCCACCATAGCGGGGGACAGGGAAAGGTGGAAGAACCTGACAGAGGCTTATGCCCAAAAATGGGCGATCGAAGGTGGTGGCGTCGACTGAGGTACTGCCCACTTACCTTGGGTCAAAGCATGTAAAATAAAAAAAAATGACTTTTCCAAACTCAATTATGGCCCTTCAAGACACGGTCAAAATTTTTAAGAATCCCAGTTCTTCGGGAATGGTTTGAGACTATTATACTTAAAACTAACTAAGAATCACGAACACACGTTCAAGATTCTCACAGACGATTCTGATATTGTTAAGCTAGTGTTCAAGACCCGTTCAAGACTTTTTACGAGCCTTTAATATTTATAAAGATTCTTTCATGCTTGTTTAAGATAAGTAGAGGCGTCCTTTAGAGTCTCTTTCAAACTTTTTCAAGATTTGCTAAGATCGCTCAAAAATCGTTTTGAGACTTTTCAGACACTTGCTCATTTCTCAAGGGTTTTCAATTTCAATTTTCCTCTCTGCAGAACAAATGTCCCCACTGTCTCCTCCGAAAATTCGCGCCTAGATGGACTAACTATTGCCCCCATTATGCACCCCACGGACACGCATTCATGTGCATCAATTTGCATCTACCGATAAGCATGCTGATACGTTCAATTTTAATGGGAGTACATCAAGATAAGAAGCTCGAATTTCTGTCGGCCTCATTTTGATCCTTATCACAAATTATGAGAACAGCGTAACAGCTTCCTCTTTATTTTGAGTCATCCAAAATCACAAAGCAATCGGGCCACGCACACACGGCCTGCCCTGGCGAAATATTTCATTGATAACTTTTCGTGGCGCGAGTAGACTCTATTTTTGTACACGAAATAACACGTCTGTGGTCAGCTGAACAACGAGCTTCATTTTAAGGCTAATAACCTTGGCTGCGTTCGTTAAGGTCAGACAATTCTTGACCTGCCACACTTATTTATGTGTTGGTTATCGGCGAATGTTCGGCATTCTGTTATCAAATTTCAGACGATTGAAATCACGTCCGACTGCACATATACCACTTTCGTCGCCATAAACTTCGTCTGTTTTTCATTTAAAATGGCGCCTATTTTATCACGCCTCACGTACCTGGTCCGTGCTTAAAGAATTTCAATTTTTTAAACTCGAAGCCACCGGATATCTTTTCCACTCCGCCATTTTGCTCGCGGCGATCTCGAATCGCAGATCGCTGAGTGGACAACGTGCGCTAACCGGCGTTCGTGAAAATACAATAATTAAGTGAGCCGGTTCGTTTCGTTATTTGCAAAATTACGAAATTGTAAAATAAAATGAAGAGGGGCGGGTTCGATTTGTCTGAAAGATTACTGACTGGAAAAGGTTTCTGTAGCACGAAACGTTATCCAAACATTAATACAAGCTTCCATTCTCTGAGGAACTGGAATGCAGCGGCAGATCCAGGGAGTCATCCTGGAAGGGGCAATTCAACAACCTGCAGGAATAGCTGGTTTCATCAACCACTTCCTTCCGAGTGTTTGGAACATTTTCTCGCCCACACATAATTTTTCTCACCAAGAAAGGGGGGAAGCACTCTCAAGATTAGCTAAGATTCGGCCTAACGAGAGGAAGAGGCAACTGGAAACTTTTGCCCCGAGTCCGAACACCCAGAATTTCTCATCAAGGAAAACTCAGTCTCTCCTTTTCTGGGACCTATTGGCGCTTACGTTCAATGATCTGTTGGTCAGTTTCATTGTTCAAAAATTCATTGTTTGGAGATTTGAGGATAGGAAGCGAGTCCAATCAGAGGCGGATCCGGAAACAATTCTAAAAGCGACAATTTAGAATTGGTAAAAAATCAATAATCCGCTCCCCCGAGTACGTGGATCATTTTTATGCCCTCAAACGGGTGACAAAGCAAATAGATAAGTAAGAAATATTTAACACTTTGAAAGATTCGTGGAGACCATTTTCTAATTGATATTGAAAAGGAAAATACCTTTTAGAATTCAGTGTCCCTTCAAATTTTTTCAACTTACTGGATTCTAGACCGGACGACCATTATCGAATAATTTCTAACGTCTATTACAATTCAATTGTCTTTCCTCGAAGAGCTAAGGGATGGAGTGAGAAATCTTTTCGACTATCCCAGATCTTCAATAATCATTTAAGAAGCTTTTAGATTCCTTCGGATAATTTAGGACTCCTTGAAACTTTTCAAAACTCGTTTGTGGCACTTTATGACTCATCTAGACTTGGTTAAAGCTTTTTAGGACATGATTAAAACTTCTATAACTTTCCCATATTACTCATTTGAGACTCTTAGCACTCGTACAAAACTCAAAAACTTATTACAACTAGCTAAAACTTGTTAATGCTCATTTAGGATGTTCTAAGCTCAGGACGGTACTGATGGGAGGGGGTGTCAAACCCCTCCCACAGGCCAGAAAAACACACAAAAAAGTGTTGAGATGGAGAGGAGAGCGGATCTATGACTGAGACCCCCTTACTTAAATCCTGAATACGGCCCTGTCTAAGCTCCTCTTAGGCTTTTTGAAGGCTCTTTAAGGCTATTGTTCGGAGACTCACAGACTTTTCAAGACTTAATCATGACTTTTTTAAGTTTTCTCTAGACTCGTTACAACTTTCAAGGCCTGTTTAAAATCCTGGAAAACTTTTTAAAGGCTCTGTAAAACTCTTTTAGACTACTTTAAAACTCACTACAACTCTTGAAGATAAAACCTCCAAGGACTGTTTAAAGTTCTTGAAAACTGACTTACTCTTCTACACTATTTTAAAACTCTACAACTCTTGAAGACACATTTACGATCTTCGAGACTCTTTCACACTCATTTAAGATCCTTTGAAACTCTTTAAAAAACATTAGCGGGCTCGTTTGAAACGCTGTAAGAGGTTAACATGTGTAGCGTTTAAAATTTCAATATTTTTCCGTAGGAGCGGTAACTATCCCATTGCCTCTCTCATGTATCCTTGCCTGCACGAACGGTCCACTAATAATATTTATCAGTAAACAGAGAGATTTATATCATAATGTGATTTGGTCAACACTTGAGAAACAAGGGGTCCCCCTGGGGTAATCAAAATTTTAAGTGAAATTTATTCTCTTTTCTAATTTTGCTCTTAATCCGAGCCCTGGAATCCGCCCTTTCGAGCATTACCTCAGAAACGTCGGGGAGAATCTAAGGCAAAGATCAAGCTATAAAAGTGTGAAGAAGAATTTTAGATTAGGAGAGGTGTCAAACAGGATGATCCACTGCCACCAAATATATTCAGTGCAGTCTTAGAGGAAGTATTTCGCAATTTGTACTGTAGGGGAAGAGAGGTTAAAAATTAGAGGGAAAACTTTAAATTTGGAGAAAGCAGATACCGAAATAACCTAAGGTTTGCGGACGACATTGTCATCATTGCAGAAAACAAAAAGGAACTCAGTGTGATGGCAGAAGACTTGAAGAGAAAAAGCAAAAAAGTAGGGCTGTCTACCAACTCCTCTAAAACCAAACTCATGACGAATATCAGTTATTGCAAGGAAATAATTTTTGGGTATAACTAAATTGAAATCGGTTCGGAATATAAATATTTAGGCCAAACCATAACACCAGAAAACAGAATAAAAAATGAGTTGAAAATTAGGAGAGCAAATGCATGGAAAGCCTTTTGGGCACAGTCAAAAATCCTGAAAGGTAAAATGAATCTTAAATCAAAAATAAAGATTTTGGAGGGCACAGTTTACCCCGTTCTAACTTACGGGACACAAACATGGGCCTGCACTACTAAACAGATCCAGAAAGTGGCTACAGCTGAACATGCTATGCTGAAAAATATCATGGGAATTAAACTGATAAAATAAGCATCTCGCCAAAAAAAAAAAAGTTTAGTTAGAACCATCAACAAACTGAAATTAAAGTATGCTGGTTATATCGCAAGGAAACCAAATTAATTTTAACCGCGTTCTGGACTCCTCACAGTGGTAAAAGAAAAAGGGGTAGAACATCGATAAGGTGGGTAGACGAGGTGGTTAAAATGGCTGGCCCAAACTAGGCACCTCTAGCAGTGGAATGACCTGACGAAGGCTTATACCCAGAAACTGGTGGGTGATCTGAGTGAGGAGCAAGGTGAGGATACCCTTACAAACCAATAATACTAAAAAGTATAACCTCACGGGGTATAAAAGCATGTGATTAAAAAAAAAAGAAAAATTGCAAGATGTGTAGTTTAAACGGAGACTAACATGATGGTGCCAACATTTTTCTCATTCTCTTCATACCAAGCACAAAAAAAAAAAAAAAAACTTCTTCGAATTCGAAAACGTTTGCATGAAGCTTGCAGCTCAATGGAAACCACGCGTAAGCAAAAACTAAATAGGTTGAATGTGGATTTCAGGGTGGTGAGTGTTCCTTGGGGAAGGTGAAATAAACTCAGATTTGAAAATTCTCGAGGAAAACTTGAAGACGGATGTAAAACAGCAACCAAGCAAAACCTGAAAAGGTGAATGGTGGATCTGATGGTGGTGACCGATCATTAGAATCAATCAAAGATCAAAAAGGTGAGACAAACTCAGGTGTGAAAAACACTCAAGTGAAACTTGCAGGGGATGGATGTAAAACAGCAACTAAGCAGTTACAAAAACTGAGAACGGTGGTTCTGAGTAGAGGTGGATCTTTAGAGTTGAGGAGAGTCCAAAAGCGTAAAATTTTTCAGGATCTAAATCATGGTTCAGTAAGGTAGAGTGTTAGTTTACCAGAATTTCGTGTTGTGCGTTATAACGGACATGCGCGACTAGTTCATCATTGTAGACCGGGACTACGGAATGTTCAGATTTGGTCAAATCGGCTCGTCAAGACTCAACTTTGTTAAAGTAAGTTTCATCTGTTTCCAGACTCGCTCAGATTCGTTTAGGTTGTACAGCGACCCCTCAGCATCATGTTCAAACTCGCAAAGAATTGTTAAGATTACTCGAGTCTCTTTGAGACTGCTGTTTCGACTGATTAAATCTGTTCAGACTCATTAAAACTGGATTAAATCGACGGGAAATAAACAGAGTCCAGCTAAGCCGACAAAAATGACTGTTTACGTCTTTTTATTTTTGAATGCATCCGGTTCTGCCAACCAGACAGAGATGCATCGAATACTGATAGTAACACCAGCGTGTACGGCGATCGCACGTGAGTACGAAATATTCCGTATTTGATATTTTGGTAAAGTACCTATTATTACGATTTAAAAGGAAATAAACCGAGAGGGGGGGAAGCCAACAGACGGGTTACTGACCTAAGTGAAGGTTGCTAGACGCAAGACGCTAAGTGGTTGCGTTTAGAGATCCAACAGTCCGGTCATGCATCCCCTCTTCTTTGGTGAGTTTAAAACGCATCTAGGACCTTTCTGTAACATATATCCCGCCGACGAAGCGGGGCAGGCGAAGTTCGAGAAAAGAAAAAGAGTACAAAATAAAAAACCAAAAAGAAAAACAAAACAAAACCGGAGCGAAGAAGAGACATAGAAACAACGTCGAAGAAAGAATGAAACACACACACACACACACACACACAGACAGAGAGAGAGAAAAAAAAAGTAAGAAGGAAACAAACGAATGAAATCCTAACCTATCGTAACATATTGTTAACAAGATTTACTTCGGCAAAGAAACTAGTTTTCGACATTTGCTTGAAATTTACGCTCGTATACGGATTAAAGCAAAAGTCAAAAGTCACTGCGGATCCATTAAACCTCTCTTGCTGGCAAAACGAGCACGCGAGATTCAATCCGTGTATTCGCTATGGCGTATTCTACATAGAATATCTTTTTATCCGTGTACCTGGTTAAAATGAAAAAGAATTTACGGTTGAAATGAAAAATAACCATTTCCTATATGCGATAAATCATTCGTTTAACTATGATGTCAGTTGGCCCCTTTTATAATGAGGCGGTGCAATTGCCAAGTTCAACTTGAAAATGTACAATCATTGGCGTTCAAAATTTTCTCTTAATTTTTGCCCCATCTAGATCTACATTCAGTCATATTTCGGTGGGGACAGGCATGAATACATAGACAAAGCACTGGGGCCAATTACCTCTGACAGGAAAAACAATCGAAAATGCTTGTAGTTCACCACTGAGAAAATTCGATAGGCAGTTCAACTGTAGACCTAACCTATATCTACTTTACCAAAATGAAAAACGCTTGGTCGGTTATTTCAAAATCAGAATTTCTTTACTGAGAATGTTTTCGTCTACAATATTATTGACATTTTCTGTGTTGATTCTCGGCCCATATCTCCCAAAGATTTGCAGCAGATAGGAGGGAGTGGAAACGACTGCAGGAAACCTTTGCTCTTTATACAGCATGTTTCTTGCAATGACCCCCTTCCACCTGATAAGTAGGCAACCTACCCCGAACATATGTAGATATATTTGCATACTCTCACTTTTGAAGGGGCTGAGTTATGTTAAATTTTGAAAAGTTTTCCAGGGTTTCCATTCTTATTCGGAAATGATTTTCTTGGACTCTTCCAGGTTTTCCAGGCTAATTTCCCCAGTTTTCCAGACCCTTCAAATACAAATTACACATGCAAGAGGGGGGTCAAATTTTTTCGAACATCATGAGCAGCGAGTGAAAGAATGAAATTCGAAAATTGGTTTATAGGTTTTCGAGGTCACTGCATTTGATTTTAGAGGTAATTTTTGGATCCTGTCCTTCCTGGTGCGACCAACGAGGTAGCAAGAGCGTAAGACAAACAACGGTTGACTTGGAATTCACAATTTCTAATTAAAGCCACCAAATAGGGTAAAAATGCAGTTTTATTTATTCAAAGTATTGCTAATAGAAATAACGCCATACAAATTACTCAACTGAAAAAGCACAGGAGCTTAAATTTGGTCAAGCGATATTCGAAATCAATCACACAAGACCACCCCTATTTCGATACTTTGTGCAATTTTTCACCGGAGAAGCTGGATTCGTATTACGACAGTGCTGTGGAAGGGGTCAGATAAGAATCTAAGGCGATATTAGAAATCAGCGACTCAGAACTTGGTTGCCTATCCTGTCCAAAAAATTGACTTTAGAATCTCGTAAAGAATTTGGAACCTGAGAAAAACTAGAGTAACCGGAATTAGCCCCTCCCTCATGGAGCCTGAGTGGTTTAGGGGGACGGAAAATAACTAAAATTAATCCTGGAATCTAGGCGAAAAAGCTAATGCTATGAAAGTAAAAAGGTGGTTAGGATCTGGAACATTATGGCACCAGGGGAGGCGGAAGAGACATCAGTTTAAGAGTATCGATAGATATACCGGCTCTACATACTAAAAAAAGTAAAATTCGCCGCCGCCACCGAGAGAAAAAAAAACTTACTGCGGGTTACCTACCCTGCCCCTTAATTGCTCATTTCTCCAGGGTTAGCCTACCCTTGGGAGGAGATTCATGATGGAGGAAGAAGCTAAGTAAAATCCACCCCGCCACCGCCACTGTATCGCGCGAAAACGACGGCGACGATACTTAAAAAGAAAAAAAAAAATCTCGAAAGATAAATGCCACTTTACTTTTCTGAACATCAATCAAAAATTTTTATTTGTTGATCTACTCTCGTACATTCGTTCCGTGCGAAAGGTGGAAGTCGACACACCAACACCGGCATCCCAGTGGTTTCAACGTTAACGTCTTAACGTCGTCGTAGGCCAATTTCGCTGACTCGTTATAATTTAGAGTTCCTGAAGGCGTGAGGTTTTAATATTCAATAGGTCACAATGGTTGGTATATTGAAATATACCGATTTCGGTGTTACAGCCTCCGAGAGAAAAATCCTTTGCGGGTTGCCTACCCTGCCCTTTAATTCCTCATTTCTCCTTAGGTAGCCTACCCTTGAGAGGGGGTTCACGGTGGAGGAAGGAGCTTGGGGGGAGGAAGGTCCTGGTGAAGGACGAGGAGGAGTTGTGGTGGAAGAGGGCTCTCTATACACTAAACAGTAAAAGCCACCTCCTCCTTCCCCTCCGTGGGGATAAATTCCTGGTGGCCTCCCTTGTACCTCAAACTCACGTTTCACCAGAGGTACCCTACCCCGGGGGGGCTTCTCGGTGGAAAAGAAGCTCCTGGAGAGGGAGGACGGCCACGGTGAGGAAGGACGTCGCGGTGGGGGAAAGTGACTGTGATGGAGGACAGCTGTGGTGGGGGATTGGCAGAGGCTAGCCCACTCCAGGAGGGGGTCCTTGGTGGAGGCGGATGGTATAGCGCCGTGTTGTTTTCATATAATTTTCATGGACATTTTTTTTATCTAGGGTAAGATACACTTATGTTACTATGACGTTCAGGGCCGTATTTACATATAGGCAACATAAGTACGTGCCTAGGGCGCTAGATTATGGGGGATACTGCAAGCCGGCACGAGCGAAACGAGCGACGGTGGGGGTTGACCCCCCAAGCCCCCTAGTAAGGTCATATATTTGAAAAAATTGGACTCTTTCGTAACGCGATAGTAATTATTATGCGGTCTTCAGATTTTTTTTTCTTCAAATTTTGTGTATCGGTTACTCTTCCCCCAGAATCTCGGAAGTCCCTTTCATTCACCTTTATCTAGCCGAAGAAAAACCCGATGGCTGTATGTTCCAGAAGGTGAATTCATTGGTTTTCAAATTTTCGTTTCATTACGACTTTCTCAAATTTTTTTTTACACTGGGGAGGGGAACTTGACCGAATACTTTTTTATTTTCGCGTCTTTTTGCGCCGATTTTCAGATCCTCGCGAACAGGATGAGATGAAAACACGAAACAGCTGATATCGGGAGAAGTGTATATGGATTGGTTCGCGTTTAGTCATATTTTTCGTGAATAGTTCGTGAAGTTACGAAATACGAAATACGAGTGTATAACCGCCTTAATAGAAAGACGTACACGCGAAACGAATACCACGAAAACGATTTTATCACACCAACATACTCTGTACTATTGCGATAGGAGAGGAGAGGTTGTATTACCCACGTTCTTCTCCTGTGAAAGAAAAAAGGTAAGAAAATTGCCTGAGCGAAGGAAAGAAAAAAAAAGGGTAAAATCTGTTTGAAATACTACAGAATTTCGCAGTCGATTTTTCTACAAAATTCTCTGACTTTTAGGTAAAAAATGCTGGAAATTCCAAAATTCCTAGACTTTTCCAGATTTTCCAGGTTTTCCAGAGAATGGACACCCTGTTTTCTATCTTAAAATTTTTTTTTACTTTTCACGACTGGAGATAGAAAAATGGTACCAGTAGGGAATAGAGGGCAGTTGTGGTAATCATAGAAAAGAATGGTTGGAATTTGTTCAACAGGGTGTTCTTAAAACAAGGTGACCAGTTTCTGGAAATCCGGGAAAAATCAGGGAATGTGAGCACACCTGGAGAAGTCAAGGGACAGGCAGGGAATTTTAAAACAAAATTGAAAAAGTCAGGGAATTTTGAAGAAAATTTTATAATGTGAAAGTATTGTACAGTTTTCTCTGTCAGACTCAATTGAACATTTTTTTTAAATAATTTGTTTGTTATAAAACAGTTGGTAAATGGAATAGAAAAATTAGAAAAAAATTAGGAAAAGTCAGGGAATTTTTTGGGGGAAAACTGCCCACCCTGTAAAATTAATTTTAGTACAAATTATATCGGAAAATTTTCAGATTTTCTCATTACCCTATCAAGCTACTGTTATTTTATTCGCAATAGACAGTAACCAAATCTCCCATTAAAAAGGTCATTAGCAATTTTCTTGTATCTGGATTAGAACTACTCAAACTGGAGTTCAAGATATCCCCGTTTAGAATTTTATTATTACTTTCTAACACAGTTTTATGGGCAATAAAAAAATATGTATCAATAAATTTGTCTTAAGTGACATTCATTTTATGAAAATCATGTTCAACTACTTTCCATTATCTTTAATTTTTTGTTTTGTGTGGTTACTACAGCTGTCATCTTGCGCCTCCTTCCCATCGAAATGCGCTAAAGTTCAGGAAATATGGCCAAAATGTTACCAAAATTGAATTTAGCGAACTTTGGAACCAATTATTGGATACCCATATTCAAAACTTTACAAAATACTAGAACCCCCCGCCTCATTGTATGGGCCTCAATTTCAAACATGGGGTAAATAGATAGGGAGGTGAATAAAATAAACAATAAACTGTGTGAAGTGGTATAGTAGCTGACGAAGCTGATTATCTTCATAAGGTTTGGGCATCTATACTAAAAAGTAATAATTCTTAACGGGCATATCTTGAACTCCATTTCGAGCAGTTCTAATCCAGATACAAGAAAATTGCTAATAACCTTTTTTATGGGAAATTTAATGTACAATCTACTGCAAATAAAAAAAAAACAGTAGCTTAAGAGGGCAAGTTTCACGGGAAATTGAGAAAATGTGAAAATTTTCTGATATAATTTGTACTAAAACTGATTTTATGAACACCCTGTGGAGCCAATTCCGACCACTTTATTTTCTATGGTCACCACAGCTGCCCTCTACTATTATCTACTGGTACCATTTTTCTGTCTATCTCCAATTGCGAGAAGGGAAAAAAATTTTAATTATAGAATCCTAAATTTGACCATAACTCAGTCCCTTCAGAAGTAAGAGTATGCAAACATATCTACATACATTCGGGGTAGGTTGCCTACTTACCAGGTGGAAGGGGGATCACTGCAAAACAAACAGTCAGAAATGTCAATAATATTGTAGGCTAAAACATCCCCAGTAAAGAGATTTGGATTTAGAATTAACCAACAAAGCGTTTTACATTTTGGCAAAGTAGACAAAGGCCAATGATAATTGCTATGCACCGCGTCTCGATCATAGTTCGCGAAAGAATCAGTTAGTCGTTCGTTCTTACCTGCAAATGCTACTTATTGGTAACAAGATCGCGTCTATTCATTGACAAGGAGTAATACTGGATCCAAGGATACCTACTACAATATTGTAATACTCTTGATCGGATCCCATTTGTGTACAGAGAACTTTAACAGGGAATTTGAGATAGCAATTTTATACCCAAAAGATTTTTCCTCCATTATCCAAGTATTAAAATGAGAAAAATTAGTGCGGATATACTTCTTAATGCGTAAATTTAAAAGGAGAAAATGAACAAGTAACCAGACATAATCTGTAAGAATTAAATGGCGAATGGCGTGAGTGATTTCGATTAATAAGCAACCATACGCATGGAAAAAATAAAATACCCCAAAATTATATTTAGAATGGTAAAACCATTAGGATGTGTTACTTGCTATATTTTTGAAATGCGCCATGAGAAACCATACCTTCGGGTGAAAAAGTTGTTTTCAAGAAAAACGCCAAAACACGTTGAAAAATTGATTTTATCAAAAATGACTTTTTGCCGGAAATGTGTTCTAGAATATCTGAAGAACATTTTAGGCACCCATACTCGCGTGTTTCGTTGTTTATTTGTTTAATTTTTATAATTTTTGTAAAAAAAAAATTTTTTTTGAATTTTTTGTATGATGGATTTTTTTAATAATCAACGTCATTTACATACATTTTTTTAATAATAAACCTTATTTGCATACATTTGTCACTTTTATTTTAGCAAACCTGAAACTTACACCATTGAATTCCTCATAAAATTTTACTCGGGGGGGGGGGGGGGGCTAATTTTCAATCATAATACCTTCGGAGAACTTGGTAATTTAAGCAATGTCCGAACGAAAAACTTTAAAGCTGTTTTTTTCGAAAAGTACTTTTTAGTAGTTTCCAACTTCAAAATGGCATATCTCTGAGAATTTTGCTCCGATTGAGCTGCGGTTTGCGGCATTGGATTCACCATACTTTTCTCTATTAGAATCAGTCAAAATTTCATTTTCGACCTTCTTCACACGAAGGTATGGTTTCTCATGGCGCGTCACAATTATTCTACTTAATTCGTGATTTCTCATGAAAGCAGTGAAATACAGTATACGATTGTCTGTCGTACTCCAGCTGATTACAGACGGAAGAGGGGGAAAAAAACTTCGAACAAGATGCAGGAAAGTAACGAAGAGTTTTTTCGAAAGGGGTAAAAATAGTTAAATTCCCAACTGACTCAACTCAAAATTCTCAAGTATCAATCAAAATTTGTTCGTATTAGCTCAGAAAAAAAACCTTTTGACTTGTTGGATTTTCCCATCTTTTGATCCATCTACTAAAATTTCCGCAGGCTTGGGGAAAAGGGCAGACTGTTGCACTGAGACGTTCCGTTTTTTGAGATGAATGCGCAAGACTGATTCTGGGGGACTGTGCACCACAATTAAGGGTGCAAGCGTCGGACAGGCGGGACTTTGTCTTTGTTCTTCAGAAATGTATTCTAAAATATAATAAAAATAAAATTTATATGGCAATTTTGTTCAGGTTTCACCTTTTTAGACAGAAAAGATGTAGCCTCGTGCAGTGGTCGCGATGTTTATTTATTTTTTGATCCGAGCGATGTCCAAATTTTCCGAGAACTGTAATTGAGCCTGACAGCGGAGATTTTGATATATTGTTCACAAAAATTGAAACGATGGTCAAATGGACCATTGGGGGGGGGGTCAAAATGTATGTTCCAGTAGAGCATTATAAACCCAAGTATTCTAAGCCGTCATTTTTATCTTTTCATTCGCCGTACAACCTTGATCTTCATTGCGGGCAGCCTCGATCGTCGCACGCGACACGGTCGCCCGTTAACGGAAGAAGTAAGAATAAAGATGGCGGCTTGGTATATTTGTCCTAGTTTCGGGGGAAATGGCATTTTCCAACGCTCTAGTTGACTGTAATTGACCCGGCCAACTGAAATTTTCATAAAAAACTTTCACAACACTAAGGTGGTTCGAGTTTGAAGATAAGCATAAACGGTTCGTTGAGTCGGAAGCCCCCGGTACTGAGAGGGCGTAAAGGAGATTTTCTTTAAAAAAAAAAATTCTATCTCGCAAATCGTAAACCTTATCAAATTTTTGATGACAAAAGGCAATATTAGTTTTTGAGATCGATAAATCTAGTAATCACAATTTTTCTTTTTTGTTGAATCAAAAGTTTTCATGAGCTTTAAGTGAGACCCAGTTAATACTTGTTCAGTGAAATAGTACCGAGCAAATTCGTTCCACTTGAATTTCTAGGTCCAGCAATTTTCATTCTTGATCAAAGTTATTCTCACGAGGAGAAAGAGGGGCTATTGAGTGTACAGTTAGTTAATTAAATGCACTGGTACTATTCTTATGTGCACGTGAACGTTTACATGACAGTGTGCTGTAGGAGTTCGAGGAATAGCTTGTGGTGAGGTAGGTCATACATTTGAATAGATTCTTTTTTTTTTTCTTTCTTTCTTTATACAGATTGAAAAGTCTTTCTCTTGTTCTTTCTTTCTTCCCAACTGACGAAAAATTGTTTACAGAGCCTCAGTACACAAACACGCTACAAATGAAACTCGAGGTAAAAAGGTCTCTATTTTCAACCAATCAGAACGAAGAGTCATCTCAAAATGGGCAGGGTCGATGCAATTTTGTCACAAGTGTCACATGAGGCACTTTGGTTTCAAAAACCGTTACCACAAGAGAGGTACTCCGTCAATCGAGTTCCTTATTCGTTTTCACTTCACGCATTCTGAAAAATATTACTCCATCATCGTGGTGCATTATTTGCTCAATATTAGATATTATTTGGAAGGATAGGTCGAATTCTGAAAACATGACTTAAGACATAATATTTGCAAGCAAAATCTTCTAAGTAAACACCTACAACAAATTAACGCATATAAGGGAGTATTGGGATATATCCCCGAAAAGCAAAATTCTAGAGTTTGTCAGCCAACATTTTAGATACTCTCGGTGAGTCAACCCCAAGTCTCTGGACGGAAATTTTGATCATTCTCAAATCAAAATTTGAGCAAATTTTGTAAATCCGCCACCATTTTACAAACGAAATCGTCACAGAACTTTCTATTTACGTCCCTGCTACTTCAAAACAGAATTGAACACAGTATCGGAAGTAAGATTTCTTGGGTCACTGATACCGAAAATCTCTTCAGATTTTTATTCGACCCCAATTCCAGCTCCATAATTCAAATGTGCTTTATCAAATGAGTAGAACTAATCCGAGCCGGAAATCGAATCAAGTATCGGAGAGGAGGATTTTTGGGTTGCTGATGTCGAAAATTCAGACAGATTTTTGATTGAAATTTCACATTTGAGAGGGGGCTAAATTGACTCAATTTGGAAAATCGGACGAAGTATCAACAGAATTGTTCGGGTCAATGATTTTTAGAACTGAACCAGATTCTTGCTCAATTGGGCTAGTACACGAAGCTAGTTATTTTTATAGCACATTGTTAGATATATCCATTCGGAATGGATGGCTGGGCTAGTGTTGTATCTTTGAATTGACTTATTCTCAAAATTCTCGATATGTAATTCATCCTTACACCAATGAGAACGACTTTTTATGGTCAAACCAATTTTTTAGACCGAATTTGATGTTTTGGACTTGCCATTGTCAAATTGCAAATTATTTCTTTTTGGAGAAATCGGTGATGAACTTGACCCCCATCCCTCGGTGGGACCTCTCAAAATTGTTTGATTTCAAAAAAATTAGCTGGTGGGCTTTTAAACTAAATTAAACATGTTTAGCTACGGGGAGCAAATATATCGAAAATCGCCAAATTTTGGACTACTCCAGATCACAATTTTTCGTGAGCCGAAGATGAATTCGTCGTTTCAGACTTAAGATAGATTGTACTAAGCGGCATGGAACAAAAGTGTCAGAGTATCCAGCATATCAGCTTATTTGATAGCTGATTTTCAATCCATACAATATAGAAGTTAAACTGGTAGTTTTGTTGACTAGTTCATTAGGCAAAAGAAGTTAGCCTTATTTTTGTAATCTTTTGATCTTATGTAAAACTCCTCGTGTAATGAGGGAATAGCTCATAACTTTTTTATTTTGGAAATTGTTTTCGAACGCATTTCGACGTAGACATTCTCCTATCCCTTCCCCCAATCAACTGCGACGTATTTATCCACCTGTTACTACCGTACATCGAGTGTAAATCCATAAAATGATTTTCTTGTAAATCTTTCCTACATGGGAATTTAATTTGACAATCTATCGAATATGAGCAATTTGCATCACCAAAAACGATCGGGACTGTTGTTAATAGTTTGCAGAATCGAACTGGCATAAAAATACATATTATGTAATAATGAAGGGATATGTTTTAGTTACTTATTTGGCTTATCAATTTCAATTTCCAACTTGATAATTGACAAAACTCAGTCAGTTAGTGGTTTAGAGCTGCTGCACCTTCATACATTTGTTTTAGCTGTACACGGCCCTGAAAATAACGATCGGCCATTTTTATTACAGCGAATTTCGGGCTATCTCAGTAGCGAATGAATCGTAAAATCCAGACCGTTTTATTGTTATTTTATTCCCTACTAATTAATCATAGTGGTATCGAACAGCTGATAGCAAATCCGAATTAAGGGCGGTTCATGAGTGAACTCGGTTAAAAATTTCAAATTAGTATAATGGCGACTCGGTGATCTAATTTTTTAGGAAACGTGTGGGACTGATCACACTGATAGCCGAACATAATTATTTTTTGTGAGAGAGAATATCGATAACCTAATTTCCATAAACTGAAAAATAATCTGCCGTATGTTCCATATTAGAAATAGGAAAATTACGCTGGCCCACTCGGTCAAAGTACACACATTGAGATCGAATTCATTCCCGCTAAGAACTCGATTAACTTTTTTTACGCCAATTAGCATGACGATAAGGAATTGTTTATTGTATTTCGTTTTATAATAATTACATATATTGGGTTAGGTCGGCGCTGGTTTTTATTTGTATTCCAAATAGAGGTCGTTACTCTTATGAAATAGCAGAGTATACGGTCTTCATCGCACGAAGTAGGCTCATGGTCAATCACACATCGACTGCAATATTAAAGGAGGTAGCGAATAGCATTTAATTGACTAATTAACTAATTACTCGGTACTGAATCAGAAAAGTCTAATTTTCGATTTAAAAAATTAATTGAATGTGAAATTGTAACGTAGCAAGGTTTGAGAAAAGTGAGGTGCAAGGGGAGGAACGTTGTGATTTGGAAGAGCACCCACCCGATGAGAGGAAGGCGGGCCTGTGTCACATGTTGCACAAAATATCACACGACCATAATTTACTGGGTTTTGACAATCGTTAAACCCAGGTTCTCCTCGCTTTTCACAGAGTAGCTATTTTTTTCTTTTTTCTTTAAGAATGCCCCCTGACTTTTCCCGGTTTTCCAGACCAATTTTCCAAATTTTCATTGACATTTTTCCAGCTAGTATTGTACACAGATTTGAGAATACTTTGTAAAAGAAATAAGTCATTACGTTTTACGCCGACATTTATTCTTGAAGAATAGGGTACATTCATTAATTCTCATTATTCTCAGAAAGTTCCCTGATGTTGATTAAAATTCTAGTAGTTCTCTGATTTTTCCAAAGTGACAGGATTCCCAGACTTTCCGGTATTTCAGATAGTGGCTACTCTGTTTTAAAGTCGTAAGATAGACATTCATACGGCAATTCCTTCCGGGATGTAGAACTTATGTCCGTGGGCTTGGGGTAATGCTCTCTGAATTGACGGTTTTTCTCTTATAAGATTAAATTTCGCCTATTTAATCTTGCTGGTTAAGCTCTCCATGTATTGAAAGCTGTCCTGCTGCCCCCTCCCCCTGAAAAAACTCGGGTGTGAGTCAACATCCAAGATATTGCAATAACCAACAGTTTGCCAGGCTGAAAAGCAGACAGCTAAATCCAGAGACAGACAGACAGACAGACAGACAGACAGACAGTTAGTCAGCTATACCAATGTTTGTATCCGCACCAAAATCGACTACACCGTGGGTCGTTAATTCGAAGGAGTAGGAGGCAACTTCAATAAAAATATTTCACTTTTTTCAAAGTCGCCGATTACGGTGAGATGTTTCTGATCGTTCATTTCGGCTATTTTTAGAGCGAAAATAAACAGTCTAGGCAACTAAAGAAAATTGAAAAAGAAAAGAAATTTTGATAACAAATGGGAGGTTGGCATAGATTGTGTATGAGTCTTTTCAGTCTGAAGATAAAAAAACCCACAAGATTCGGGTGTTATCAATTTTGTGGTAGGGGGTTAACCCTAAGCCCACAAAAAATCAGTTTATTGCAAGAATGTTGGGAACTATCAAATTTAAGAAAAAAATGTTTCCAATAAATATTGTTCATCGTGAAATTTTACGTAAGATGTTATTCTTAGCTTCTCCGTAAGTATTTCAGAATTCTCAAAATAGGGGGGAGGGGGCTCAAAATCGCTTTTCTCATTGCTCCACATTAACACAGGCATTAAGGGGGGAAACACAGAATTTTCGTCATTTTTCTAGGACTTTTACTTCACGTGACCAGTTGAATTGCGATAATTGTAGCGTTTAAGGGGAGGGGGGAGAGCGTAAGGATTAGAAACAGGATAAATTTATAGGTTCAAGATGGGAGTCGTCTTTTGAGTTTTTGGAGCCATAGAATTGTAATTTGACATTAGTTTAGGGGTCATATGAAGAATAAAGCACCTTAGAGAAGAAGGGTGAGGGGAGAAAACATTAAAAAATTTACAAGATATCATTTTTTAGGTTTTCGAGGTCGTGAAGTTCGTGTTTAATATAGACTTTTAGTTTCCATAAAATTTGATGTTTCAAGGCCTGGGTAATATGGGAAGGGAAGAGGAAAATGTACAGATAACAAATTAATACAGTTTCTTGGGTTTCGCGTTTGTGGGATTCGGTTTCTCAACATTTCTCCATAGCTACTGTGAAAACTGAGGCGCATTTCAACGGGTGGGGCGAGGGTTGGAAGAAGGAAAAAATGCAATGTACAAGATGGGCATCGTTCCTTGGGTTCCGGAGGCCATGAAACTAATGTAACATTTATTCACGAGAACCATAAAACTTGCAGGGTGGCCACTCAAACTTTTCTTTAAAAAAAAAAATTGAAAACAGAGTAACCTAAAAATGACCAAAATTTCAAGAGTTTTAGCTTCTTATGAATAAATTTTTATGGGGCTGCGTACACTGTCGGAACAAAATTCTAGTTATTATTCTTTTCCATGAAGCACGCTCAACTCAAAACTCAAATGTTCGAAGTGAAAAAGATTATGCACAAAGTTGAAAAATAATGCATAGATCAGCATACTTTCAAACCCCGATCCATATTTCAAAAGAAATATTTCGGTCCAAAAATTCCAGATAGTCATTTCTTCTTCAAAAATGTTCTTACTTTTTAACAGCACATATTCATCATAGTATAATACTGTATTATCCATTTCACTAACATTCAGAAAGTTTGTAATCTTTTTAACATCTTGAACAAAATTAAGATCACTTCTAACGTTTTTTGGTTTTAGGAACCTCATACATCGCAGAGCCAAAATTTCCGATTGATTTAAGCATTTTAAGTATAATATATTCTGCTATAGCTAAATAGCTCTTTTGACAACACAACAAAAAAATCCAACTTTTCTCTTTCATAAATACGAGTAGTAGAAAGTTCAGTTTTCACCTTTTAGGTACAACTACTTTTTTAACAGGTAAGGGTTCCAGTTTGGGTTGGTCAAACTTCACAAAAGAAATGTTACATGGTTTCATTACACGATTAAGAAGTTGTACTACATACAGTGAACGCATTTCTGAATGCAAAATATGAATTAATATTTCACTGGAAGATTGAAATCTTTCAGTCATATGCGGTGAATAATTTGAAAACTGCAAATAGGAATTCCAATTCAGCTTTGTGAGTTTTTTTCAATAAAAAAGAATGGACGAGTTTGATGAGTTTATGCAATCTGCGATTTAATAGTTTCGGCTTCTCTTTTAATAAGAAAACCAAAAAATATTCTCTAATTGCAAGACATAAACTGAAATGTGTTTTGGTATTTTTACAGGTGGCAATTTTAATTTTTCTTGAAGATGCGGAAATCTGCTTCTCGGTTCAGGTATTTATAATCAAAATAACGCAATGCTAGAACAAATTCTGCAGTTTCATGGCCAGTTTCATTAAAACCTTTGGGGAAAAAGCACTATGGACTTAGTATATGTTGCAAGTCCCTATAATAAACTTTTAGAACCTATCTTTTGCTTTCTCATTGAATAAACTGAACACTGATTTGCTAACACTGCGACCATATCTGAGCCCAACATTAACACATTTTTCCGCGGCAAGTGAGCCTTATCCATATCCGACCAAATGGATTGAAACATGATTAGCTTCAGCAGAGCACATATGAAAATTGTTTCAAAATGAGTAACTATCACCTTGTTTTTACTTTTAGCCCAAAATTTAATAAGCCACTGATGTGATGCCCGAAAGGGTAGTTTCCGGTGTTGGAGGTGCGGTGTCATAGGGGCCACTCTGGCATGCGTGCATCCCCATACGTCCCACAACACCAACTCTTTCTTACTGACGACATTAGACGTTTCATCATACAGAAGAGAATGATAGGCATTACGGGTATTACTTTAATGACATCCTCAACTGAAAGCCAGTAAAAATATGGACCACAGGTTTCTGTCATTAGGTATCAAGCTTTTGTTTTATTTGAAGTCATGGATTCTACATCATGAGTTTTGGAAAACATGGCGTCAGTGGCGTAGCAAGGATTTTCTCAAGGGGGAGGCGAAGTAAGATTTTCTGGGGAGAAAAGGTCGAAAATTGAGGTAATTTATGAAAATGAAGGTAAAATTATTGCTCGAGCGAAAATTTTCTGAAAAAACGTGTTTTAAAGTCGAAAAATTGCTCATTCTTGCATATTTCATATTCAATTTCAAATGCCTTGGGGGAGGCATTCGCCCTCTGGCTACGCCACTGCATGGCGTACAGAAGTTATATTCATCACAGAATCGCAAACTAAAATTACCTGTACTTGCAACTACTTTCAGCATCCACAGGAATTCAGCTCTGTTGTAGCATTATTACGACAAAAGAGCAGGATGTCAGTAGTAATTGCAATACTTCTTGAAGGAAACATTTACGCTGATACACTTGGAGGAACTGATGTAGATGGAATCTGAATTTCTAGTTGAAAGTTTGAAAGTTTAGTCACAATATTAGTTTGATGTTTTGGAGGAGGAAAATGAAAAAAGATGACTTGATGACCATATTTTTACAAAAATTGCCAGAAATAACCAAAACTGAAGAAATGATCAAGTTGCTACCCTGAAATTGAGGCACCCTGGAGGGAGGAGAATAAGTTCCCCACAGGTATTGTTTTTTAGATTTTTCAAATTCTTGGAATTCCTTTTTGATATTCATTTTTATCTACAATGAAAATATAAATACCTAAGGAGGAGTGGGGGCTGTTAGTTCTCACTGTTCCAAAAAAAATAATCAGGGGCTAACCCCCTTCAACAAAATTAGTAACACACGAATTTTGTGTGGTCTTTTTCTGAGCTTCAGAAGACCCATACGTACAATTTACACCAAACTCTTATTAATTATCTAAAAAAAAAAATCCAGTTTAGAATTTGGGAAACAAAATATCACGACTTTTCATGGAATTTTTCCATGACTATCAGGGGATATAAAGAGAAAGTGGAAAGGGGAGCCAACTCGGTGCTTCGCGTCTCATCGGAGGCTCAATACAGAGCGCACGAAACTTCCATTATTAATATTCACTCAATATTTTTTTCTCATTAAATGAATAAAAATGATTTTATTTGGGTAATGGAAACATTGCGAACTATGACATGACGAAATATCATGACTTTTTCGAGTTTTGGTTGAAATATTATGACTTTTCATGACTTTCATGACAATTTTTTGAAATCATAACTTTTCATGATTTTTTAGGCTAGTAGACACCCTGCAGTTGTACCTTTTCGATCAACTTTTGTCTTGGCTAGAACAGGAATATTTGCTCACGTCGGCGGGTGCAAGCCCCCGACCACTGCTCAGTTTCTCTCTCTCTCTCCCCCCTCCTTTCATTTTAAATTAATTAGTATACATGTTTGGGAAGTGAGTGATTACTGACGAGTAGTGAATGTTATAGTACGAGTTAATATGAGCGATGTAACTCATACGAGGTGCAATCCCTGACTTACCACACGATATGCATCCGTAATTTTTTTCAACGGATGAGAGGAAGGTGTCAAGATAGTGATTTTAGATGGTACTAAATGCCCACAGTAGATATAAAATCCCAGTCCTGCGACAATTCGTGTATGTCACATTGCAGAACTAGATGTTTGAAGGGGAATGTTTATACACATTTCGAATGAGATTTTGAGTGGAACTCGCGCGCGTTGATGTTTGCATGTTGTTAATGGGGTAGGTGATTAAGGAGGTGATTTCGTAATGAGATCTTCATTGTTTATGTGTGTTATATTTACAGCGGGATGATTTTTAATAGTGGTGGCGGTTAAATTATTTATTTTTCCTCGCGTTTTCGAATTTTATTTTACATTATGGCGGAACTCATATGCGGTAAGACATGTGTGTTTTTAGCATCAAATCTGAGATTAGGATGTTTTAATGATAAAGTGGGAGATACTTGCATGAAATATTTGTACTTTACCCGAATTACTCTCAAGTATAAGGAGATAGCCTTCTGCCTGGAAGTTGGAAGTTTTGATGGAGAAAGCGTCAGCTTCTTTGTCTATACTCCCCATCTTGCTCTAATTAACATAAATTAATTAAATGAGAGATACTTGTATTTTACCTGAATTACATTTGAGTGGAGGGGATGTCAAACGAAGGATGAATGCGGTGAACATTTACCCGAATTACTCTCGAGTATAAGGAGATAGCCTTCAGCCTGGGAGTTAGAAATTGCTGAGACAAGAGAGTCCGACAGCGTCAACGATGGACCTCTCAGCGTCCCAATTAAATTTTGAACACTACTGACCTATCAATCCTGAATTAATTTTCGAATCGAATTTGTTAGTCATCTACCATATTGAGACAAGAGGGTCCCTCGTTAGACGCGACAACATCAACGATGGACCTCTCAGCATCTCCCTGTTAAATTTTGAACACTATCGACCTATCAATCCAGAATTAATTTTCAAATCGAATTCGGTAACCATCTACCAACCCGAGACAAGAGAGTCCCCCGTTAGACGCGGCAGCGTCAACAACGATGGACCTCTCAGCGTCTCCCAATTAAATTTTGAACACTACCGACCTATCATTCCTGAATTAATTTTCGAATCGAATTTGATAGTCATCTACCAAGTTGAGACAAGAGAGTCCCTCGTTAGACGCGATAGCGTCTATCGATGAACCTCTCAGTGTCTCGCAATTAAATTTGAGTATAACTAATCATTATTATTATTAATTTTGCAAATCTCCGAATCGAAGAATATCAGATTCATGGACATGTATGCTATTTTCATTCGATGCAGTCGACGAACGAGACAATTTCACATTTGTACCGTTAAAACCAGCGTTAGATTCGACAAACTACCCCATCTTGGACATGCATGCTATTTTCACACGAAGCAGTCAACAGGCAAAACGTGTCTTTAGACTTTTTTCGCATAAAGTAGACTCGACCTGCAACAATTAGCGAACGTGACACTTGACGCTTCGAGTGTATGGCTCCAAGCCCAGGGCAATTAGTGTCAATCGACTTCTAGTGTGCTTATTGTATTCCCATTTCTCGCGGATACAGGATTCAGCCTTATTTTATCCAACTAGCCTATGATTAGAAGATTTTAACGAAAAAGTGCTGACATTAAAGCCTTAGACAATGCATTTTAGATTCAAATCTGAGATTAGGATTTTAAACTCAAATCTGAGATTAGGATGTTTTAACGATAAAGTGGGAGATACTTACATGAAATATCTATATTTTAACCGAATTACCTTGGAGCAGAGAGGATATTGAACGACGGACGAATATGGTGAGCATATACCAAAATTACTCTCGAGTATAAGGAGATAGCCTTCTGCCTGGGAGTTGGAAGTTTTGATGGAGAAAGCATCAGCTTTTTTATCTATACTCCCCATCTCGCCCTAATTAATATTAATTAATTAAATGAGAGAGAGAGAGAGAGATACCTACTTGTATTTTATCCGAATTACTTTTGAGTAGGAGATTATCAAATGCCGGAGGAAATAATACCCAAATTACTTTTGAGTTGGGCTTATCAAATATCAGATGAATGCGGTGGACATTGAGTACAAGGAGATATCCTTTAGCCTAGGAGATGAGAGTTTTAGCGGAAAAAGCGTCAGCTCCTTTACCTATACTCTCCATCTCGCCCTAATTAATATTAATTAAATGAGAGGTATTTACACGAAATATTTGTATTTTATCCAAATTACTCTCGAGTATAAGGAGTTAGCCCTCAACCTGGGAGATGAGAGTCCCAATTAAGCTATTGAGCCTAATGATTATTAAAAAATGAAATAATTTTCACAGAATCCTCGAATTTTTGAATCAGAGTCATGTTTTATATTCAATTTGAAAAATTCTCTGTAATTACCTCCGAATAACGGGTTTTCATCAAATATCTGTAAATCCTCAAGACTATAATGCTATGTGCACATCGTTGGTATACAGCAAAAGTACCGTTTGATTTAGGCTTTCATTCCCATTGTCAGTGGCCTTTTTACATAAATTACAAAATACTCGCTAGTCTTCCAAGATAGTGATTCCGTTCCAAGTACGTTTAGGGTTGCTTCAATGCTATTTCTCCTCAAAAAACGTACCTAAAATTCTCGTTATTTAAAGTCTTAAATCTCGGACAAATGAGCATGTGTTTGAAAATGAATTTTGAGCATGTATACAGACTATCCTCGATGATTCTAGCTAGCATATAGGGCGTCCGAAAGTCAAAGAAGGAGGCGGATAAACCAGAGAGCTATTAAAGTTGAGAGCTAAAATAGTCCTAACAGTCTCCCTGACCTCTCTCGGGGGCAATGCTTGAAAGGGTATATTCCTCAGCTCCGAGGTTGGGATCAAAAGCGAAAAGGAGGATATTGTTAGAGTTTAAATCTCAGACAAGTGGATTTAATGGAGACAGGTGGGATGAGCAATAGGAATGAATGTATAGAACTTGCCATATGAAGATCCATTTTCCTTCCATATTGGCCTATAATAGCCAGCTATCCAGGAGATGAGATGAGTTTAGATGGCTGAATACTTAGACCTCGAGTTTATAATGACAAAACCTGAAAGAATGAGATACATACATACATAATACAGACGTTTTTGAAATTTGCTCAACAATTGATTCCAATGGTCTATATGTATACCATTAAAAAGAATGTGGATGAGCAGTTATTCTTATCGTTCCATTAGAAGCTAACAGGTTATCATAATCTGACCAACCTTTCACATTTGCTTGTTCTTACTGGACAATTATAAAAATAAGAATAAATGCCCATTTCAGGAAAATTATTGCTCATTTGTCGAAACAAAGAGTAATCAATTAAAGTATTTACATTGATTCGAGTCGATAGTAGAGTCAGTTGACATTGAAAACATAACTAAAATCAGGAAAACGACTAAAAATATGAAATTTTTCGAATAAATTATCGCTTTCCACGATAGTGTGAGAATGATGGAAGTCAAGAGGAGCGTCCAACCTGAGAGAAGAGGGGCTAGCGTCTTCATTAAAGTCCTCTATTCTCCCAATTAAATTTCAAATACAACCAACTTATCAAACCCGAATTACTTTTTCCAATCAAATTCCATGACCATCAACTGAGCTGAGATAAGAGAGTACCTCATTGAACGACTGTTCAATGTTGTACCTCTCTGTGTCTCGCAATTAATTTCTGAATACAACCAATCATTAAAAACCTAAATTAATAATAATAATAATAATAATAATTTGAGAAATTTTTGCAAATTGACGAATGCCTGACTACAACGAGAGGAGAGCTTCGACAATAGATGCGCCCGCTCCATCATCGGAGACTCTGTCTCTCCCAGCTACTGAGCCAAACGAATATTTAATTAAATAATTTTTGTGAAACCTTCGAATTTCTGAAAATCATAGGCGGAATTTCAACCAAAGTGTGATCCAAATTCGCTTCTAGGCAGAGTATGATGCTAACGGAGTAGGTAATTACCTCCAAATAACGGGTTTTCATCAAGTGTGGAGTCTGTAAATCCTCGAGACATCATTGGTATGTAGCTCATGGAGACAAAATGCTCGAAAGGGTGTATTTCTGAGCTCGGGTTGAGAGCAAAAGTAAAAAGGAGGATGTTTTTGGAGTTTAAATCTCAGACAGCTGGCTTAAAGGTATACCTATCTAAAAACGAGAAAATGAAGGAAAATGGACCAAAAATATGAAATTTCGAATAAGTTATTGCTTCTCATGATAGAGCGAGAATGATAAAAGAGTCAAGATGAGTGTCTAGAACATAACTGTAGGCAATGAAGACATTCTCTATAAGGAAAATAGTCAAAACGGGGAAAATGGGAGGAAAATGGCATTTGAATACATGAACAGACGACGTCGACATATAGGAGTAAGAGACTGTATATTTATCCCAGCGAAAAAAGTAGAAAATGCTTGTGAAGTGTGTTGATTTCCGAATCTATTGTTGGTGATAATCAAGTTAATTTCTGTTGCATTACTGATTCATGGAGTAAGGAGATTATATATTACCTAGTAATTTTATATTTCATGCGAAAATTGTCAAGTTTTGAGTTGCTTCATGCATGAATTGAGGAGGTGAGTAACTGGACTGCATAATTATAGCTAGTAGAGCCATTATCCAGTGGGAAAATAGTTAAAATGAGAGAGTCAGACCGTTATCACTCTCATTTATGTTCACATTCAGGAGACTTTATTACTAAACCTAACAAAAATTTTGACAATGAGATGGCTGAGTAATGGGAGGTAATACTCGAAAGGGTAGATTCGAGAGCTCAGGTTGAGAGTAAAAGTGAAAGGTAGAAGCTGTTCAGAGTATAAATCTCAAACATTGGGATTTAATGGCTACAGGCAGAAAGGGAATCGGTATCATCATCATCTGTAAACTAGCGTATATGGAATATGGAGTTAGGGGTTAATATATAAACATTTTTTATCAGAATTTCCAAGCTGAGTGAAATATGTAAAAGGAGATGTTAATATTAAATATAAGTTTTGAAATATTTACCATTAGATCATAGCAAAGGTACATTAATCTGTCAAGAAACTGATAAATTTATTGAAAATCACAAAAATCGTTTGAGAGGGAATACATAGTATTCTGATAATAACAGGGGTTCTATTAATAAGCCTGTACATTTAAAAGATCGTTGATAGATGGAAAATTATACAGACATGATGTGAAGGCTGTCTTCCAGAGGTATTCGAGTCGGAAATAGCAATGGTATAGTGGGAACGGATAAAAATTTAGAAAAAACAGCTGAAACTGAGTAAAAGAGCACTATTTTTGAATATTTAGCATTTTGTTGTAAGTAAAACAGACAATTATTCGAATAATATTTGATTGAAAATTTGAATGGTAGGTATAGACATTTGCTAAAAAAGAACAAAGTGTAAAATCCCTCCATTCATCCATCAATGCAGAGAGTCAGTTGATAGATGGAAAATAGGTAGACAAGGCATGTGTCAGATGAGGAGATTGCCTTCTGAGGCACTCGTGAGAAAATCATATATCATAATCAAATAGCAGTAGGTGAAGACAGAGGTAAAATTAAGTGCTACTTAATGCTGTTGTTCAATCTACTGATGAAAACATGGGAAATGGGCGAATAATCTGGAAAGGTAGATATTAATCTGCTCAAAAATAGGTAAAAAATTAGCAGTTTTGCGGAATAATATTAATAAAATTATTAAAATTTGGATGGAGTAGACAAATAGTATGTAAATCAGTGGGGTGAACTGGCTATTAGTATTGAAATCAAGGGAAATAAGCAAATATGTGGGAGGATTAGGAGAAAGTTTTAAGGTATTAGGTACCAATAGAAGGCAGCAGCACTATGTTAATTTCATCAAAAATTTGTTAAATTCGACAAAAAAAAAATGGCAACCAATATTGGAAAAATCGTTTTAAATGGAATATCTACGACTATTTTGACAATGACATTTGCTCAGTTCAAGAGTCTGCGCATTAAAAAGACCAGAATACTCACCGATGAATGGAGAAATATGTGTGTAGGTGAGATATGATGTATACTAGCTGCTTCAGTTGAGAAAGACATCTTCCAAAGGCACTCGGCATATGTAGATCGTTTTTTCATTGAAATTTGCTAAACTCGTAGAAAATATCTGAAAAAACTGTCAAACTGGTTAAAACGCGGATATTTGTCTTGCTATTATGTGAAGTTATGCTGATAGATTGAACAATGCAAGTCGCCGAATCATAAGGAAGCTGAATATGATCGCTAATGGCGCTGTGAAAAATGTACAAACGAGATACTTTATATGAGAATTAATTAATGAAAGAAAATAGGTATCTAAGAATACTGGATTGACTATGCTATATGTATAGTCTGATTGGACAGATATTCGCTAATACTCTAAAAAGGTATAGATATTAATTTAATCAAAGATGAACAATTAGGAAAACTAGCCGAATCTAGCTAAAAATACCTACCTTTTCTGCAAAAAATCTGTAAAATGCTCTAAATTTGAATATTTTGGTATTTTCGATGTATGTAAAAGGTAAAACAGATAGCCGATAATGGACTAAAAATTTTCAAAGTACCTATAAGCCTTTTTGCTAAGAAAGGGAACAAGGAGTGAAACTTCTCCCTCACATACAACTTGTTATAGCTGATTGATATTAACTTGGGATTTGTAAATTGATTGAAATTATGTACAGAGGTATCCTATCAGGTGTAAAATATTTTAAAATGTAATCATATTTCAGGAGAGAAATTCCCCTCTCCACCCTTCCCCCAATAAAGAGAGTTACACACAAACTTGCGAGGAAAATTTAGAAATTTCTCCCTATAACAGAGAAATATTATTATTCCCTCCTAAATTACAGTAATCAGTAAATATTTACATTAAATTATTCCCTCTTCAACTTTAATCCATTCAACGTAAGATTGCTAATTCTCAATCATCAGTGAGGTATCGACTATTTTTCCGGACTTTTTGGGTATTAATTACACTACACAACAAACTGAGATTTTTTGGAAACCGCATGAAGGAAAATAGATGATTCTTAATGTATTTTTAACGCTGAATCCAAATATGATATTAAAAATGCTGAGTTAGCTAATCATTTTTTACGTTTGCTGGGAAATTTAATAGTGTATTATGAGAAATTGTTCTATTTTATGTGGCGACACTGATGTTGTATTAAACTGATATTACCGATAAGCTTCGTCTTCGACGGTACTGAATAGAAAACTTCCGTGTTGTTCTCTGTCCGTCTGTGTTCCGTAAGTATTTTATTCCAATTCAACAACGAACGTTGTGATTATCATGAATACTCATGCATTGAATACATATTCATCAAATTTATTGTCGGAACACATTTATCTAGTTCACTTACATTTCGTAAAAGAAACAATAAACTGTAATACCGGAATGAAAAGGCGTTATTTTTTCGCTGAAGAGATCGCCTTCCTCAAAACTGTTGTTCCATCACTTCATCGTTAATGATAAAATCTTAGAATCAGTTGAAACTGTTTAGATCGTCTCGATATCAAAACGTCAAAACACGCGTTCACACGCGTCACTGTGTTGGCGAGTTTGTTTTGTGATACATGCAGTGTGGCCACATTCACTAATATTTCTAACACGTGAGGGAAATTACGGGAAATAATTCAGAATGAATTTACGAGAAAAGGAGAGCTAATTAAGAAAAACAAAAAGCGGCATTGAATTCAGCGTGAAAAATACTTCTAGAATCGGCTACTCTCGTTCTTGCGGTTTTTTGGCTGTTGGGTAGTGTTATAGAAAATTAGCTGAATCTGTTAAAAAGTATTCTAATTTTGAATGCCTTTTTGTTATTTTGATGGCTGATGGGACTGATAATAATAATTAAGAGGTGTTGTGCGTTTGTCAGCAGAATAGTAAACTGATTAGAATTTTTGTTGAAATGGGTATGCATATAGCAGAAAGAGAACAAGGAGTGGAGCCCCCTTCCCACTATCATGAGAGAGAATCAATCAACAAAAAAGGGAAAACTAATTGAATCTGACTAAATTTGAATACTCGGTATTTTTCGATAAAATGGGCAATTGATAGGAAGTTTTGCACCTATGTTATCAAGTTAGTAATAGATTGAACTTCCGAAAGGGTAAACATATGGTGGTAAGAGAACAAGGAGTAGAACCCCCTACCCCCCTTGAAGAGAATCAAAACTAAGGAAAATAGTCAAAATACTGTTTAAAATGTCGTTCTCTTTCAGTAAATCTAAATTTTTCAGGTAAAACACATAATTTTTAGTAAAAATAGACATTTTTGAATAAACATATACATTTTTCCATGTTTTATTTGATTTGCAGCTGATACCGAGTACTTCAATTAAACAAATTACTGATAGAACAATGATTGCTGATTGCATAGGCTGTCTAGTTATCAACAGTGTCACATTACATAAAAACATGATGGCATCCATACTTGCGGAAAAAGTTACAAGAAAAGTCATGCATAGTTGACATATCAAAACGCAGAAAATGAGACAAAAAATGTAAAAAAATCATCGCCTAAACAGACAGGGCAAGGAGAAGAAAATATCGATAATGGTAAAATACCCGCGAATAGGTATTGGGGTACATCGATATTAGGTTGAGATCTAATGTTTACATGCAAAGTTTAGGGGCTTATATATAAATCCAGAAACTATATTTTGTGTGCAAACCTCAGAGGAATATGAAACCCCAATAAGAAAATATCGATAATGGTAAAATACCCGCGAATATTGGGGTTTCATATTCCTCTGAGGTTTGCACACAAAATATAGTTTCTGGATTTATATATAAGCCCCTAAACTTTGCATGTAAACATTAGATCTCAACCTAATATCGATGTACCCCAATATTCGCGGGTATTTTACCATTATCGATATTTTCTTCTCCTTGGCCTGTCTGTTTAGCCGATGATTTTTTTACATTTTTTGTCTCATTTTCTGCGTTTTGATATGTCAACTATGCATGACTTTTCTTGTAACTTTTTCCGCAAGTATGGATGCCATCATGTTTTTATGTAATGTGACACTGTTGATAACTAGACAGCCTATGCAATCAGCAATCATTGTTCTATCAGTAATTTGTTTAATTGAAGTACTCGGTATCAGCTGCAAATCAAATAAAACATGGAAAAATGTATATGTTTATTCAAAAATGTCTATTTTTACTAAAAATTATGTGTTTTACCTGAAAAATTTAGATTTACTGAGAGAGAACGACATTTTAAACAGTATTTTGACTATTTTCCTTAGTTTTGATTCTCTTCATGGGGGTAGGGGGTTCTACTCCTTGTTCTCTTACCACCATATGTTTACCCTTTCGGAAGTTCAATCTATTACTAACTTGATAACATAGGTGCAAAACTTCCTATCAATTGCCCATTTTATCGAAAAATACCGAGTATTCAAATTTAGTCAGATTCAATTAGTTTTCCCTTTTTTGTTGATTGATTCTCTCTCATGATAGTGGGAAGGGGGCTCCACTCCTTGTTCTCTTTCTGCTATATGCATACCCATTTCAACAAAAATTCTAATCAGTTTACTATTCTGCTGACAAACGCACAACACCTCTTAATTATTATTATCAGTCCCATCAGCCATCAAAATAACAAAAAGGCATTCAAAATTAGAATACTTTTTAACAGATTCAGCTAATTTTCTATAACACTACCCAACAGCCAAAAAACCGCAAGAACGAGAGTAGCCGATTCTAGAAGTATTTTTCACGCTGAATTCAATGCCGCTTTTTGTTTTTCTTAATTAGCTCTCCTTTTCTCGTAAATTCATTCTGAATTATTTCCCGTAATTTCCCTCACGTGTTAGAAATATTAGTGAATGTGGCCACACTGCATGTATCACAAAACAAACTCGCCAACACAGTGACGCGTGTGAACGCGTGTTTTGACGTTTTGATATCGAGACGATCTAAACAGTTTCAACTGATTCTAAGATTTTATCATTAACGATGAAGTGATGGAACAACAGTTTTGAGGAAGGCGATCTCTTCAGCGAAAAAATAACGCCTTTTCATTCCGGTATTACAGTTTATTGTTTCTTTTACGAAATGTAAGTGAACTAGATAAATGTGTTCCGACAATAAATTTGATGAATATGTATTCAATGCATGAGTATTCATGATAATCACAACGTTCGTTGTTGAATTGGAATAAAATACTTACGGAACACAGACGGACAGAGAACAACACGGAAGTTTTCTATTCAGTACCGTCGAAGACGAAGCTTATCGGTAATATCAGTTTAATACAACATCAGTGTCGCCACATAAAATAGAACAATTTCTCATAATACACTATTAAATTTCCCAGCAAACGTAAAAAATGATTAGCTAACTCAGCATTTTTAATATCATATTTGGATTCAGCGTTAAAAATACATTAAGAATCATCTATTTTCCTTCATGCGGTTTCCAAAAAATCTCAGTTTGTTGTGTAGTGTAATTAATACCCAAAAAGTCCGGAAAAATAGTCGATACCTCACTGATGATTGAGAATTAGCAATCTTACGTTGAATGGATTAAAGTTGAAGAGGGAATAATTTAATGTAAATATTTACTGATTACTGTAATTTAGGAGGGAATAATAATATTTCTCTGTTATAGGGAGAAATTTCTAAATTTTCCTCGCAAGTTTGTGTGTAACTCTCTTTATTGGGGGAAGGGTGGAGAGGGGAATTTCTCTCCTGAAATATGATTACATTTTAAAATATTTTACACCTGATAGGATACCTCTGTACATAATTTCAATCAATTTACAAATCCCAAGTTAATATCAATCAGCTATAACAAGTTGTATGTGAGGGAGAAGTTTCACTCCTTGTTCCCTTTCTTAGCAAAAAGGCTTATAGGTACTTTGAAAATTTTTAGTCCATTATCGGCTATCTGTTTTACCTTTTACATACATCGAAAATACCAAAATATTCAAATTTAGAGCATTTTACAGATTTTTTGCAGAAAAGGTAGGTATTTTTAGCTAGATTCGGCTAGTTTTCCTAATTGTTCATCTTTGATTAAATTAATATCTATACCTTTTTAGAGTATTAGCGAATATCTGTCCAATCAGACTATACATATAGCATAGTCAATCCAGTATTCTTAGATACCTATTTTCTTTCATTAATTAATTCTCATATAAAGTATCTCGTTTGTACATTTTTCACAGCGCCATTAGCGATCATATTCAGCTTCCTTATGATTCGGCGACTTGCATTGTTCAATCTATCAGCATAACTTCACATAATAGCAAGACAAATATCCGCGTTTTAACCAGTTTGACAGTTTTTTCAGATATTTTCTACGAGTTTAGCAAATTTCAATGAAAAAACGATCTACATATGCCGAGTGCCTTTGGAAGATGTCTTTCTCAACTGAAGCAGCTAGTATACATCATATCTCACCTACACACATATTTCTCCATTCATCGGTGAGTATTCTGGTCTTTTTAATGCGCAGACTCTTGAACTGAGCAAATGTCATTGTCAAAATAGTCGTAGATATTCCATTTAAAACGATTTTTCCAATATTGGTTGCCATTTTTTTTTTTTGTCGAATTTAACAAATTTTTGATGAAATTAACATAGTGCTGCTGCCTTCTATTGGTACCTAATACCTTAAAACTTTCTCCTAATCCTCCCACATATTTGCTTATTTCCCTTGATTTCAATACTAATAGCCAGTTCACCCCACTGATTTACATACTATTTGTCTACTCCATCCAAATTTTAATAATTTTATTAATATTATTCCGCAAAACTGCTAATTTTTTACCTATTTTTGAGCAGATTAATATCTACCTTTCCAGATTATTCGCCCATTTCCCATGTTTTCATCAGTAGATTGAACAACAGCATTAAGTAGCACTTAATTTTACCTCTGTCTTCACCTACTGCTATTTGATTATGATATATGATTTTCTCACGAGTGCCTCAGAAGGCAATCTCCTCATCTGACACATGCCTTGTCTACCTATTTTCCATCTATCAACTGACTCTCTGCATTGATGGATGAATGGAGGGATTTTACACTTTGTTCTTTTTTAGCAAATGTCTATACCTACCATTCAAATTTTCAATCAAATATTATTCGAATAATTGTCTGTTTTACTTACAACAAAATGCTAAATATTCAAAAATAGTGCTCTTTTACTCAGTTTCAGCTGTTTTTTCTAAATTTTTATCCGTTCCCACTATACCATTGCTATTTCCGACTCGAATACCTCTGGAAGACAGCCTTCACATCATGTCTGTATAATTTTCCATCTATCAACGATCTTTTAAATGTACAGGCTTATTAATAGAACCCCTGTTATTATCAGAATACTATGTATTCCCTCTCAAACGATTTTTGTGATTTTCAATAAATTTATCAGTTTCTTGACAGATTAATGTACCTTTGCTATGATCTAATGGTAAATATTTCAAAACTTATATTTAATATTAACATCTCCTTTTACATATTTCACTCAGCTTGGAAATTCTGATAAAAAATGTTTATATATTAACCCCTAACTCCATATTCCATATACGCTAGTTTACAGATGATGATGATACCGATTCCCTTTCTGCCTGTAGCCATTAAATCCCAATGTTTGAGATTTATACTCTGAACAGCTTCTACCTTTCACTTTTACTCTCAACCTGAGCTCTCGAATCTACCCTTTCGAGTATTACCTCCCATTACTCAGCCATCTCATTGTCAAAATTTTTGTTAGGTTTAGTAATAAAGTCTCCTGAATGTGAACATAAATGAGAGTGATAACGGTCTGACTCTCTCATTTTAACTATTTTCCCACTGGATAATGGCTCTACTAGCTATAATTATGCAGTCCAGTTACTCACCTCCTCAATTCATGCATGAAGCAACTCAAAACTTGACAATTTTCGCATGAAATATAAAATTACTAGGTAATATATAATCTCCTTACTCCATGAATCAGTAATGCAACAGAAATTAACTTGATTATCACCAACAATAGATTCGGAAATCAACACACTTCACAAGCATTTTCTACTTTTTTCGCTGGGATAAATATACAGTCTCTTACTCCTATATGTCGACGTCGTCTGTTCATGTATTCAAATGCCATTTTCCTCCCATTTCCCCGTTTTGACTATTTTCCTTATAGAGAATGTCTTCATTGCCTACAGTTATGTTCTAGACACTCATCTTGACTCTTTTATCATTCTCGCTCTATCATGAGAAGCAATAACTTATTCGAAATTTCATATTTTTGGTCCATTTTCCTTCATTTTCTCGTTTTTAGATAGGTATACCTTTAAGCCAGCTGTCTGAGATTTAAACTCCAAAAACATCCTCCTTTTTACTTTTGCTCTCAACCCGAGCTCAGAAATACACCCTTTCGAGCATTTTGTCTCCATGAGCTACATACCAATGATGTCTCGAGGATTTACAGACTCCACACTTGATGAAAACCCGTTATTTGGAGGTAATTACCTACTCCGTTAGCATCATACTCTGCCTAGAAGCGAATTTGGATCACACTTTGGTTGAAATTCCGCCTATGATTTTCAGAAATTCGAAGGTTTCACAAAAATTATTTAATTAAATATTCGTTTGGCTCAGTAGCTGGGAGAGACAGAGTCTCCGATGATGGAGCGGGCGCATCTATTGTCGAAGCTCTCCTCTCGTTGTAGTCAGGCATTCGTCAATTTGCAAAAATTTCTCAAATTATTATTATTATTATTATTATTAATTTAGGTTTTTAATGATTGGTTGTATTCAGAAATTAATTGCGAGACACAGAGAGGTACAACATTGAACAGTCGTTCAATGAGGTACTCTCTTATCTCAGCTCAGTTGATGGTCATGGAATTTGATTGGAAAAAGTAATTCGGGTTTGATAAGTTGGTTGTATTTGAAATTTAATTGGGAGAATAGAGGACTTTAATGAAGACGCTAGCCCCTCTTCTCTCAGGTTGGACGCTCCTCTTGACTTCCATCATTCTCACACTATCGTGGAAAGCGATAATTTATTCGAAAAATTTCATATTTTTAGTCGTTTTCCTGATTTTAGTTATGTTTTCAATGTCAACTGACTCTACTATCGACTCGAATCAATGTAAATACTTTAATTGATTACTCTTTGTTTCGACAAATGAGCAATAATTTTCCTGAAATGGGCATTTATTCTTATTTTTATAATTGTCCAGTAAGAACAAGCAAATGTGAAAGGTTGGTCAGATTATGATAACCTGTTAGCTTCTAATGGAACGATAAGAATAACTGCTCATCCACATTCTTTTTAATGGTATACATATAGACCATTGGAATCAATTGTTGAGCAAATTTCAAAAACGTCTGTATTATGTATGTATGTATCTCATTCTTTCAGGTTTTGTCATTATAAACTCGAGGTCTAAGTATTCAGCCATCTAAACTCATCTCATCTCCTGGATAGCTGGCTATTATAGGCCAATATGGAAGGAAAATGGATCTTCATATGGCAAGTTCTATACATTCATTCCTATTGCTCATCCCACCTGTCTCCATTAAATCCACTTGTCTGAGATTTAAACTCTAACAATATCCTCCTTTTCGCTTTTGATCCCAACCTCGGAGCTGAGGAATATACCCTTTCAAGCATTGCCCCCGAGAGAGGTCAGGGAGACTGTTAGGACTATTTTAGCTCTCAACTTTAATAGCTCTCTGGTTTATCCGCCTCCTTCTTTGACTTTCGGACGCCCTATATGCTAGCTAGAATCATCGAGGATAGTCTGTATACATGCTCAAAATTCATTTTCAAACACATGCTCATTTGTCCGAGATTTAAGACTTTAAATAACGAGAATTTTAGGTACGTTTTTTGAGGAGAAATAGCATTGAAGCAACCCTAAACGTACTTGGAACGGAATCACTATCTTGGAAGACTAGCGAGTATTTTGTAATTTATGTAAAAAGGCCACTGACAATGGGAATGAAAGCCTAAATCAAACGGTACTTTTGCTGTATACCAACGATGTGCACATAGCATTATAGTCTTGAGGATTTACAGATATTTGATGAAAACCCGTTATTCGGAGGTAATTACAGAGAATTTTTCAAATTGAATATAAAACATGACTCTGATTCAAAAATTCGAGGATTCTGTGAAAATTATTTCATTTTTTAATAATCATTAGGCTCAATAGCTTAATTGGGACTCTCATCTCCCAGGTTGAGGGCTAACTCCTTATACTCGAGAGTAATTTGGATAAAATACAAATATTTCGTGTAAATACCTCTCATTTAATTAATATTAATTAGGGCGAGATGGAGAGTATAGGTAAAGGAGCTGACGCTTTTTCCGCTAAAACTCTCATCTCCTAGGCTAAAGGATATCTCCTTGTACTCAATGTCCACCGCATTCATCTGATATTTGATAAGCCCAACTCAAAAGTAATTTGGGTATTATTTCCTCCGGCATTTGATAATCTCCTACTCAAAAGTAATTCGGATAAAATACAAGTAGGTATCTCTCTCTCTCTCTCTCATTTAATTAATTAATATTAATTAGGGCGAGATGGGGAGTATAGATAAAAAAGCTGATGCTTTCTCCATCAAAACTTCCAACTCCCAGGCAGAAGGCTATCTCCTTATACTCGAGAGTAATTTTGGTATATGCTCACCATATTCGTCCGTCGTTCAATATCCTCTCTGCTCCAAGGTAATTCGGTTAAAATATAGATATTTCATGTAAGTATCTCCCACTTTATCGTTAAAACATCCTAATCTCAGATTTGAGTTTAAAATCCTAATCTCAGATTTGAATCTAAAATGCATTGTCTAAGGCTTTAATGTCAGCACTTTTTCGTTAAAATCTTCTAATCATAGGCTAGTTGGATAAAATAAGGCTGAATCCTGTATCCGCGAGAAATGGGAATACAATAAGCACACTAGAAGTCGATTGACACTAATTGCCCTGGGCTTGGAGCCATACACTCGAAGCGTCAAGTGTCACGTTCGCTAATTGTTGCAGGTCGAGTCTACTTTATGCGAAAAAAGTCTAAAGACACGTTTTGCCTGTTGACTGCTTCGTGTGAAAATAGCATGCATGTCCAAGATGGGGTAGTTTGTCGAATCTAACGCTGGTTTTAACGGTACAAATGTGAAATTGTCTCGTTCGTCGACTGCATCGAATGAAAATAGCATACATGTCCATGAATCTGATATTCTTCGATTCGGAGATTTGCAAAATTAATAATAATAATGATTAGTTATACTCAAATTTAATTGCGAGACACTGAGAGGTTCATCGATAGACGCTATCGCGTCTAACGAGGGACTCTCTTGTCTCAACTTGGTAGATGACTATCAAATTCGATTCGAAAATTAATTCAGGAATGATAGGTCGGTAGTGTTCAAAATTTAATTGGGAGACGCTGAGAGGTCCATCGTTGTTGACGCTGCCGCGTCTAACGGGGGACTCTCTTGTCTCGGGTTGGTAGATGGTTACCGAATTCGATTTGAAAATTAATTCTGGATTGATAGGTCGATAGTGTTCAAAATTTAACAGGGAGATGCTGAGAGGTCCATCGTTGATGTTGTCGCGTCTAACGAGGGACCCTCTTGTCTCAATATGGTAGATGACTAACAAATTCGATTCGAAAATTAATTCAGGATTGATAGGTCAGTAGTGTTCAAAATTTAATTGGGACGCTGAGAGGTCCATCGTTGACGCTGTCGGACTCTCTTGTCTCAGCAATTTCTAACTCCCAGGCTGAAGGCTATCTCCTTATACTCGAGAGTAATTCGGGTAAATGTTCACCGCATTCATCCTTCGTTTGACATCCCCTCCACTCAAATGTAATTCAGGTAAAATACAAGTATCTCTCATTTAATTAATTTATGTTAATTAGAGCAAGATGGGGAGTATAGACAAAGAAGCTGACGCTTTCTCCATCAAAACTTCCAACTTCCAGGCAGAAGGCTATCTCCTTATACTTGAGAGTAATTCGGGTAAAGTACAAATATTTCATGCAAGTATCTCCCACTTTATCATTAAAACATCCTAATCTCAGATTTGATGCTAAAAACACACATGTCTTACCGCATATGAGTTCCGCCATAATGTAAAATAAAATTCGAAAACGCGAGGAAAAATAAATAATTTAACCGCCACCACTATTAAAAATCATCCCGCCGTAAATATAACACACATAAACAATTAAGATCTCATTAAGAAATCACCTCCTTAATCACCTACCCCATTAACAACATGCAAACATCAACGCGCGCGAGTTCCACTCAAAATCTCATGCGAAATGTGTATAAACATTCCCCTTCAAACATCTAGTTCTGCAATGTGACATACACGAATTGTCGCAGGACTGGGATTTTATATCTACTGCCCACTTTGCCGTTCTTATAGACAGTTCGCCATGCTAGCAATTAGAAGTGAAAAATTCTTCAAATCGGAAATGATTAAAATGAATAAGCACAAAACGCGGGAAATAAGTTGAACTTATAAATTGGCAAAGTGTAAACCAGCGATTCTCAAACTTTTTTGGTGACGGACCCCTTTTCAACAGCAATGTATATTATGGAACCCTTCGCTAAATTAATAAAAAAACTTTTTACTTTTTATTAAAGAAAAATAGTATACAACACACGGCCAGAATTTTGAATGTCCAGGTGCGGCGGACCCCTACCAGAGCCTTTGCGGAGTCCCGGGGTTCCGCGGAGCATACTTTGAGTAACGCTGGTGTAAACTACCAAACTATACTCACACAATTCGGGACATTCACAATGGCGCACAACTTCCAGTAATAAAACTAGTAAGTATTTATTACTGTCTACATATCCGCCATTTGAAGTCACTTTTGCTTCCCATTAGTGTTGTCAGTGAAGAGTCAGTTAAAGCAGCGCAAGCTCATCATTATTAATGCGCTTTCCGATCATCCGCGGAAAAAACATGTTTTTAGACCTCATCAGTAAGGCATTTCTGTATTCCTCGTCAGTGGCATAGTCAGGGGGCGAATGCCCCCAAAGCACCTAAAATTGAATGTAAAATATGCAAAAATGAGCAATTTTTCGCCTTTAAGACACGTTTTTCTCAAAAATTTTTTGCTCGAGCAGTTATTTTACCTTCATTTTTATAAAACAGTCCTCTAATATCGGCGATTTAAAAAAAATACTTCAATTTTCGACATTTTCTCCCTTGAAAATTTTACTTTGCCACCCCTTCCCCTTTGGAAAAGTCCGGACTACGCTACTGTTCCTCACAGATAACTAGTTTTCGACGTTTTAGCTATAAACAGGCCTATTGCTAAGGATCTGTAGTTAATACATGGATGCAATCGATTCGCCATTTTACCTGCAAAAAAAAAAAACTCAATTTCCTGGGAAATTGATCAATTTTTCCAACTTTTGATTAGATTTTTGGATTTCATTGAGGAGCGATATTCCAAAATGGCGAATGTTCGTTTTTTCGGAACTCGTATTATAGACTCATCTGGTGGAAGATATAATATGTACACATGTTCCTACACTGTTAACTAACAAATATTCAGGTAGGCGTTTTATTATGCAACCTAAGTGTCGTTGATGGTACACATATGGTATACACAAGAGTACCACATTATTTCCTTCTCAGAGGAGCGATATTCCAAAACGGCTTCTGTTCACTTTTCAGAACTTCACAGGAGAATGAAATAACGTGGTACTCTTGTGTATACCATATATGTGCCACCAGTGACACTTAGGTTGCCTAATAACACACATTGGTAGGGGTTGACACGAGTAGGAATGTGTGTACGTATATCTTCCACCAGATGACGCTATGAAACAAATTTCAAAAAAATGGACAAAGCCGTTTTAGAATATCGCTGTTCATTATGAAAATTGACACTAAACATCACAAAAAAATAATGTAATTCAGCTACTAGAACAATATTTAAAATTCTTTCACTTTCTGTACTTTCATATAGGTGTATTTATGAAGAATGAGGAAAATGAACTATTAGAATTGATATAAATAATACTTTTTATGCGCTATTAAAGAATTCAAATTTGTAGCCGAAGTTTTCAAAAAATTAGTCATACTTGAGGTATTGTGGATTTTTAGAATTATTTTCTGCAAACAAAATGGCGGATTAATTGTACCTATGTGTAACTATAGAGCCCTACTGCCGACATTAGTCTTTCTTCTTGCACGTAATAAAGAATATGGGGTTAAATACGACTAGGACCAGGAACAATGACCCCGACCATGCTCAAACAATATTTTGTCATCGGATAGCAGAAGTTCTGTAAAACGATTTTCTATACATACGTGTAGACATGATGACATAATCACTCCCCTAAACATGACTGACAGTCCGACGGGTTCATTTTATCGTTCGACGGTCAAGTATACGACAGAATAGAATTTAATAGGCCATTTTCAATAGGTGTAAGCAAGGTAAGTAACAACCCGCACCCTTCGAACGTAAATTACGGTGTAAAGTAAACGACGGACAGAATGTAAACAAAAATCTTGGATGTTCGATTGTAAAGCGGTTCAATATTTTCATGCTAATGGCCGCATTACGTTTCATGCACGTCCATTGACCTCAGCTTATCAACGAAATTGCATTCAAGGACGCCTAAAACGATAACGTGTTATTATCGTAATTCGGAATTTGGTAATAATAACCGACGAACGAAGGAAATTAGGAGCGGATGAAATCGAAATTATCGCGCAACGTGACCGAAGATAAGGTTTTTACTTCCTGGTTTACAAATAAATGAAACTGGGCTCGAGTTTATTTCTTTCTATTCCCACTAGGGCAATTTGAGCTGCAGAAAATCTCAACGAAGTCTGCGTCTTACCGCGTTCGTAATTTACTGTCATTTAAAATAGTCTTAGTTTTCAGTTGTTATAGTTCTACACATTCCCGGTTAATTTATGCACACTTAGAACGAGTACCTTGTTATTACACTTGCACGTGTTTGACTAGTCACTGGTCATTCGTCAGATACCTAGTTTTACGTACCAGTGTAATCGAATGCATGCACTATATGGAACATGAAATGATGACTACATTTTCATCAGGACCGGTAGCGAAGGTTTTTGGGAGAATAGGGGAGGGCCCGGAGACAAGAAAACACCATCTTAATTTTTTCAAACTCTCAACTCCTAAATCCTTTACCTTTGAGGGGGAAGGAGGTAGCTAACTGCCAACTTCTAAGTTCTTTATCGTTTTTAAGGGGGGGGGGGCTTCTTCTACTTCTAAGGCTACATAAATGAATGCAAAATCCGAAGAATAAATCCTTTTCTCAGCCAAATGTTCGTAATTTGTAAAACATTTGAAATATTTTGAAAAAAATTAGAAAATCTGGTCCCATTTGGTATCTAAGGTGCCTGCGGGTATACACGTCATGCGGGTAATAACGCCATATCGCTTAAAAAACATATTAGTAATAAAAGTTTCGGTAGGTGGGGCGATATACTGAATCCTAGCACAAACTATTTTGTTTTTCTTTCAAAAAAATCAAGTGGTGAAAAGTTCTAGGCGAATTTGTAAACTAGTCTCGGTAAGTAAAGTCTAATAACAACGCCACATATAGAGATCTTTAATTTTGTCATCATTTTTGGCAACATTCATTAGATGGACTTTTCCTAACTAGGCCCCTGCCCAAGAAGGCTCCCGTTGGCCTCCCTGACTATTACAGGGTGTCTACCGGGTCCAAATTTTCCAATTCCTTGACTTTTTCTCACTTTACACACATAAAAATATAATCTAGTACGTAGAACCTTACCAAGGTGGGGGCGGGGGCTCACAATAAATGGAAACACTAAAAAATACTGTTAAAAAGGATATTATGTAATTATCTGAAAATATTTACGTTACTTTAAATTTACTTGTAATTTTAAAAAAAAATCGTGATAGTAATTCTGAGGAAATTTAAATGAAAAATTTATGACTTTTCATGACCACTATCCAAAAAATACTTGACTTTTCCTTTACTTTCTTGACTTTCTTCGACCACTCTTCAAAATACTTGGCTTTTCCTTAACTTCCTTGACCGGTAGACACCCTGCATCAGAAAAACCATAAATGGCCCAAGGCCAACATCCATACAGTCGGCTTAACGGGTAAACATTATCTGACCTTCTTTTTTTTTGGGGGGGGGGGCACCTCCCAGAATCATTGCAATCTTCAAGACATTTTGAGAGCAAATATCGAAAATTGTAAGAGACCATCTGTATGTAAAATCCACTTTAGAGTAATTTTATTTGGAATATTTTCTGACTTATAATCAGAAATCAATTCATGAGACGTTCTTTCACCACCTAGAGGATGAAATTCCAATGGGATTCCTTGAGATTTTTAGGTCGTTCCTCAGTATGCCCTACTAACCAACAACTTTGCGATACTTTTGTCGAACTTGGTGTTTTTTTCACGTAATTTCCCTAGACTATCTGTTTGCAGTTATTTAAAATGGGCATCATATCTTTACCTAACGTACCTTAAAGAAGTCACAGAACTGTTACCTATCCTCTGTACATTTTTAAAGATGATGAATAATCATGGATGCTATCAATTTGTTTTTGGGGTGGGGTAAAATAATTATAGATTTTTAAAACTTTTTTATTATCATTTCATTTTTAGAAAAAAAGGATGAATTTTTAGCAAAATTACGAGGGGGAATGGAGGCAAAAATCGTAATTGCGTTTCACCTCGCCACACTCATGTTAATAATGGTAACCTCACATACCTCAAAATGGTGACAAAAATGTAAGCCATCCAGCTTTTAGCTACTTACATGATATTAATTGGTGAAAATAATTTCCGATTAGGCACATCTCTCACCAAATTGACATTTCAATTCATTCTCGCTATCGATGTTCAAGAACTAAAATATAGACATACTCGTAAGTCTTCCTGGCAAAGTGACGACGAGATTTGTTACTTGGTAGCATAATCGGTTTCATATGCTACTGCAGGACCGGGTAGAAGCAGTCCTTAGTTCAATACGTGTGTTTACAGATAGAGAGGATAGCAAGGGTCACTGGCTACTTGTAAATCCCTTACATACCTCCCCCGTAATTTCTGTCACTAAATAATAGAAATATATGAAGTAGGTAAATATGACACGTCTCTTAAACTTTAAGACCACAAATAGAAGCATGGGGGGGGGTCACATGAGGCAAAATTTTGTAGCACCTTCTAATTAATTATGGTACATACATGGGTTTTACCCTAAACTTTCACTAGACTCATAGGAATGTATTCTAGAAATTTCAACGCTTAGGTGCCAACCCAAACACACATAAAAGAGGTCACAATCAAAACCGACACTTACAATTTTATTCCATGGGCGCAAATCGGCAAAATACTCCACATGGTTGCAGGAATATCTCTTGTTGCGCCTGTGAACGTGGAGTATGTAACACATACCACACATTCTCAGGCGCAGCGACAGATATTTCTGCACCTGTGTACAGTATTTTGCCTATTTACGCCCTTGGAGTAAAATAGCAAGTGCCTGTTTTGATCCTAACCTCTTCACATGAGCCAACAAACTGTTTTATGAGATCATAAAAATATTTTGCAGAAAGGATTTTGAGTTTTTTTAAGAGATCCGAATCTAAAACTCAGTAATATGATGTATGGGCATCAAATCAGAAGATATTCTAACTACGTTTTGTGGAGATTTTTAACCCCTCACGATTTCTGAAGAAAGACCGCTACATTCACCAAATTTTAGGGGAATATAAAAATGCTTAATGTAACATACTTCCAAAAATTTTAGGTTTGGAAAAAATAAGACAGCCAACTGCAAAACTTCAACCTACCATCAACTGTCGATCCCACCACTACAGAGTAAATGGCGATATACCACTGTCTCATCAACCTACCTAACAAACACCACAACCAAATTTATCGTGTGCACAGACTCAGAAGTATGATTGGACTGACTCCAAAAACCCAGTATAATTTGTAACATCACCAGTCATATTGTTCGTCTTACATCATCTACAACAAATGGGCACGGTAATCAAGTTCCTCTAGGTTCCAGCACACAACCGGATCACTGAAAATGAAGTTGGCGACATAGCAGCCAAAAACTTAATCTCTAGTCAACCTAGAAATTCACCTAGCAGCAGACGACTTCAAGAAAGTCATTCTCAAAAACCTGTCGCAAAAGTGGCTGCACGAGTGGTCTTATGAACAAAATAAACTTTATGCTCGCAAACGAAACATAGAAAATTGGACACTATCCATCCAAAAAGCAAGCGGACAAAAACAGAACACTGAAGACGGCTACAATCAGAACACTAATAAGATATTGAAAAACAATACATCAACACCTCCTACAAAAAACGCCTTCGCCAATGTGCGAAAGCTGCCCATGGAAAATTATAACCATCCACCATATTATACTCACAGAATGCCAGAAATACACCGACAGGAGAGAATTCACCGATTTTCAAGCCGAAAACTTAACAGACTTAGTTAAATTTATCCATTCAAATAGATTACAAGTAATTTATGATACATCATGTAATATTCAAACTAGCAGGAGATAGCCGATCACTACGGCATTAAGTCTCTTGAGAGAAAAAAAAAAAAGTCGGAGGGAGCAAAATTTCGGGGGTCCCCTCCTAATCGAGGTGCAAGCATAATTTACTGGTCCCAAATTTCAACTTCAAGTTAAAAAGAAAAAGGTTTACGTACTTGTAATCTTTTTCAAATTGTGCAAGAAAAAATCTATTCGAAAAAATCTATTATCATTTTTGTCCAGTATTTTTATTGACAAGTAAAACAGAAAAGATCTCTTCACTCGCATTTTCCCCAATTTTATCTTACATGCAAGGAAAACAGTTTTTATTTCATTTTATGAAAGAAAAAATGCTTTAATGATTCATATTCACTCTTAATTCAGGGTTCACAAATGAAAAAACGAAAAAAGTACTAGTGTGTCCATAACAAATTAACAAACGAACACAAAAGCATGCCAAGAATTTCTTTCTGACTTTCCATTGATAAGCATAAGAGAGATCTTCACTTTCATTTTCTCCAGCTGAGGATTAAGTTTAAACAGAAGTTTTCATTTTAATTTTGTCTCAAATTTTGCTCAACAGGCAAGCAAAAATCGATTGGCACTTTTCAATTTCTCGCAATTTTGTTCACTAGCAAAAAAAAGTATGTTCAGATTGGGTCTATTGCCAGGTATAAGTTTAATTTCTGAAAATTTCCAGGAAGGCTGTTTTTGGACGAAAAATAAGGCAATAAAAATCACCCTTCCGATCCCATTTTGCTACGCTCATATCGACAGGAAGGGGAAATGCTGTCACTAGTTCACGTTCGGTTAAATAAAATTTAGTTTTAAATTTCATATTTATTTTGAATTCTGTAGCGAATTTCTTGATACAAACAAAAATACGGCTATTTAGTTCCTTGCCCCCCCCCCCTCATGAATGTTGATTCATGAAAAAAATCTGCTCAGATTTTAATGAAACAATATTTCCAAAGTCACATGTACAGCAAAATAATTAGCTCTGATTTTGTGTGTAATTCCAAAAGGTAAAAAAAAATTATATTTAGTAAGAATCTTTCTCCTTTAATTCTGATTTGATACATCCTCAAAATCTTGAAGTTATTCATAGCTAATTTGTCAGTAATACTTAGTTTTTCGAGACTTTGGATTACTGTACGGTGTCCGAGATGAATGAAAATGAGTAATTTTATTCTAGATCCTAAATGACTTTTGGATTCATTTTCCCTGGAGAAGGATGACTGTAGTTGCTTTTAAGTTATTTTCCCCTGAAAGAAACAGGAGGCAGACAAATAAGATCCAAGAGCCAAAAGTCTCTAAAGCTTTTCATATTTGGGTCAATAACGAAAAACAGGAGTTCAGAAACAAAATAAGAGTGTTAAATATTCCAACAATCTACTTTTTACGCCTCCTCATTAAGAAAAGAACCTGAACCAAGAAACTAAATCTTTCATTAAGTTGCCGATTCTTGATGAGTCTTATTCGCTCAGTATTAGTAATACGAATGACTGCAAATAAGTCTCAAGAGTCTCTACAGAATCAAGACAAGTCGTATCAAGTTCTAAGTGAGACTTAAGGGAATCTTAAGAGTCTTGATAAGTCTTTAACTGAAGTGGAGTTTACTAGACTCCTAACGAGACTTATAAAGAGACAAGATAATCAATTTTGATGATCCATAATGCGACTTTCGAGAATCTACTGTGAGTCTCGACGGAATCTTAATCAGCCTTAACAGAGAATAACAAGCTAAGGCAAGTCTTGAAATACTTTTAGTTAGTCTTACCAAAAGGGATTGGCTTTACCGATAATTTAAACTTCCTATGGAGGTAGAATTTGAAATTATTATAAGAAGCCTTATTTATACTCGAGCTTAGTAAATTACCACAAAATCCAGCGTAGTACTGTAATTTTACAAATTTATCCCAACGCATGAAAATTCATGCTATTTTCTTGATTTTTCATGCCAATTTTCATACTTCAAATTTTCTCTAAAAAGTACCTCCCCCCCTTATATATACTTGTGTTGTATGAAATTTCATGCGCATTTTAATTTTACGGCAGTTTAATTCCGATAAAATACTTTAATAATGTGGGGGGGGGGGGGACAAAAAAAAAACACATTTAAAACGTAAAAAATTTTAGAGTTAAAATGTTGAAAATGCATGCTTTTTACAAAGATGCTGCTTTGAGCAAAAATCATGTTATTTTCTGATTTTGCGTGTTTCCATGCCCGGTAGACACATTGCACCGGTTTTCGGGTAATTTAGGGTATTTTATGTAACTCAGTCAATCCATAGTATCATCTCGGTCTTGAAGAGTTTTCAGTACTTCCTATAACCTAGGACAAGATTAATGCGAAGTCTTCTAAGAGGTCTTGGCTCGTTCATTCTTTGTAACTCATCATCAAACCATGTCAGTGTACTGCGTACTTGCAACACGAAAAACGAAGATGAATATTTTGCATAACCTTCTGTTATCAGGCAGTACTTCATAGCGCAGAAAAAATGGTAAACATGCGTCCACCATAACTTTCTTGATTTAAAAATGTTCTGTTGGCTTAATAGTTGTAATAGTGAATCAATCTATCATTTAAAATATCAGAATTTGCTGTCTGATATAAGAAATAACCAAATAAACCTAGCCCAATATGTACTATGTATAGTAATATACTGTAATGAACCACATAAAGGACTTGTATAATATAAAACCAAGCTCACATCCAACTAAATTCAGTTTCCTTTTCAATTTTATGATCTCGTCTCGAGTATTGAATATTTGATCATTTTCAACTAGTTATCTGCACGTTTGCACCTCCAACCAACTACTTTTCGCCGAGAGTATTCTCCATAATACGGGACAGCTGGTCATTAGTTTATCGCAAGCATACAAGGATTTGTTCCAGAGAACAGTGGAACTGTAGGACTGGTCTCTTCAGATCTTTCCCAGAAAATTAATATCATTTCCGCGATTTCTACTTATAAAAAATTTCAATATTTCATCCATCGCTCTTTTCGATCTCAGTTATGATGTACTATTCTACACCGTAAATAAGTTGAACCCTTGCAGTTAATTACTGGGCGAAGTGGAATATAAATATGAATCGGATTTATGAGGGTTGCATCTCGATTCTCCATCCCCTCGCAATAATACCGTACTTGCTGTATCATATTTTCATGCTCATTCACTTGGTACTTTCAAATTCGCGCGTTAACACGAGAAATTATACAAATCTGTTAAGCCAATCCAAAAATAGGTGTTTGCTCGAGTTTTCTTTTTTTTTTACAAGGCGATCGAATTAATAAACATTCGTGTTATCATTCGTACTAACGCGTCCTTACGTATCGTCAACACCGCTTTCTGTGCACAAGAGACTGTGAATCTTAAAAACTCTTTGAAACTCGATCCCCTCGATTTTTCCCTCGGTATTATTTTGCATTGAGGCAGGCCCGCATTAATGTTAGAAAAAATCACCAACACTCCTTTTCAGAAGTTCATTCACCTTTGCTCAGCTTCCTACCCTCTTCAGTGACAGTATTACGACGTGAAATTGCGAACCCCTGTTTCAATAGGACTCGGAATTAAGCAGTTGAAAAGTAAAGTAAAAACACATTTAATTTGCCAACTCGATTCTCCGACTATAATATCCACTTTCGTATTCCGCCCTCGAAGGAACACATAATATAAGGTTTCTTCACGTAATTTCTATTTTCCTATTTTACATATATCTCTTTTACCTTTTTTCCCCTTCTTTTTAAATTTGAAAAATACGAAAGTTTGAAGGGATATCGAAGGTCAAAATGAGATTTAGTGATTTGATCGCCCACGAAGCTCAGAATTTGAAATGATTTACTCAGATAAGTTTACCAGTAATTATCATAATGCTAACGATAATATCTTTACTGGAGAAACAGGGAAATACTAGGCACTTTACGAACTATTATACCTCCTATTTCTTCTTTTTAAGACGTTGGGCATGTGATTCCTACAGACTATGTTTCCTCTTAATTTCATTCAGATATCTGAAGATCAAGTCTAGATTGTGACACCTACGAAATGAGAATAATACAGCCATCAAAAAGTACCTAATTATAAGTTTGGAATGTTTAGTAGTGTGGATTTATATAACTTCTACGTGACTAGTTATTAAGAAATAACAATTTAAGATTCAGGAATATAGACAGCCTCTTTAGTTTTTGTACTACAGTGCTCGTCGTCTCATGCTTCAGAACTCTCGTCACTTCAGACACGATTCTTAATATAATTACCTATTCCTAACCAACACATGCAAGAGTCTTCTTTCAGATAAATGTCTTATTTCCATTCCGAGAAAACGGCAGCCATTTTCTGATTACTTATTTGTCAACCAAATTTTACCAACATATATTAGTATATGAATTTCTTTATGAAAATTCTACTGACAAAAAACAAAACTTTTTCATAATCATAAAACTTTCAGGATGTCGAACATTATCTAGTGGCAGGGACGTACCGAAGAGTTTTCTCGGGGTGGAGGGGAGGGTAAAAATTGTGAAAGTCCCAACTGACTTAACTCAAAATTCTCCAGTACATATAAAAGCAAAAAAAAAAAACAACTTTTGACTGGTTGGATTTTTCCAACTGACTCAACTCAAAATTCCCAAGTATCAAAGCAAAAGAAAGAAAGAAAGAAATTTTTTTTTGACTTATTGGATTCTTCCAACTCCGCCCGACTGAAATGGTAAATTTTCCTAACTGCTGAGTGAAAAATTCCTACGGTGGGAGGGGGGTTAAGTTGCCCCCTACTTCTCTGTCGGTACGTCCCAGTCTAGTGGTCGCAGTTCTACCATTTACAAGCATCAGTCTACCTCTTCCTCTGATTTTTACTCTTTGTATGTGTGGTTAACACTCCATGATTTTTCTGGACAGTGTTTTTCTTCGCACATGCGCCCAACAGACTCCGTCCAGGCTGTTTGCAGAACAGTTGTCTTTGATATAACCACTCAAACGATACTCAATGACAACAAGAGCCTGATGACTTACAAATTAAAAATATTAACGATACAAAAAAGTATGAAAAAGAAAATCACACGAGCAGATGGAAACAATCAAGATAGAAGCAAGACAAAACTGCAATTAAATCAACACAACAACCAACTTTACAATGAACCACTTTTCACATTAATAACAACTCGACAGACATTGGACGGAGAGACCACAAAAACTAACAAGAGATAGGACATAACACACCAACCACAGGACACTGTCATAACTCATCTGACATTCGAGAAACCAACCAGACTGTAGCAACCAATAGAAAAACAGGACATAAAATACTTGTAGTGGGTATAGTATTACTCTCACCATATACTATAAGTAACCTCTAGTCATAAGATCTTTAATAGTAAGATACATGTGAAGAGCTGATGAGGACTAATGCCAGCAGAAAACGTTTTGCCAAATGCATCTATTACTTAAGTAGAAAAGGTACTTTTATTTTAAAGATCTACCTACATCTTTCTGCGAATCAATGAGGATTTACTAAACCTGTCCACTCAGGGATCTTATTTCTCTACATCAACAGAGATAACATTGCTCGAGACTCTCTTACCCATATTTAACAGTTTATATACCTTCACCACTCTTCATACCACTTTACAATGCTTAGTCTATTAAGAGCTGCTGAAAAGTTTGAAATTACAACTCCTCACTTTTCATAAAAATTCTAGGACTACATCAGTATTGGACTGAGATGACCTCATCCGCTCACGTGCAACTTTTTTAAACTACATATAATGAACGACAGTTTTATGACTACCCAATTAACATGTAAAGTGACTTATCACTGGAGACCGGATTCCTGGGTACCGAAAAAACTGATGATTCAATTATTCGGAAAAAACGCAAAATTGTCCCACAAATTGAAAGAAAAGTCGAAAAAATAGTGGGAAAATGTTCCTTTTATTTATTTTAGGCATTCAAGAATTTAGCATTATGTTACACTATGGCGCAACTTTCTAAATTTTGCCAGTACATTTACCGAAACTCCTGAAGAAAGCGCGACCGTCAAACGAACATTTCTAGTGTTTCTTCCCGTTTGGTTTGCCTGGCATTTTCGGCATTTACGCCATTCTTGGTATTTTCGGCAAACCCTCCCTTCGCTCTAAACCGAACTCAATTATCATCAGCACTTCTCTATCATTAAGCAAAACGAAGTTATAAATGCCGAAAAATCCGGTCTCTACTTATCACTAATATTCTGAAAATCTGGGATTATTTCCCCCTCTGTGATGTAATAAAATTGATAGTTGAGAATGTTTCTAATCACTTTTCAGTCACACATTAATCACTTTTTTTTTTTTAATTTCACCAAAAAATTGCAGTCATATTATGAAACTAGTTCGCGACTGGTTGACCAAATTGTGATCAGTCATTTTTTTCATCATCTTTGCCAGTGAGAGGAATGAACTGTTAATCGGGTAATGACAATATGATATTTTGCCAGCTAGTACGTACTTAACAGCGGTGGGTCTCCAATCACAAGACAACAGGTAAGTTAATCACAAATTCTCTCCTGAATGATCATGTAAGGGACAAATAATCGTTGGATCGCTACTGTTTACATAATTCACGCACTTATGGCATCAAAATGTGTTTGCATACAGTTATAAACCCGTGGATTGGGTTAGAAGAAGCGCAAGTTGATTCAAATCATTCACCCCAAACAGTGACTGGTTGGTTTGCAGAGGAAATGAAGAAAACCATGAAAACTCACCTGGTATTTGAAGAAACGGTGCTGGACTGGAGGGCACCAAGATGAACTGATTGCTGGCTGAACCCATTCTAGTACTAGCAGGTTTTCTGTTCAGTGGTAACTTCCACTTCAGTGTCGAAACTGGATCTGTTCAGGGTCTTTTTAAGCCGATGAAGGGCCAGAAGTACTTCCCCCATTCTTTTTTAGGTGAGTACAATCGGTTGAGATTTGAGAGTTGTTCTGATAACATCAGCTTGGTCTTCAGCATATCTGATGGGTCTGCCTCAAATTTATTCACAACACTTCTGAGTCTCTGACCTAAAACAAAAACAAACAAAAAATAGCTATAGATTCTCGAATACTTGAACCTTCAACAATATTCCAGATTCCCGGACGTTTGGATTCCGGAGATTTTTGTTAGATCATTGCAATGGTTCTACTCAATTTCACAACTTGGAAATCCTGTAATTTTTGGTACTTTTGAGATGTTTTTGTAAGTTTATTCGAAAATAATTCGAACAGAGGAACAGACTGTTGATGAGAGCTGGTAATTCATATTTTCCTTACCCATTCTATCACACACTTTTTTCATCCTTGATGGCAACATTAAACGCATACACATTATAGCACAATTCACTATACCAAACGCGCACCATTACGTATTTTAATATAAAAGGACATCGATTTACGGAATATCAAATTAAAATAGATCAAAAGATCAAATCATTCACAAGTAAGTGTCAAATATCTAAGAGTAAACGCTCACCATTTTAAATGAACAGAATAATTCTGAAACTAGGACTTTATTATAGATCCCAGAATTATGGCTGACGCCGAATATCCGAATAAGATTCTGAGCAGTGAGCAGCGTTGCTTCTTGCTAAAGTTCGTTACATAGTACCTAAATTAAAATTACTTCATTCGAGTGTTTTTGTGATAACCGCGCTAGTCACTCAGAAATGTTTTTTAAATTTCGTGAAATTTATACTTATTACGTTTTGCGACAAATTTCAAAATAAAACTCAAATGTTAAATTTGATTGCCAATTAAAAGCAACTTGAACAATTTTATAAGCTGGTTTTGTTTACATTCTTATCAGTTGCTATCAATTCCATAATTTCATCATGAAATTTTCCTTCTAAAATGAGGAGTTATCTGTCAAGAGGACGCATGACGAACAAGGGCCCTTTTTGCGGATATGCTGATTTTCGAATTCTGCATGTCCTACCTTTAGGAACCAGTTGAAAATTTTTCCAAAGTCAACGAATTCACCGCACCATGCCGTCTTAAATATGTTCCTCTACGAGAATATACATAATAACTCATCATACAGCGAGTTAGGAATTGTGTATTTTGTTCTATAAGTTGTATAAATGTATGGAAACAAGCAAAATAGAAGAGTAATACATGAAATTCACCAATATTATCTTATGGGAAAACAGCTACTGATAACCATAATATGTCCCACAATACCAATTTTCCCATGGATCTAAAAAGGACGCATGACATCCTCCTTTCTGAATTCGTCCACGTTTGTTTCTGAATGAACTAAACAATGAACTAGGTAGTCATTTCTATTAATGAAATCACAGTGAACATTTTTTATAATAACATATTTTTCAATTAAATCAGTCTGAAAGGAGTATTTCTGCTTGAAAACTTTGAAGTTGTTTTTCTCAAAACCAAAATTGCTGACATGCGTCCTTCTGACAGATAACTCCTCAAATATTTCACAATACATTCTTTCATTTCATATGATATTAAACACATTTCAGCGCGAATATTATCATTTTTATAATCCTACTCAGGAAGTACAGTTAAGGTACTACATACCAAGTGCGGACACCCGCCATTTTGGATCCCACGCCCGTTGATGCCGAATTGACTACGCGGTACGCTCCGCATAGTCGGATTCGGTATCCGCGGGCACTGTAGGATCCAAAATGGCGGATGTCCGCACCTGGTATATGGTACTTTAGTACAGTCTGTCCCAAATAAGTTTGCGAATTTGACTACGTTGTGGCGGGTGTGAGGAGGGGAACTATTCACACTAAAGCGGTTCAAGGCGAACCGTGCACGTTATCATTTTATTTTGTATGAATTTGATGTTTGACAATCGCTCTCATGGAACCATCTAATTTCCACTTCAATCAATTTTATTTTTGTAAGAATAAAAAGAAATAAATGAAACAGCTGTTATTACTCTTAACGCAAAATGTCTGCGCACCGCGCCGTTCCTGTTCAGTGTGTGTACGCACCGACGAAATTCCAAACTTAACTTGAACTAGGGCTCTATAGTTTCACCTGGGTATACTAAGCCACCATTTTGGTTCATACTGCGCCCGTCGATGCCGAATTGACTACGCGTTACGCTCCGCATAGTCGGATTCGGCATCCACGGGCGCAGTATGAACCAAAATGGCGGCTTAGTATACCCAGGTGAAACTATAGAGCCCTACTTGAACTGGACGCTGTGAAAGATGGATTTACATTCAAGTCGGCGAAGTGTCGCGGACACACTTTTAGCACTGCAAAGTTTGTCCACTGCATGTCGCCGACTCGAATGTAAATCCAGCATAAGCGTAACAGAACCAATCACAAAATCTGTTCTTTGAGAACAGGTGATTCAAAGGTCAAGAGCCATGTAGAAACTATATGACATAGCGTTTACTGATAAGCTTTTTTCAACGTGAGTACACACATTTTTGAATCGGGTAGCCCAATTTAAAAAATTTTTATTTATTACGCTCTTTCCAACAATACTAATAACTCATTTTGTCAACAAATGTCGGTTGGTTCTGTTACGCTAGCGTTCATTTGGGATAGATATAGCTCGGGGAAAAAATAATGTCCACAGGTATAATCCGTCCATTACTGTTAAGACACGACACGGTGACTGAATTGGTAACCGAAATCAACGCAAAAGTTGAGGTACTGTATTACCCTCAACATTGGGATCAAAATGGGCATCAAATTTGATGTAGAATTCTATCCAAAAGTTAATGTCTGTATTGCGACTCGACTTTTGTACAGTGACGGATCCAAGGGGAGGGGCATGGGGTACATAGCCCCCTTGATTGAAATTTTTAATGCAATAATAGGAAAAAAGGAATAAAAATGATGAATTGTACGCTCATTACACGCCACAAATGTATAATTAATTAATAACGCATCTATATATTCGTCATTACGTATCCCACATTAGATAAAATATTTTTCCGGGAGCACCCCCGCCCCCCACATCCCTACTAACATAAAAGCAACAGGTAAACTAAATCCGCGCCTGCTTTTGTATAGAATTCTTGATTCTATATCAAAAGCAAACAAATTATCATATCAAAGAGGGAGTATTTACGTCGACAAACGAATATTGTATCGACTATGTTTCAAGGGAAGGCCTCTTCATGTCGCATCAATCTTCTTTTTACTTAACAACAAGGTGAATTAAATGGTCCAAATACAAGAGTAAACGAATTTGGTTTTGTTCACAATAAATTTAAGGTTCTAGAACCATGTCTACATCTTGATATTTCATACACACATTATGTACTTGGAATGAATATCTTTAACTCTACATAACAATATTTTAAACTGTTTCTGCGTTGGGCTGTTCAACTCCAATTGAGTCGGGTTTGCCCTCGACTGTCACTTTCTTACCATTCAAAATCAAATACTTTTTCGACAGGACATTATCATCAAGTTTGTTACTTGTAGAATTCGATACAAAAGTCGAGTTACCATGCCGTTTTCGACTTTTGGATAGAATGTACATCAGAGACAATGTTAGATTCGATCAAAAAAACGATGTTGATGCAGAATTTGATCTAAAAATCATAGGGACAGAGTAACTCGACTTGTGTATAAAATTCTACTTATATCATGTCGTGTCAAAAAAGTGATACATTTTACGCGTCAACAGTTGTATTTTGAAGGTACTGATCTCGTATTCGGCAATCCGAAATATTTACACCCGCATCCTGAATTTCTGTGATGCGCCATTTTAGTCTGTAAAGAGGAGTTTCCTCTACAGGTCTTCTGGATACGTGTACATCAATAATCAGTGGCTAATTTTGTTCGTTGTGCCTCGTGCGTACTAATTATAATTATAACCGGAAACGCTAGAGACTCGGCGGAATACTCGCACCTTTTTTCAGAATTTTCATTGTTAAAAGCTGCAGGCAAAAAACGAAACAAAAAAGCGAGCAAGAAAAATACAGACTAGTCCAATATTTTAAAATTAGTAAATATACGCGAATTATCGCCATTTTATTGAGTTTCGTACCTATTTTGTGGATTGTTATTAATACTGGTGTTTAATACTTCCAGGGGAAATGTTTGTGTGTGCGAACGTATACTTCCGTCCGTTAAATTCGACATCAATTAATAATTTATCGTGTTTTGCCGCATTCGATGCATTATAATTAGCGTGGTTTTTTCTTTCTTTCCTTCTTTTGTCTTCCCTGTTTGCTTTTTTTTTATTTTCCTTCTTTTTTCGACCAATAACATTATTTCTTAAAGACGTGTTTGCTATAAGTTCATGTAGCAACGTTGCACAAATTATGTGACTTCAATCGTGTACAAGCCAATCGATAAACAAAATCAACAAAAATTTCATGCCTCCGACTGCATAATAGAAAAAAAAGTTCACTGTAGCTATAAACTTTTTTCTTTCTTTAAAAATTAATTTTTAGAACCGCCGTCTCGCTGTTTTTATGCATATACGTGCGAGTAACATAGATGTCGCATGTTCCTAAAGATGTTTTTAATATTGATATGTTGTGTGAACCATTCTTGGTCGTCCTTCATAAAACAATAATAATACAATGTCACGTTTATCATCATATTACATGATTTTGCTGCTGGCGTATTGTTTACTCTTGAATTTTTAAAGGAGAGACAAGTACAATTTGAATTTGGCACAACATATAAATACTTACGATTGAGTTGACTCGTCGTCAAAATCATAATGAATAATGTACCTAGCTAGTGAGAGTTGAACGGATGTCAATTCGATTGTCTCTATATTATAATGATTCTTCCAGTCAGCATTGTTTAGAATGCATGATAGGGTTACTACGACGGGGGAAGGAGGCAGGCATGGTAATAGGAAATAGCCCTAAGTGTCATATTCAAAGCTAATTTGGCCTCCTACTCGTCAAGAATGCTCCCATATTCTTCTAGTTGTAATGCATCCTCGACATTGTTCAATTTTGCGCGATGAAAATTCATTTCGATCCCAGTCAGCAGAAGATATCGAAGCTTTTTCAACCCATCTTTATACGAATGAACAATCACACACTAGAAAACAATTAACGCGACTTCCATTGTGCACGCTCCGTGGATGGTGCAGCGAGCTTCGTGGTCTCTATACGTATTTTTGCGATTGCACGCCGAGTGCAAGCTGCAAACTCCTGCACCAGCTTCATCAAGTCGGCATAATTCACGCAAACTTTCACAGGGCTTTTAACTATATATTCTTCGTGACAAATTGCTTCCTTCGTTCGTTGGCATCGCCTCTCCCCCATTTGAATCAGTTTTTTGAACGCCCTACTTTCGTATCACCCTCTTTTTTTTATATATATATGTATAAAACTTATTTTTTTTTCTCCGAGGAAGTTTTTCCACGTCGGCATCGTCAACAAATAGATATCTCATCAATTCCCTCCACTAGGTATGTCGATGACCTCGAACCATTTGAGTTTAACCCTTCATGTGGGCTATATGCATCAGCCATCTTTGCATTCGTTGGGTTACTCATGAAATGCAGTTGAGTTTACTTTTTTATTGTCTTAATAAAGAAGCAGTTGATTCATTTAAAGTTCTAAATACACATTTCGGATGGAAATCTTTTATATTACGCCCAGACTAGTCAGTTCTCAACTTGAATCTGTGGAGAGATAACTGATACAATAGGAAAGGAGGGGTTGATAAAACATTCATGGGTACCACGGTTATGTGTTGCTTTTGCGATGTTATTTTTCTAAATTAGTGTATAACTCGCATTATTTGGCAAGCCCTCTCTCCTTAATTGACCTTTCTCTCGTTTTGTTTTTGAATACTTTATCGTGGACAAAATCAGTTCAGTACATTTTTTGTGGAACAATGCAAATGAGAGAGCTTCGGGGGCTTATTTATTTTAAGTAATCAAGCCGTCCAAGTTGAACTCGATACGTTAAGAGCGTAAAATCACGCCGGCTGCGTTCACGCTAGGCTACATGTGTATCTTCTTATAAAGTTTTACCAGTGTGATAGAATTTCACGTTAATCGCGTCTCCATCGAGAGAATATTCGCTTGCAAATGGAAACCTGATCGTCTCGGATAGCGTGTTGCTGTTATTTGGACGTACATAGAAAGGGTATAAAATCAAAACTATACATATAATTAAGGCAGTTGAGTTTCACGGGAACTAAAAATAAATTAAGGTTAGAGGAAAACCTAACGCTATATAGGCCCATGTTACTTGGGGGAAGCTACGAGAATAAAATCGGTTGCTAACAACTGGTTTGGGAAACGCTCCTTTAATAGTGGGAGAGAGAATGTCTAGCATTCTTCTTAATCATATTAGTAATGTGCAATCTATCTGCAGACATATATCCAATGGCGGGGGCAGGGGGGGTAAGGAGTACTTCTTCCGAAAATTTTGATGAAAAATTAACAAATTTTCGACTGTTTTAGTCCACTAATGGAGCGTATGGCGATGCACGCATACCAAATTGGCTTCCCAAACACCGCACCCCTGGCCCCGGAAACTACTCTTTCGAGTATTGCGTCAGTGACCAGAGGGATGTCTTTTCTCCGCTTCGGATTCGTGCTGCCCAGCCAGGGCCATTATGGGACTCACCCAGCATTAGCCTGAAATTCGGGTACTCCCCAGCCGGAACTAATGTTTCAGTATTTTAAATTTTAAATCTTACACATACCTCTCCTTCCCCTGGGGGTCTGCTTGACCGAGTGGATAGCGCGCTGATCTCGGAATCCGGAGGTCCCGGGTTCGAGTCCACGTAGCAACTCGCTACATTTCGACCTAGGCCGGGTTTTCGGGCAAGACGAGAAGAGGGCTAAGACAGTCCTAACAGTCTCCCCGATGTCTCTGACGTATTGCTCGAAAAGCGGCGGATTCCAAGGCTCGGGTTGAGAGTAAAATTAGATAAGAGGACCTCCTCCTCCCCAAAGAAAAGTATTCATACCCATCTGTATAAATATGCACATACACCACCATTAAATGAATAACAATCTTTTCAAATGATAAAAATCGATCAGTTATCAAGTGGTTCATTGAAAGCATATAGTATATCAGATGCTGACAGTTGACATGCTGGAACTGATTAATCACTGTATGTGTTAGGACGTTAGAAACAAGCGTGGGTATACGGGAGGGCAGTGGGGGTGACTGCCCCTCCCAGAGAGAAAAATTTTAAAAATATTTCAAAAATCGTTGGTTTGGAGGACAGTGTTTTGGAGACGGATGAAGACTGCAAACGTCTTAAGCAGACATAGGGATTTTGGATGAGTGTCTTCATGAATTAATAAAGTCGTGACAAGTCCTAATTAAACCTGGAAGAGGCTTAATGACTTTCGGGCTGAAGTATTATAAAGCGATGAAAACGTGTCTTTAAGCAAGTTTGGAAGACCCTTGAAGAGTCAAAAACCATCGTCTTTAGACGTATTTAGCCAGGAAGAAAGAAGGTTTGAAAGTATTGATCTGGATCAAGTCTTAAAGCGCCTTTATTAAATTCACAAGAATCAAGAGGGTAGTAAACAAGATTAGAATAGTTATCAAGTCCTGAACCAAAGCCTTACACAGAGCATGTAACAAGTTTGGAAGAGCATTAGGTAGCTGTAAGAGTCTGAGGGCTTCAACGAAAAGTCTTGTCTTGGTTAGAACCTTATTCAAGTCTAAAAGATGAATAAAAGGTCGTTAACAAATTTTGAACGGTCTTTTAACGAGTTGTACACAAATTTGGAAATATCTGAAAGTTCTAAATAAATTTGGGAGAGTTAGAAAGATGTTTTTGAAAGAGACTGACCCCTACACCCTGACAAAAAAAAATTTAGTAATATAATTACGAATGCAAAAAAGTCTTAAAAACACTCTAGATGAGGATAAAATAAGTATTTGGGGAGGAGCAACGAGGGGAGACAAAAGTACTTGATCAATCGAATGTGCATAATATAAGTATTAATTGATTAATTTGATTATTTTCAGTTGATACGGGATTTCATTGACAATTGACGTGTTAATGCTCGCAAGAACTAAAATTAAATAGGCATACTTTCTGTGATTACAGTTGATTATCAACTGTGTTTTGACAGTAAAAATCATCGAAGTGCGGTTTTTATATCAATTAGAAATAGTCAATACCGATCTGAGCACTACCTTATAACATTATGATGAAATCATCTTAGCAATGAAACACTCGGAGTCAACAATTTCAATCTAAAATCGCGATATTAATATTCGTAACCTTTTGTCGAAGAAAAGGTAGGACGCGGGATAACAAATTACGAAATAAAACTGCGTATTGAAAATTTTTAAAGAAAAAACTCAACGGGAACACGGTATGCGCATACCTACATCAGAGGAAAAAGAAAGGAAAAGAAAAAGGATTAATACGAAATGAAAAAACGTATTAAAACAACCTTAAAATAATAATATATTAAAAAATAATAATAAAGCGAAAAAAATGTTTGTAAAAGCAGTCCCCGGCTTTTGGAATTCAAAGGTGTACATAGGTACTCGGTATAGACATGAAAAGAAGATTGCCAAGTTAGGGTAGAGTTAAGTATTAAGAAGCCCTTTTCGCAGGGTAAATAGAAAAAACATTACCGAGGTCAGTAACCGATTATTATACGTCACGAATAATAATCCAGTGGTCATTAAACTGCCGCTCGAGTTTTTTAAGGCTCCCCTTATAGAAAGCTGATATTTATTCGTTGGGCAAATATAACCGTCGATATTTTATTTTCCGGATTATCTCATTGTGATCGCTCCGAGAAGAAAATCAAAGCCGACATGATCCGAGGACGGTTCCATTTTTTCTATTTCGATTTTCCATCACCTATTGTCCATGTCATTTTTAAATCACAGTTTTCAATCATCCAAGATTATACAGTTTTCGGACGTAATAAGAACGTGGTGCTCTTTGTTATCAAACTTTCGTTAGTTATTTCGTATAACAAATATTTCTTCCGAATGATTTTTCGTGAATGACGGAAAAATGAGAGTACCCACTTCAGAAGAGGGGGTTTTCTAAGCGATTTTTCTGATTAAAAATTGTGCTTCTATGTGTTATCAAGCTTTAAACATTATTGGGATAAAGAGAGAAACAAAGTTGCCGCTCTTATTTTTGAAAATCAAAGTTCATGGTGCTTTTTTTCATGCAATTTATACGTGTACACTCGTCAGATAGAATGAAACTCATTGAAATTTAAGATGGCGCCTGTAAAGCTCCAACGTGCAACTGGAAATTATGGTTCATGTTGTTGCATTTCAACTGGTCCAGAGAGACAAACCTCAAATTAAGAACCCGCAAAACACTGTCGACATGGGCATAAAAGTGAACAGGAATGTGAACATTTCCTTTCTTTCCTCGAGAGTGATACACAGGTAGCGTAAGTTCAGAGGCGTAGTATCATAATTGGAGATAAATTATTTTAATAAAATAATTTTACGTAGAATAACTAAGGTTAAAAGAGTTCAAGTGAACATATCAGTGAATGTACCTGACTGATGCTTAAATGATTTATCACCAATATGTTGAAAATGTGCGGCTGTTTTCCATTCAGGTGACGTAGAAGTGAGAATGCTTTGTGCAATTAACATGCCCAGTTACTTACAAAACATATCACAAACCACTACCGTTTTGAGACTTTTGGCCACTCACATTTTTTTGTGAATATTGAACATCTCATCATTTTGAAATAGTGTGTGCGAAGTGATCACTCAGCATTAATTCATGTCGTGAGATTACTGAGTGATGTTCACAACTGCACTAACACTTTGGATTGTGAATGGCCTCATTGTCAATCGGGAATAAAAGTTGTGTGTTTCTAAACAGTGCTGAATCTAGGGGTCCACCTTCGTGCTCTAATTTACACTAGATAAGATTGAATAATGTTGCGAAAAGTATTGAAAATTGGCTGATCTTGGCTTATTTCCAGGAACGTACCGATGGGGGAAGGGGGTAGAAGGGGAACTCCCCTCTGTAGGAAATTTTCACTCAGCAGCTGGGAAAATTTACCATTTCAGTCCGGCGGAGTTGGGAAATTTCAGTAGACCAAAAGTTGGAAAAATCCAAAGGTTTTTTGCTTTGATACTTGGGAATTTTGAGTTGAGTCAGTTTTGGAACGTTCACAATTTTTGCCCCCGGAAAGCTCTTCGGTACGTTTCTGGTTATTTTCTGCCCAAACCGGTCCATGTTCTGCCCAAAATTAGTGATGAGAAGGTTATCAGTCTTACGACCAGTTTGATGCAGCACTTCTCCCTATCTTGCGCAAGTTCTTTCATTTGGTAATAACACTTACATTTGACATCCTTGATGGTCTATTGAACATATTGGAATCTTTGCCCATCCCTACCCAATTCTTTCCTTCCACTCTTCCTTCTAGCAGGTGTCTAAAATTAAGCCCTATATTGGTTTATCTCTCCTTCTATTCAGACAATTCCAAATATCTATTTTACCTCCTATTCTATTAAGTATTTCCTCATTTTTTATCTATCTGTCCAATTGATGCTAAGTATCCGCCTATAGCACCACATCTCAAAAGCTTCGATTCTTCTCTTCTCTGGTTTTCCTATGGTCCAAGTTTCACATCCATACAAGGCTACACTCCCAACATAGGTTTCCAAGAACAATTTTTTGCTTTCCAGATTTATTTTTGAATTGAAAAGATTTCTTTTTCGATAAAATGCTAATTTGGCTTGTGTTATTCTACTACTAATATCCCTTTTACTCCTTTCATATTTTGTTATTTTACTCCCTAAATACAAAAATTCGCTTACTTCCCAATCTTTTCCTGCCCAATATTTTTTATATTTAAGCTCATGTTCACATCGATTACATATCATTACTTCATTTTTATTTTTATTCCTTCTCATACGATATTCTATACTCAGAATCTCGTCTATTCCATTTAAAATGTTTTCCACATCAATGCTCCTTTCAGCTAATGAGACAATATCATCTGCAAACCGAGCATCTTTACTCGCTCTTCCAAATTAGTAAAAAAAACAAAAAAAAAAAACTGGAGCTCCTTTCAAGTCTTGCACTCCCTTCGCTTCTTTCTGGGTCCACCACTTTTTCTGAGCAACTCAAAGTAAACACAAAATGAGAATAACACTTCGAACAGTATAGAAAAGTATGCTTATGAACGCGAAAAAAAAGTTACTGGCACCTGAATCCTTTACCTTTCTGCGGAACTAAGAGTTTCCAGACTATAACATCAGTGGGTTACGACTGGAATGCAGGCAAAGGATTTATAATTATGTCAGTACGTAATCTTAAATGAAGATACGGAAGAGGCATGGGATTATCCTTCCAGCACCCAGGAGGAAAAGTAGAATTTTAGACCGTGTCAGCTAATATTTTAGACCCCAAACATATTTTTTTGCTTATCAAGTCGAAATTTTGACTTAGGACTTTTTTCATTTTGTACATTCACCAAACTCTTACATACCCCCGCCCCCCGATGAACCTTATAATTACTCTACCGGGTCCTTCAGAATCTATTTCATTTTTTTTTTATTCTTCACAGAAGAAGAAAAATGCACTGCACTTTCCCTGACTATTTTATTGCAGAGTAGTGAGTACATATCAATTTATAATAAATTATTTCCCACTAGTTTAATATTTGTACTATTCTTTGAGAAAAATCCATTTTTCATTCTTATTTTACTTTTAGAAGGGAGCAGGGGGTTGGGTAGGAAAAAAATATAGAAGACAACTTAGGCTACGTCAGATTCATTTGATCAAAGTAGGACACAGTAATACGAGTAAATTTTAAATAAGAACTTAATATAAGCACTTATTATGAGAGTATACAGTTTATATGATACCCGATTTTAAGGAACAGGCGGATGAGTGATAGACCCCTTTCTCCTTCGAGATCCCGCTCCTAACACCTTGCACAGGAAACGAAAAGAATATCTTCATCGTCAACGAAAACCAATCTGATATGCCCAGGATATTAAATTTCTTAGGAGAAGGACAAAACGCATTCACAATGACATTTTTTGCTTTAGCCCATAAGAGGTTTTCCACAGAAAGATTTTGGGAGTTCAGGAAACAGTATTTGGTTTTACACACATGCAGCAAGTGTGAAGTACCCAAAATAATCAAAGTGTATTATATTTAAAAAAAAAAAAAAAAAAATTCAATGCCGAAGCTCAAGGCGCCGTGTTACAAATACTTGGGGAAAATTCCTCCCTCATATCTGTTCAAAATTTTGGTGGCCAAAATATTATTGAAAATTGATAAATTTTTGCTCGCTTTACTGTGAAGTGAGCGCTTTTGATCACTTATCACTTTCTGGGGTCAACATCATGAAAGCCATTCCATAGAATTTTGGGTATGGAGTTGGATTGGTATCATGCCTACTTGACAGGCAAAACTGACTTTTAAATCAATGAAAATGTTCTACGTAAAATACGATTAGGTCAAAATTAGACTTCAATCTGAATAGATCTTTAGATAGGATACAATTCAATTTACTCACAATTAAAGATGAGATCCGGAATTATCGAAATAATGTGACTGCGAATAAATTCAATCTGATTCAGTCATGTATTGCTTGATATTATGAAGTTCGAACTGCAAGAAAAAATAAGAATCATGAGTAGAACACAGAATACCTTCAATTTTAGCAATACAAATAATGTCAATTATTCTAAATGATCTTGAATTATTCAGCTACTTAAATACTGAGAGTAGAACTGTTTGGCTCTTTGTGTCACAATTTCACATTTTCAAGCTTCAGGTAGCTTCTTCAGTGATTTTTTAATTTGACATGAGTACTTATGAACTTTTTGCCAGAATTCCTACATATTTTTGCACTAAAATAGTAAACATCATTTACAGTAATGAAGTTAGTGATGCACTGACAACTCTCATACAATTAATTTCGTCCTACTTCAACATGAATAGTAATAAAGTACTGAAATATGATCATAAGACTAACAAATTACGTCACTCTACCTGTACCTGTGAATTTTATGTAAATGCAAAAGATGTTTAATTTTTCTTATGTTGATAATTTCGGAACAATTTTCGTTAATTCGTTATGTAAACGTTGGCATCTTGATAACAAAGCCATAATAATTATTCATATAGGAAAAGTTACATTTTTAAAAATGCCTCAAATAATGCCCTCAAGAGTCGGATGGTCTCGAATAGTCTAGGAGTTTACTTGTATATTTACGGCTTAAAAGAGAATGAACTTATAGGCTAATGAGTTTTCAATTGTGCTTTTTCCATTCGTTCTTCATCCTTTGAGTAGTTAACTGTTCAGAATACAGTTTTCAAAAATAGAAAATACTACTAGCTCGGGTTATTATCTATGCTCATCAGGTTTGTACAGAATTCGAAAAGAAAATCCTGAATCCAAGGATCAGAACCCGAAATTACGAAGAATGATTCTGTATCCAAATCCAAATTCAGCAAAGAAATAAAGTCTAAAATATTCCAGAAAAGTCCGGGGTCAGATTTTGTTTTAAACGTAGATTTTGAAATCCGAATCTTTTGGAATCTGGATTCTCACAGTAAAATCTGAAGAAAGAATTCTTAAGTCCATAAGAATTGGAGAATTCGTTGAAAAAATTAATAGGAGCTAATAATTTTGAAATATTGATACGGATTCTATGAAAAACAGAATTCTAATGTATTAGATTCAGAATCCTGGTTTAGGTTTGGAATCCAGATATTGATTTAGTACCTTAAGAAATGATTCTGCCGGAGTCCTTGTGGATTCTATGAAAAAACAGAATCCAAGAATCTGAATCCACGAAAAATTAATTTACAAAATAATATGGTCGAGAGGGAAACTCAACCATGATGGAGGTTCAAAACTTTCGAACTGTATACTGCTAAGCAGTAACCTAGGGTAAAGGCTGTATTCTGAAAGCAGATCAAACCTATTTTTTTCTGCTCGAAGCTCTGAAATTTTTATTTTTAGTCGCAAAACATCCTCCTTCCCCCACTCCTTTCTACCACAGATAATTTGAATTGTAGAAAAGTTGGTATATTTATGAGCTGCACTCGACAAAATTCAAAATGTCCTTTCTTTTTTGATAGTTGATTAGTTTAAAATTTTAATTTTTGGTCGGCATCACTCCTCTCCATAATTAAAAAATTTTCAGGAACATGAATTTAACAGCAGCAATTGGCAAAAGTGAGATTTTACAAACATTTTTCTTTCTTTCTTTTCAAATTGGGCCTTATAATACCCCGGGTTAAAAAAAATTAATGAATTAAAAAAAAAACAACATAATAATAATAATAATAATAATAACAGGTACAGTTTTTGCTTTTCTTAAACATTTTTGGCACCCACACTTGCTATTTGCTCCTATGACCACGGCAATTAGGCTTATCGCTTCAATTAACAGTATATGTTTCTCACAGCCCTCTTGTCCAAAAATAAGTACGAAATCATAGATCTGACAGAATTATGCAGACCAAGAGAAGGTACAAAACGATTCAAGGTCTCGCCAACCCCCTGTTAAACTAACTAAGTAAATGGAACATTAAAATAATTCAATAACTAGCACTACTATATAGATAAAACCAAAATCAGCTGGAATACAAAATCAGCAGTTTATGAAAAATTAGGAATTAATTTTAAAATATTAATTCAATCAAGAATGCAGAGTAGAATGTGTAAGGGTTCGGCGAATCACAACTGACTATACATTGAAGCCAGCCCACACAGCAAAAAAACCTTTCAATCAATCACGTAACTAATGAAAGTAAAATCATCAACTTTTGCTGGTAGCCGGATGAAACTAGATATCTGATAATTTGTTCGCTGAGCTGATTGCCTCCAGCCTACAACATGCTCAAGGGACTTGACTGCACAACGTAATTGTCTGCCATATTGCAAAACCGAAATCAGGGCGTAAATTCTAATGCATCAGTGCTGCACGCATCACTAACCCGCTATCACTTGCCAGTCAGAGTACCACCAAGCCTAAGATCTAGCGCAACCTAGATCAACACCTGTTATTGTGACTCGATGCAGTGAGAAAATATTTCATTGTGAAACTTTTACCATTAAACTATTCTGACAAAATAATGCTGACAGATAAAGAGATGTAGCCTTTTGAGAACTCATGCTATTGAAAGTATTAATTTATATAATTACTTTTCCGTACTACTCAAAATTCTCAACGGACTTTGATTGCATTTTTCAAATTCCCTACTATTGGCCACTAATAAGCAGAAATACCAAAGACTATATAGTGTTTGGAGTTCGCAAACGAAAGTGAAGAAGTTGAATAACATCTCGATTGCAGTCACTTGTGAAAAGTATCAGTCTGAACATCAATAACACGTCTCACACACGCATTCATAATTCCAAACTAATTACACATTATTGATGAGATATGACTATATATCTCTAATATTTTAGAGCTAGGAAAAATCTCTACAAACCGCGTAATCAAGCCTTCGGCTTTTGGCCGAACTTGCATCTTCATTTTCTGCCTTTTGTGTTCTCTCCGGTATCCTTAGGCACTGACTGCAGTTAAATGAGCACTTCGAAACTGAAATTTGTAAGTCGGTACCTTCATCTACCATATTTTTAGTTGCTTTTAGTTGCGCGTACATATTTAGTGTTGACATTCTGTTGAGCGAAATCTGCAAACTAAAAATGCAAAAAATGTAAAAAAAAAACTCTCGAAATTGGAAATTTTAAAATTAAAATTTCCTGTACGTTCACTGATCAAAAGTAACTCTAAAGAAGCGCGCAGACTGAAATTATATGATCTTCCTTCTTCCCTTTCGTCTTCAAGACCAGAGTTGAAATCTTTAGCTGGAAACACATTGAGTCGGAAGTTCTGGATGCTGTTGCTGTCATCACACGGCTTTGGAAGATACATGAACGCATGGAAATGTACGAGCACAAACGGAAAAAGAAATATGACAGTGAGTATTACTTTGCATAAGAGTAGTCTCGTTGAATATTCCACTGATATGAAACAGTCCCAAAATGTCCACAATGTTGTCACCGCAACCAACCCTGCAAAGTCCATTACACAATTAAATGCCATCAGCAGTGTCACCGACGTTTTGTGTGACTACTCCATCCGTGGAATGGCCATGACTTTTCCACGGAGTATTGCTGCGGAAGAAGGGCGCTCCTTTATATCATACTCATTCTGATATATTTCTTGTTTTAATCACTTTGTCTCAATTTTCAACTTTTGTCAGAAACTGAACAAGTTAATAATAGACAACAACCACCTCTTCCGAGCCCATAGCCTGAGAGTGTAGCTCCGTAGCTCAGTAATAATAAAAACAAACTCTAATCGAAAGAAGTATTCGAGAGAATATACAAAATTATGACTTCGAACTATCAGAGACATAACAGAAAAGAGGGGATCTACAAAATTAGCGAAAAGAGCCACCGTTAAAGGATGGTCAACATGACGAATAAAATCAATTGTCAGTCATATTGATACTACGAATACCAATGTTGCAAACTTGAACAGATTTTCCCGACACTGCAAGACAAGAAGTGATACACTCCTCTACACTGCGGACAATCGAGTGATGTTGGCTGTATCGCTCTTGTCCAGTAAAAATTTTCTAACCAGATTTCATAACAAAACATGAAGTTTAGCCCAACAATACTTTCTGCTGAGCACATGGGCGTCGTGCAGTTGCCTGGCACAATGCAACTTCATAACTATTGAGCTGGCGAAGTAGGATAAGTCGACTGGGGGGTTAGGTATTGTTCAAAATACGGGGATCAACATAACTTCAATTTCGTTTGTATTATTCGGAGAAAAACAGGATTCATTGCTTAGAGCGTCATTTAATCAAATAAAATTTGTAGATAATTGATTTCTTACCGATTATTCACGTTCAATTCGATGAATTCAAGCTGGATCCTCTCTGCTACTTCGACGACTTCCAATATGGAAATGCATTGTTCACCAATCACCACAACTTTTATCTTTCCGAGGGAAATATACGAAGTACAAAATGTAATGCAAGCTGGAACAGGAATAATTGTGAAATTGCACGATGTTCGAAAGTAACATCCAGTTTAAGATTAGGGTTCGTTTGTACATATTATTTAAAGTCTGTTTTCTCGAGTACGTCTTTCGAAAACGTATGAAATTCGAATTTGGACGAGGGAATCGCAGAATTGTGTATAATTAGGCTTTCTACACTTGCATATTTGTTCTACATTGATGACCGTTCTCGCATCTTGAATCCGGAGCTCGATTTCTGATTGGCCAATAGTCAGGAAACTGGCTGTAACGACACGGCGTTCCTCGTTGTCTTCCTTGGTCGTTCTCGTGAATACTTCACTTCTTCACCTCTTCAAGACAAACGAACGAAGTTGATTTGATGGTTTTGGTTGTTTCGTTTGTTGCGTATCGTATTGTTTGCCATTGTATTTAAGCGGTGTGACTGTTCAGTATAACCGGCAAAATGTCTGACATTAGTAAAGAAGAATTAAAAAAAGAAATCGCAGGTAAAAAACCGTATTTATTGTCATATTCTAGCGTGTACTTCGTCACATATTTCATTTATTCCGTTCGCCCGTGTTTTATTACTTTTCTTACGAACAGTTGGCTTGCGTCTACACTATAGCAATGGCTACTGTATGAATTAGACGCCAATGAAAGAAAAAACACATTTGCGTTATTTTCGCGTAATTTTCGTTGTTTTTATACGTGTAACTGCGGTATGAATTCTGTTATTTAGATACTCGCCGGCGATATTGCTAAATAGTGTTAATAATTATTGTATTTTGATTTTGGAAACCCGTCAGTCATCGTGTTTTAGCGATGTATTCATTTTGAAATTGGAACTATATCTCTGTTTCGACAAATTAGTCGGAATAAAATAACTGAAATCGCTTATTCTTTTTCGTTAATGCGAGTTGCTTCTCAACTACGTACATGAGAATTCATAGAAGCTAAGTTACCGTAAATAACTTCTACCTGTTCTTGGTTTCAGCGATCCTGAAAGACGGTGATCTCAGTTCCATAACCTCGAAAAAAGTTAGGCAAGATATAGAAAAGAAGTTAGACATTGATCTTTCATCAAGGTATGTTGTAACCGAATTTGCTTGTATTCTGTTCGAGGTAATTTGGTAACTGTAATGTGTTATATTTCATTTAACAGACGAAAAGAAGTCGATGAACTAGTTATGGATTATATTGAGAAAGGCAAAAGTAAGAAAAATGGCAACGTAGAAGACGACGAAGAGGAAGAAGAGGAAGAAAACGAGGAAGAAGACGAAGAAGATGACGAGGAAGAGGAGGAAGTAAAGAAACCAAAACGTTCTCAAAAGAAAAGCGGTGGTCCTCCTGCCAAAAAATATAAAAGTGGTTCTAGCGACGAAAGTGAAGACGCTTCTGAGGGAGTAAGTGCTATTTCATTCGAGTTTTTTGCAACGTAACTGTCGTGATGCTCGAGATTATTATTGGGTATCTTTTCAGGAAAATGATGACGAATATTCTCCTAAGAAGAAAGCTGCTAAGAAACCCGCGAAACGAGGAGCCGCCGGTAGAAAGAAGAAAGGTGGTTCAGACGACGACAGTGATGAAGACTGGGGAAAAGGAAAGAAGAAAGGCGGTGGAGCTAAGAAAGCCGGCGTAAGTACTCTTTACATTTCCTGCGTTTGATCCTCGCGATCGTATCACTAACCAAGTGTTGTATTTTAGGGCGCCAAACGCGGCGGTGGTGGTTACACGAAACCGATTAAGTTAAGTCCCGAATTGTCTGCCCTGGTTGGCGAAAATGAGATGCCAAGGCACGAGGTTGTTAAACGGATTTGGGCTATAATCAAAGAACGCAATCTTTACGTGAGTATCGTATTGGTATTTGATATTATTTCCAACTCGTGTACTCGAACTGCCGCATTGACTGAGAATTTTGCATTTTTATAGGACCCTAAAAATAAACAGTTTGCCATCTGTGATGATGAACTCCTGAAAGTTTTCGGTAAGTTCAACTATTGGTTGTATTATCTTTTTATAACGTATTCAACTTGCTAATTATTGGAGCTTTGTTTAGGAGTCAAACGTTTCCGTACATTTGGTATGATGAAATTCCTGAAAAATCATTTCCGAACTGACTAAATTCAGAGAAGAAGGTCGCATTCGGACTCTAGATTATTTTTTCTTTTTTTGTGACTGTGTTGTACTTGATTTAGATTTATGTTTTGACCTATTCCGTTTAGGTATTTTATTTTTTTCTTGTTCGTTGTGCAAATTCTGTTTACAATACGATTTAATAATTAGTGGTAGCATTTAAAAAAAAAACGTGAAAATGTGCATCATGTCGGGAAGAGAATATTATTTAAGTTGTAGTAATGTTGCTGTAAATTGAGTATGGAGTAGAGATTGTATTTGTTGTTATTTTATGCGTTCAAAATTCCGCTTTGAAATCGTATCCAATGAATCCTGGCCTAAACATGACCGAATCGTTACTTGAATGTCGAACCGCTGACTATTTGTGCACAACTCAAGTTTCTTGATTCTGTATGCGTTACAATTGCTACTCGGTTAGTTCAGTGTTGATCATCTATTACTTACGATGTTTTAAATAAGGTTACTGTCTTAAGATCCGTATTGTATAAACTATCTTGCACTAGCGTTTATTTTCCTCTGTCTCTTAAATTTAAGCCGATTGCATTTTTAAATTCTAAGTTTAATGACATGGAAAAGAAAAAGAATTTTAATTTTACTCCAACTGTATTCTTAGTCCTATTTATTCCTCAATAAAAAGTATTGTGTACGGATTGAAGGTACTTCTGTTGGTTGAATACGTATTGGCTGTTGGTTCATGTGAGGGGTAGATTGTCTCAGCTTGCGAATTGAGTGAAATTATACTCGCTGGGTGAACATGATTAGGGAATCGGGCACAGGATTTGCGACTGGAAAATGTGAGGGAAACGGTCGTTTAGTGTTTCGTTGATTTCAACAAAAGGTTATGCAAAGTGGACGTTGATTATGATGTCAGAGTTTAGTTCACATTCACAGGAAACTGAAGAACATAACTCGGGAGCACGTTACAAAATGCTGGTGTTGGAAGCTCAGGAAGTTTTTATAGTATATCGAACTACATCATTCCAATGTGATGTATAGCTTCTGTGGTCAATAGAAAGTTTGTAGTGGACACATAGTAGATTTGACGGTGTTGAAGGAACATTCATGGTGTTTTTTCTGAAGAGGACTCCGAGCATATAGGTGTCGAAGAAATGAATTCTTAGCCCTTTTTCTCACCAGTTCTTTCAGTGTGTACAATCAATTACGATGTGTGATATTTCACTGGAAGGATGAAGATAAAGTATCCAAGGTGTTGAGATGGTTTCCTTAAATTCTTGGTTGTAAGAATTAGTTACGTTAAAGAATGGGGAGTGACATTCATTCGGAACATCTGGTCCCAAATTGAAATCTCAAGTCAGTTATGCGCTAGACATTGATACGGTAAAACGATTGTTACTTTTTTCAGCCGAATTGTTCTCAACAGCTGTTGCATGCATGTTGAAGGTAGTGCTCTTTGCCAGTTTTCAATAACAGAGCTACTTTTGGAAGCACACTTGTGAGGGTACATAGGTATTTTGATACCTTACCCCGCTCTATTTTGTCGGCTAACAGCAAGTCAAAATTTCATACTAAATTAAAAATATCAAGTTCACGAATTCCGCTTCAACTCTCAAATTTTCGACCGAAGGGCGGTTTGCAAAACGACTTCACACAACTATCATAGTATGTGGCAAATTTATAAGTTCCTACCAACAGCCAATCTACACAACAGAGCATTCTAATTAAAACTCGATAACGAAGTTAACTCTCGAAATAACTTCTGTTTTCACCCACTAGTCCAAATCCAAACACACCACAGAAATTCACGATAATAATTTATTTAAAAATAACGGAGACGGTAACAAAGCACTTCCAAACTGTCACCATTCATTCGGGTACAGTGCTATCGGAGTTTCTTGAGCGTACGAATCATCATCGTACAAACAACATAAAACGCTTTCGACAAGTATTAATTCCAAATACAGATCTTTCCTATCAACTCGTAAGACGCTAGCGCATTCCCTTAGCAGCCACAGAAACGAACTAGATAAAACTTCTTCACCTAGTGCATTGAACTGTTCGTAAGACATGCGTCGTCCACCTTCATGGAAAAACCAATATTGAGATGAGGGACTGAATATACGCAATGGCGTAGAATGAACTTCCCTTTTCACGCTCGAGGCTGGATTAAACAACGTGTATTCGGGCTCACATTTTTTACACTTCGGCAGTTTGGGTCTTCCCACGTCTACATATTTATATCGATCATCGTCGATTGTTACTGAAACATCAACACATGCCGGAATGGTGGCTGATTTGGATATAGTTGGTAAATCAGACACAGGCAATTCGTAAGATACAGTCTCTACGGTGTCAGCAAGTCCATCAATCTGTTCGATTTCCATTTCAAGTCTTCTGGCAATGCTGCCAGCCCTGTCAAGTTAAAATGTACGAAATTAGTGAGGTTCAAAACAGAGGAAAACGTAAATACTGAGTCGTCCAAAAGGTACTCACCACTCTTGGTTCAGAATATGCTTTACACTGTAATCCGACAATTTTTTTGATAATATTCTATAACTAGTCTCTGGAACTAAATCTGGATATTTAGTTAATAGAAGTTCAGTGTAACTTTTGTATGGTGTGAGGGAAGGTGGGAAGTCTATATCAATTTTCTCAGTTTTCATGAAGTCACGTTGCAACTGCCTTACTGCATTTTCAATTTGCGTGTGGAGCACCGAATTTATTTCTGCAAAATGAAAAACGAAGTGGAGTTAGAAATCAGATATCGACGAATACGAGCAAAGAAAATGCTTTAAAGTGATTCATTAGTTAGTACCAGAGAAGCTTTGAATATCTGGAAAGAATAATGTGATACTCTTAACAAATAAAAATGCCACATTCGCCTTTTAAATAACGGCTATTTGTTTTCATAACTTACTTTGTCCAATTTTGGGATTACTTCTTTCGGATTTTACTCTATTCCAATACTTCAGAGCGACGTTTTCATTAACCGGACATTGTTCTTGGTTCAGTTGGTTCAGAGCAACATCGAATTCACACAATAATGCTTTTCTACATTCAATATACTTGACCCATGACGTCCACGAAAATAACACAGGCACATCTTCAATCCTTCGTTCTTCATTACGCCTACACGAAATACTGGATTAGAAGAGCATTTTAAAGTAGTGATACTCAAGCACTGAGCGAATAAATAGGAGAGTGAATGAAATATCCGGTTTCTTTCCTTTCTGAAAATATGAAATCAAAAATTCGGCAGGGGAGGGGGCAAGTTGAAACATAATTCGGTTCCTTGACTACACTGTACATACATGATACCACATGTTCAGTTATCATAATTTCAGAGACTCGCTTGGATCGAGTTTATAAAGGAGAAGTAACCTATGCGTTGAATTCTGCTGCGAACGAGGTCTCGAATAATGACCAGAAAAAATAATCTGAAACTATGGCGCTTGGAATCTTTGCTTGGACTCCGCTCAAAATCTAGTCTAAATAACATGATATTATTAAGTTTTTCCCACTTTTTTTTTTTTTTAGGAAGAGGATGGTATTTAGGTTTTTGAAGATTCATTCCGACTCAGCTGAAAACTATTTGGACCCTTCTGAAAAACTTTGAGAGTAATTGGGACTGGATATAAAGCTCATTTAGGGTTGGTTAATATTCCTTTTAAAGATTCATAGCACTTAACATTCATTTGTACGCTCTCAAGACTCACTGAGGCTTACCAGAGGTGACACTATTTACAGACTTCTATGGAAATATTTAAACCCGTACGATCTCTTGAACATTCTGTTTAATCAAAACTCCTTCAGATTCATTAGAAATTACGAAGGCGCGTACAAACTCTTCCGACTCATTTGAACTTTCCAAGGCTCATTCAGACTATGTTAGGACTTGAACAAAGTCTCTCAACACTCGTCTCAAACTCGTTCAGATTCATTCGGTTTCTTTTCAAAATGTCATTCTCATTCCGTCTAGACTTATTAACATGCATTCAGAACTATCCTGAAGTATACATTTCAATCTTACCAGGACATAATTTAATATTTGATTTTGTAAGTCTCATCCAGGCTGTTAATAACCATTCAGACTTTTCAAGAATGAGTCAGGACTAATTACTCAAACTTTTGTGATGAGTTAAGATTGATTTGAAGTCGGAGCCATAAGGACCTTAAGAAGGCATCAAACCAGGTTACAACTTATTGAAATCATATTACCGTTCATTTGATCTCATTAACACTTTCATGTCACATTTAAATTCTTTGTATCAAGACTTGATGAAATTCAATAAAGTTTCATTTAGTCAACGTATCCATAAACAAGATATAGTCCTTCTGGTCTAGTTTTATTCTGAGACCAAATCTATAAAGTCAGTTTAGTTCCATTCCTTGACCACAAGCAACTCTTGAATTTATCCAACAGTTCATAAATTAAAAATTTTACTTAGTTTACTTGTTAACGGTTTCCGCAAATTCTGATTGACGTATTTCGGTAACGTCGTCCAACGAAAACAGCAACTTGAAGGCGCACAATATGTAAGCCATTGCTCGACATTCGTAATCTGGAAAGACTCTATTAGCATAGGAAGCGTGATCCATGTGTGGAGTGAATACTGCCACTAATCCGTGAATAAATTTGGTAAAATCATCTGCACCACACGAATACATAAGAATAATCATGGGTACAGATACTAGACCGATTAATAATGTACCAAAGGGAAAGGACATTTACTAGGTAGACAGAAATCAGAGCAGTATCTCTCGATCAATCGGTGTAAATTCGGAGTCGGTATATCTTTTAACTCAAGGACGGACACAAATTTTCTAATATCCAACTGAAAACCAGCGCGCGTTGACAAAATGCATTCTAATGCTGGCGTAGTCAACAGGTTGATAGGCACAAATCTTTCGGGTTTACTCAATGAAAGGTGACCTTCACACCACCACCTATAAAACACAGAAAATGTGATGTATTGTTACAGAGACCAAATAATAGCACGCGGTGTATTAGCTCGGTCCTTCAACATGTATTTGAGAAGAAATAGGGGAGTCAACCCCTGATCACCTTATGACCCAACCCTCGACCATACTTGCTTCGCTAGGTATACCAGTCTTCCTTTCAGTCCGTTTACCTGTTTCTTAATCTGTTTACTTCATTCTCTCCATATTCATTTATACTATAAAAACCTAGACTCTACCTTCGCCTTCACGGCTATCAAAATAGAAAAAAATAAAATTTGACTCGTTGTTTACCAGAAAATTTATGGGGTAGATCCGTCACCTATACGAAAAGATGAAGCAATTTCAACAGTAGGACAAATGGATAGATAGACACCTGACAAACAAGCAGATAAGCTATCAGCCCCAGCTATCAACTTCCAGGCCTCAATTCGTCTGTTTTACACATTTGTTACTATCTATTTCTCTATCTCACCGATTGACTGACTCACCGTCTGACTAGATCTTTGATTAACAAGTTAGCCAAGCAACTTTTCGGATTTTCAAAGTAGCCAACCTGCCTGCCTTTGAAGCAGTGGATGCCTGTATGTAGCATCTCTAAATAAAGAAACTGCATAGAAATAAAAGTACAGTACCCACCTTAACAGATCCGACAACTGTATGATATCTTCCGTCAACAATAAAGCCACTCTTAGGACGCTAACGAGAACACACATATTCATCGGAATGGATTTATCCTTCAAGTTCCTCTTCTTGTTTAATACTTCATTCTTCAGTGATATTTTTTGATGAGTTGGTATCTCTCCATCCGGTCGACTAGATTTCATTTGTTCTATTCGACTCGCTATTTCATTCAAAAATTTCCGTGCTTTGCCTCTGAACAAAACTCTTTTAAAGGAATAAATTTCCAAGTCAGCAAACAACATCCAAATTATAACTTGACTAAACGAGATAATGGCAACGGACGTACTTTTTTCGTTCCTTGGACCTTCGTTTTAATCCTTCGTCGATGGAGTGTAACGTTGTTTCGGATCCAGAAATCTCCCCTTCACTAGAGAGGAAAACTGATTTGGCATTAGAATTGGAAGATGCATCCAAACTTTCAGAATCAGATAGTTTTGATACAGCAAGTTTTCTCTGTAAAGAACAACAGATGTATTTATTATAAGTGCGATAGAACTTTGAAGGTCCCAGAATTTTCCTGAAATAGGCAAAATAAACCCAGCTCAAAGGGATAGGTCACCTGTTTATGTCGAAGACTAGACTTCGAAGAAGCAGAACTATCAGTATCATTTTCATCTTCTTCGATTTTTGGCTTCTTCGTTTTTCGGTGTCGTCGCCAACTAAAGATATCTCGAAAAAAAGTTTTTCGTAAATTCGGCACACCGTACAAGGCTTCCGCATCGCTGTAAGTAAGGTCGGCATACGAACATTCACATCGAAATTCTCTATTACTCGAGTTGTGCACATGATATTTTTTTCAAAAATATACGAACCTATTTTTGAAGCCGATTGGCAGCGCAGGAATCTTTCTTTTGGTTTTGGAAAAAAATGCGATTTGTCCACGTTTTAGATACGAAGCCCATAACTGAAAGGCAACAACCTTCAAACTAGAATTCGCACCCAATTCAATCAATTCTTCTACTAAGCCTTTTAATATCAAGTTATAGCATTCAAAGGACGTTAATTTGCTTCCTGAAAAGAATAAGATGTGGGACACATAACTTGAACATATTACACAGGTAAAATCGCTGTGCTCACTCGATAACGAACCTTCTTCTTTTTTATGCGAAATTATCTCTTCTTTTTCTTCAACGTCCAGCTGAGGACCGTCAGTAAAAAACTCGAATGACTGTTCTTGAATATCCTACAAGGAGATATACAAAATGTTTGAGCATTGAGATAGATAACTTGCCGATGAGTTCAACTGCTATAATCTAAAATAATGTGAATAACCTGAGACTGAGTATCGCAGTTATTACAGATGTAGTAGCCAGACTGTCTTGTAAAATCAACGCATCCGCAAACATTGCAGGGCACCGAAGACATGTTGGCTGATAAGAGATAGTACTACTCCCTTTTAGAAGAGGACAGCAACACAGGTAACTATAGTTTGAGGGATAATATGTAAGAAAATCCAGATTATTTCAACATTTTCGTTAAATTTCCGAATTTGAAACACAAATAAGTACAAAATTCATCATCAGAGCGACTTGTGGAAAAATTTTATTTTTGCCGTTTGCCGCAATTTCCCGCTCCGCACTCCGCTCCTCCACTCCTGCAGTTTCTTTATTTTGGAATTTGGCATTAGGCTTTTCTCTTCGCGTCGTTCGCGTTCACATTTTTTTTACATATTATTTTTTGGACAACTAGAAATTATGTGCATCTGCGATAAAAAGAAGATCTTGGATATATATGATTTTAAGTCCTTTTTTTTAAAAACTTACTGATCCGTACTTGTGCTGTACCGTCTGGGAAAAGTGACCTAATATAAGTAAATATTTAGATGTTTTTTTCAGGACGCATCCTAGTAAAGCTACTAATTCTAATGCTTGCACTTCATCTAATTATCATGTAATTTAATGTCAATTGGAGGAGTAGGTATTATCGGTAATTCCAGGGTGATGATAACATCACATGAGTAATAGGTAAGTGAGTTCATCAGAGTTCATTAATTCTAGTTTCGTTAGTTTCCTTTCTTATTTTCTTTTCTTTTTACATTCCGATTTTCTTTTTGAATGTAACACCATTAGATTATTTGTGCCTGGCTTCAGAATTTGATCACTGTCGCATAAAAACATGGTAAACGTTATTGCATTCGGTTAGACTCGCTGCTGTTCTCTAGCATTCGATGCATCTATCTCAAAGTGTACCATAACCAATGAGTAAAATTTCGCATAAATTTGTGTTACGATGTTTGTATGAAAGCAACGTGTATGAGAACTAAAGTTATTTTATAAGAGATTATATTAACTATTGCGCTAAATAGTAATGATTTTCGTTTTGATTTCTTTCAGGGCCTGCTATCAATTTTGAAGCGATTTAGATCAAACTCTGTGAAGGAGTTGAGAATTTTATTGCTTGGATTAGATAATGCTGGGAAGACAACAATTCTGAAACAACTGGCTTCTGAAGACATCAGTCACATCACGCCAACGCAGGGTTTCAATATTAAATCTGTTCAAACCGAAGGCATTAAGCTGAATGTTTGGGATATAGGGGGCCAACGGAAATTGAGACCATACTGGCGAAATTATTTTGGGAACACTGATGTTTTGGTTAGTCAAATGTAATTCTCTATTCGCACCCCAAAAAATTCCCCGTTGACAGAAATGACACGTTAATGTCATTGTTATATTCGAGATGGTCATATATGAAATAGACGCGTCTAACCACATTGAAAATAGTGGCATACTTATATTTCTTTTATCATTTTTTGCGATTTTAAATGAAGAATTATGTTGTTTGTTTTTCTTTAGATATATGTAGTAGACAGTGCTGATCGTAAACGACTACAAGAAACTGGCTACGAGTTGAATGAATTATTGTCTGATGATAAATTGAATCGAGTACCTGTTCTGGTCTATGCTAATAAACAAGATCTATTGCATGCAGCTTCAGCGGCAGAAATAGCCCACTCGTTGAATTTGCATCTAATCAAAGATAGACCGTGGCAAATACAAGCCTGTTCAGCTGTACAAGCGGAAGGCGTTCAGGTTGATGAAGTTTTGAAATACCACCTAATCTGTGGAAGTACTTTTATTTTAACTAATTAGCTATTGTCTATTTTCTTTCTCACAGGAAGGCATGGAATGGATCAGTCAGAACATGAAAAAGAAGTAAACTCACGTTTTGTTTTATACTCAGCACGTTCACTTTCTCTTGAGATCTCTCACTGTGATCAATATTCTAGTCATTTAAGGTTTCCTAAAGCAATGTTTACTTGCATTCCACTTATAAACTTGTCAGTATTACGTGATTTTTCACACTGCAGGTCATGTTCTATTTTTTACTATTTTTTTTGAGCAGTGTACCACAATCGGTACAGCTGGTGACTGTTTTCGAATGTTGGTAAGGAAAATGGTTGTATCCTAATTTGTTGCAATACTATATGCTGTGATGTTGAAACCGTCCAAATAAATAGTTTCAGTTCTCTGTCTTAGAGTTCATAATTTAATATTTTTCAGTCGTTATTGCACATAATAAGAAAGTCGTATAAAAATCACGAGTATCTGAAACGTAAAAATAATGAAATGCATTATTTGTTACCTTATAATAATAATTTGGTAATGAAAATCTATACATTTATAAATTAGAAGTATATCACAAAAAATCTCATAATTCTTCGCCGTGGCTACTTTCGGTTGTAAATCTAACATCTTCGTCGAAAAATCGCTGGCAGTCAACGGGATATTGTGCCTGAAACGCATACATCAAAATTATATTCTCCGAATGGTAATTTTACTGCATCTTTGAGTACAATGGCGTAAAACATCAGCATCTGAAAAGAATACGTACCTCGCAGACATGATCTTCGGTGGCAGCGTTGTACAATTTCCAAAATGGTGTTCCAGTTCTTCCCGACAGGTACCACGATGCTATCAGACTGTTATTTGAGGTTGACAGAATTAGTCTCAGCTTGAGTGATATCAAAATATTGTATTTAACAAAACGAGATTTACCTTGATAATTTAACGACTCCGGGCTTCAGACCACTTTTGGCGGGAGAACTATCTTTCTGGTTCAAGTAACAGATTAATCTTCTATCGCACTGTGGATTCTTAATGGTAAATTTGTAAGCTCGCCATACTCGTAAAATTGGTTCTATCAGTTCGCCATTTAGTAGTTCTGATAATTTACTACTAATGTCTTGGGAACTTAAATGTGACATGCTTAATAAATTCTTGTTTTCACCTAATTTAAATAAGTCCTAGAAATAGAAAAATTGAAATTAAAATAATTGAATTCATTGACAAATTAACAAGTAGTTATTTTAAAGCTATCCGAGCTCTTGGCCCACTGATGCACATCATCTAAATCGGCTGTAACGCAAGAAACCATTTCTGCGGCAGAGATGTCCCGATTAACAAAATGCCTTACTCGAGGTAACGGTTTTTAGATCCAAAAGTGCCTCGTGTGAGACTTGTAACAAAATAATTGCTAACCCATTTTGAGATTTTCTTTTCTAATTTACTCTCAACCCGAGCCCTGGAATCCGCCCTTTCGAGCATTGCCTCAGAGACGTTGGGGAGGCTTGTTAGGGCTGTCTTAGCCCTCTTCCCTTTTGACCAAAAAATCAGCCTAGATCGAAATCTGGCGAGTCCGAGACCAACACGCTATCCACTCGGCCAACTAGACCCCATACCCACTTTGAGATTAATCTGCGTTTTGATGGATTGAAAATGGATACACTTGTTTCCCCCACAAATCTCATTTCTAGCGTTCCTGTGTACTGAAACTGTGCGACTAATTTTCTGTCAATAGGTATATGTGACTGTAGCTGCAGGTACATCGTAATTAGGACAAGCATGTCTAATCAAAAGCAGGGGCGGATTAACCCTTTCTGGCGTAGGAAGCAATATCAAGATTGGCACTCTCAGCACCCTGCGTTTGTGTTGAAAAACATTTTTTTCGCTCCCTGATGACGCCCTTCTCTTTTTCGCGCCCTAAGCAAATGCTTTCCATGCTTACGCCTTAATCCGCTCCTGATCAAAAGATTACTGTAATTATAATTATTTCAGCTTACTTGAATATATAATACAGCGGGCCTAATATATTTGCCCGAATTAATTTTCAATCCGAAATGTCTTTTACAAATGGCGTCTGTAATCAGAGCTATCGATTCGGCTGGTTTTGTAGGATCGAAGTACACCGATTTCGAATATCCTTGCGCCTTGAGGAAGCTGTTTCCGACGTATTTTAAATTGGCTACATATCTGTTAAAACAAGAAGAACAAAAAAATGAATAAAAACTTGTTTATTTTATTACCTATGAAAAAATAACACCCTAGACAACATCGTACGGTATGCAATGTCCAGACTAATTTGCATTATCGTATAGTCAAAGAGGTCAACGATCTAGACAGGCCCAAGGTGTTAATTCACTAATATTCACGAGCACGAATTCGAGAGTAACTGTTTGTCATAGGCAAAAGAAGGTGAACACCACCAACAGAAGTGGTACCCAATTGCACGAATATTATAATAAGTATCTGTATTTGAACACAACCCGTTTTGGACCATACATTTATAGAAAACGAAGTTTCAACTGCTGGAACTTCCAAGTTGTTAGATTATCTGATGTGACAGAATATCGCGCAATTCTTCAAATCGTACACACGGTACTTCGTTGCTTGGTAGATATTTTAATATTAGGTACCCGATGCGCAATCAGTTACCCTCTAGTTACCCTCAGATTACCCTTGTTTCTCTTTAGTTATCCGGGTAACTGGCGGGATATTATGCAATTAGTTATACCCTCTAGTTATCAGCGGCGGAAAAGTTACCCATTTTTGTTACCCTCAATTACCCTCAGATTACTCTTGTTCCCCTCTGTAGTTCCCCTTGTTCCCCTTTAGTTATCCGGGTAACTGGAGGGATTTTGCGCATCAGGTATACCTACCAATCAGTCAATAAAATATTCCGATTGTAAATCGTATCCACACGAATGGTACAACTTGAGTAAACTGACCAGCCCTACTTAAAAAGTGGCGACAGACGATTCTTTCCTAATCCTTATGCATAATTCATATTCATTAGGTAATGAAAACTGATAAATTGCACTGATATATCTAGTAGCATAAAAAGCGAGGATATTGTTCGCTTTTTGTAGTAAGTACTTACATTGAGATACACTGTTTATACACTATAGGCATTTGTCAGAAGTCGCTTAACGGGGTGATTTTCAGCAAAAAATTAAACTAACTTGTATTCCACTTTCTCCTTGTATCCATTACTGCAGAATAACAGGTATCACTTTCCATTCAAGTTTTGACTTGAAGTTATAAGATTTCATGGAGTGAATCATAAGCATGCATCATTAATGCCAAGTCATCTCTACATAGATTAGAATCCAGTTCAGCTAAACTGATTTGATTCTTGTTCCCTCAATTTTGCTTCGTTATCGTTACAACCCTGGTTATGTTGATTCTTTGACAGACTTTGGGAACTCATAACTCGTGCGCAGGGTCAGCACTACAGGAGGGTACACCTCAATCATTTTCCAAATCGGCATTTTTAGCAAAATTCAATAGCTTGTCGGCCAAACTGCACAACTGAAGAGTTTTGTGATTCTCTGTTAAAATTTGTAGGAATCGTCGGTATTCTTGCCTTTTATCTCCCCCCCCCACGTTACGTTCGTGCCGGCTCTCTTTGTGTGAAAATTTGGTGTTATTTGGGCGCAGATTACCTGATTGTTAAGCTTATTGTGAAACATGAAAAACTTTAGAATGGATTTACCCGCCTGTAATAACCGCGCGTATCAGTCGAATTGGTGACTCATTTATGCTTCTTACAAGACTGGTTGATTATTTAAAAAAATAAAATAAAAAAAACACTTCGTTTATCAAGTTATTTTATTTCTTACTTATTCTTTCCACTCGGAACATGCTAGAGCGTGACCCGATTCGAGTTAACGGTACTCTTGAAACTGTACGTCCTTCTATGATCATCCCGTTACAGAAGACGAACTGGTGAATTTGTTAATCTTTATTTTTACCGACTTTTCGAAGAATTCGAAAGGAGGTATTGTTTTTGTTCATAGGGTGGGGGTTTGAGGTCAGAGTGAATTTTCTTTACGTTTTGAGGTGTGAGGAGTTCGAAAATATCATTCATTCAATTTCAGGTATCCTTATATATATATATATATATATAGGTATATATATGTACAAAATTTTGAAACTGGAATAGCTCGAAGAGTGTAGGATCGAATTTTATGAAAATCAGATATGTTATAGAACAGCACTTGAAGTTGTGCATGTGAAATTTTGGTGAGGATTCGCCGAAAGGGGCTGTGGGGAGAGGGTCAAACATTTCTTTCGATTATTTCTCATCATCTCAGCTTGGGGACGAAAAATATACTGGAACTCATTTGAAGAAAATTTTATTTTACATATTTTTAGTTATTATCATTTTTTCAGCACCCCAAAGGGGAGGGAGATAACCGGGGTAGAAAATTGGGGTTTAGTGTTAAAAATGTGGTCAATTTTTCTACGTGTCGAAAATGTCGAGATATCGACCTTTCGATATAATGCGTTTATTCAGATTCATTCCCAACAATAGTTGTTAGTCGTCGGTACTGCTATTGTTAGCAAGATAAGCAGTTACTGGTATCAGTTCTTTTATTTGAACTCTGTCCATGTAAATTCGTGTTGCCTGCATTTGAACTACCACGCGTCTAAATTCGTGCTGTGTGTATTTGAACTATTTGTGTTTGTTTTGAAGTGCGTCGCTTGTTTTCCTTTAACGTTATCCCATTTTTGCTGTTGTTGAGTTTTTGTTTTATTTTCGAGATCTCTGTTATGGTTGTTTTTATGGTTAAAAGTTCCTCTTAGTTATTTTTTTCGGTTTTTTCTTCTGTTTCTATTCTGTTGAATTTTTTCCATACAGCTTTCATTTTTCCTAGTCATCGCCTCCTTTTTTCTATTATTATTATTATTATTATTATTACTAATATTATTATTTGCTGATTTGGGATTTTTCTTTTATTTTTCAGGATTTTTTTTATGTAAGATACTAAATTTGAAAAGTCGGTACTGCTGTCGCTGCTGCGACAGCGTTTTTTTTTTTTGGCTCTTATCGATTGGTGAACTCCGGGAATTCGTATTTTAGCTATAGACTGAGAGAAGTATCCCACAGAAGCGGCCAGTGGGTACGGTCCTGAGCACAAAAATGCGACCGGTGGTAGTTATAAAAGTGCCGATGTATTGACAGGGAAAGGAAAGATTCCATCAAGGTTGCTCGATGCGCAATCAGTTACCATCCAGTTACCCAGTCACTTGCGGAAAATTTACCCATTTGTTACTCTTAGGTTACCCTCATATTACCCTTTTTTCCCTTTAGTTACCCGGGTAACTGGCAGGATACTACACAATTAGTTACCCTCCAGTTACCCGTGGTGGAAAAGTTACCCATTACCCTCAGATTACCTTTGTTCCCTTTTAGTTACCCGGGTAACTGATGGGATTTTGCGCATCGGGTGATCAGTGAAAAAAAATTTAATGATTTAGAATAATCCATTTTCCAGGGGGAAAAAAGGGTTATTGTTGGCCTGTTTTATACCTTCAGCTATCAACTCTCCACCCCTTTCAAAAAGTCTGTCAATCAGATTCTTTTGAAAAGAAGAAAACTCGTTTAATTTTTAGCTAGGAAATATTTTTTTGTATCTTGCCTCTCCCCATACTGTTCGATTATTCATCCCTCAATGAGTCCTAAGGGTAACCTTCTGATTAGGTTTGCTACTTATTCAAGCATGTAACCGGTTCAAGTTGCTGCGTACCCCTCTTACTACCCTGCGCAATTCGGCAAAAGACATTCCTTACATCACGTGTCCTAAGATCTAGCCCGCCACACAGTGTGATGGGATTGAAATCTGGATCGTCATAATTAAAAAATGGAGCACTGTCACTGAACCTTCTTCTGTTGGACCGTGGTTATTCATTTTCCAAAGTTGATTTGTACAGTCAGGGTACGAGGGGGCTTAAATCACACAATCGGAAAATGTATATCAGGGGTCTCCAACCTACGGCCCGCAGGCCAAATGCGGCTCGCGAACGGATTTTAAGCGGTCCGCGGGAAATTTTTAGGTAGTAAAATATTTGGCACTTCGAAAATGTATTCCTAGTTTAGAAATTTCAACGTCAACTACAGGCGAAATACTCGCCTACTTTTTGCCCTTTCTGTTTTCTAACCCTCTTTGCAAAACGCCAAATCCAAATCAGCTGTTGACAGGCAGCGGCGATTTTTTTCAGCCAGCAACATTCCATAGCCCCCAAACCCCCCGGAATATTGCTGTCCCTCCAGGCCTTCTACATTTTTCAACATGGCTTTTGGTCAAAAAAGGTTGGAGAGCCCTGATGTATATTAATGGAACCACTAAAGTGCATTTGCTACGTCTCTGTTATACAAATTTCAATATTCTTAGGGGTCTTCGCGTTCCAGTAGAAGCTCGGTGAGAAAGGGATGGCGGAAAAGAGATGAGAATAGGGCGTGTAATACACCCTCCCAGACCGATCGCTCACTGGAAATTTTTAGTAAATTCGAAGTCATTCGACAAAATTGCGTACATTGAAAGCTTTTCCTGCCTGAAAACTTAGATCATAACTTTGGCCTCACAATGATGACTGAGTAAAGATAAGTAGGTACTTGGAGTTCTGAGCAAAATTTGCTCCTACACTGTTTTTTTTTATTGACATTGAAAATAAAAATGCTTAACGAAGTTTGCTTTTAAATTTCTTCAACTCACTGGAAAGACTGGGATACAATCTACAAAGAATTTTCAACGTTCATGAGAATGCTACCCAATTTTTCTTGCTTGAGGAAGGAGAAACACTACTTAAAACTTTTCAATGTTCATTTCAAAAATTTTAATCCTCCCAAACTTGTTTTTGAGATTCTGTGAGGCTGTTGTTCAAGACTAATTGACTGTTTAAGACAAGGCCGTAACCGGGTGGAGGGGGGCTGCTACTTTGCTGTTGCTGTTTTTTGCATCCCGATGCGCAAAATCCCACCAATTATCCGGGTAACTAAAGGGGAACAATGGTAATCTGAGGGCAACCGAGGGTAACTAATTGCGTAGTAGGACGCATGCACCGTTGCGGCACGGAGAAATGGGGGTTCGGGCCTGGCCTCAAAGCGTCCCTCCGGTCACTGATGCGATACTCGAAAGGGTAGTTTCCGGGACCGGAGGTGCTGTGTCATAAAGGCCACTTTGGCATGCGTGCATCGCCATATGTCCCACCACACCATCCCGCCACTTACCCGGGTAGCTAAAGGGGAACAAGGGTAATCTGAGAGTAATATGAGGGTAACCCGGGAGTAACAAATGAGTAAATTTTCCGCGGGTAACTGGGTAACTAGAGGGTAACTGATTGCGCATCGGGATGGTTGTGCCGTTGACCGTCAACTAAAATACTACCTACCATTTTTTTCAGGAAATGAACCTAAAAGCTGAAGAACCGTCATTTTCATGTGGTAGTTGCGAGGGCAGGGGGAGAGAATTTAATGTAGAAAAGTTAACTTTGTGACATTGAGGCTTAAATTTCATTACATGAGCGATGAGCCAAAACAGCAGTTGAGGAATGAGAAGTGAAAAAAGAGACCTAAGTAAAAATGAACACAATAGTTCATGAGTCTGAATTTACCATTCACCCAGGTAATTTTTAGGGTTTTTTCTTCTCTTCTGGAGTGTTGGGGCACATCGGCACATGTCTACTAATAAGAAAAAACTGAACGTCAATTTCAGAGGTGGAAATGAATTCGGAATAAAATTTATTCAATCAGAATCCGAATTTTTAGATTCTGAATCATTTTGTCGTGGTTTTGGATTCTATTTTTCCACTGAATTCGCCAGGATTTTGTTTTCCACAGAGTTTGTGTTCATATTCTGAATTCATACCCGGATTTTAAATTCGTATTAGAATTTTAAATCCTGAATCAGGATTCTGAGTCCATATTAGAATTCTAACTTTTCACCGACTACATCAATATTCCAAAACGATTAGCTCGGTATCTATTTTTTCTAAGGGTTCTTTGAATTCTTCTTGAATTTTAGAATCCTTTTCCCCGTTTTCATGATAAAATCTAGATTCTAGAACTCGGATTCCAGGATTCACCTTTAAATGAATTAAGTTTCTAGAATCCACTTTGCTGTACTCGAATTCGGAATTTTGGATTTTGCACTCGATCACAGATTTGGATTTTCGAATGCTACACATTTTTTTGCGGATTCTTTACAATTTTGGTTTATTTTGGGAAAGTCGCTGTCGTCGGCCCGAATGGGCAGTCCTGGGAAGGGGAGGCTGCACACTGGGGTGTTCCTTATTTTACAAGTTTTCGCCAGTTGATTAGGGTCGCAGTGAAATTGGTTCCAATAGACCTAGAAACCCAACGTAAAAAAATTTGAGCTCAATCTGAGGTCATTAACCCGGGCCGCTTTGACCTTGAAATTATGTGTAATACAAGAAATTTTACAAAAAAAAACACAAAAAAACGCGAATATCTCGGAACATATTAACTTTAGGATCAAAATGCATATAACATAAAATGTTCCTTGTTAAATTTCCTATAAAAAAGATACCATTCAACTTTTCTCTAAAACGCATATTTACCGAGATAATCGTAATAATGTGTGAAAGTTTCAAGGAACGTTGATTTTATTTTTTCTTTCATAACTGATCTTCACTCGCTAAATCAGTTATCTAAAAAAATATTCACTTTAGAACCAAAATGCAAATAATATAAAATATTCGCCGTTAAATTTTCTGTAAATAGATTCTATACAACATATCTTCAGAAAGCATATTTATCGAGATAATCGCAAAAATGAGTGAAATTTTCGAAAAACAGAGGCTTTTTTATTATTTTACGTCTGAAATATCTATTAATTGTGGGTAATGAGTCTCTGTCTACTGGGGCAAGCGTAGCAGTTACCCCCCCCCCTGGCTACGCCCATGACAGTTTGTTGAGTACCTACCACAGAGTAGACCTCGGATAGGGGTCTGGTTGACCGAGTGGATAGCGCGCTGGTCTCAGAATCCGGAGAGGTCTCGGGTTCGAGCCCACGTAGCAACTCGCTACATTTCGACCTAGGCCGGTTTTTCGGCATGAAGTGAAGAGGGCTGAAACAGCCGTGACAGCCTCCCCGATGTCTCTGAGGCAATGTTCGAAAGGGCGGATTCCAGGGCTCGGGTTGAGAGCAAAATTAGAAAAGGAATCTATGTATTTCAATAATAGTGACATAGCGCATGAAACAGCGATTTGCCCATAGAAAATGACCCTGAATTCTGAGAACACGTGACTGTTCCTTAACAGCGCAACGTTATATTTTAGGTGCACACTGTTGACTATTGTTGTTAGACATACATACATAATCCGAAGTCTATTCTATAGGAGATGCCCCAACAAACAACTGTCACGGGCGTAGTGAGATGAGGGCTGAAGTTATACTGTAGTGTGCGTTACCCGACATAAATAGATATTCAGCCATAAAATGATTTAAAAAAAAAAACGAACATACTTTTCGAAAATTCCACTCATTTTTGAGATTACCTTGATAAATATGTTTTCTAAAGAAATGTTGTATGGAAACCATTTACAGAAAATTTAACGAGGAACATTTTATGTAATTTGCATTTTGGTCCTAAAGTGAATATTTTTTTAGATAACTACGATTTAGCGAGTGAGGATCAGTTATAAAAGAAAAAAATCAACATTCCTCGAAATTTTCACACATTATTGCGATTATCTCGGTAAATATGCGTTTTAGAGAAAAGTTGAGTAGACTCTTTTTTATAGGAAATTTAAGAAGAAACATTTTATGTTATATACATTCTGGTCCTGAAGTTGATATGTTCCGAGATATTCGCGGTTTTTTGTAAAATCTCAGTATTACACATCACTTAGAGGTCAAAGCGGCACGGATTAATGACCTCAGATTGAGCTCAAATTTTTTATAGCAAGTTTCTAGGTCCATTGGAACGAGTTTCAGTGCGACCCTAATCAACTGGCGAAAACTTGTAAAATAAGGGACACCCACTGCACACCCCCGCCCCGTAAAAGATTTATACAACCAGATGGCCATATTTTAAAATACGAGCGAAAGTAAAAAAGAAAAACAGTGGTACCCCCCCAGAAGAAACTTTCTGGTTTAAGACTCGACACAGACTTTTTACGTATTTTCAAAAGACCTGATCAAAGACGGAACAAATTCTTTCATACTAGTTTACAAAAGTAGACGCTCATTAAGACTTTTCCAAATTATTTTAGGATTGGCTAAGACAGTTCAAGTTTTGCTTAAGACTATGATTCCTTTTGGCAATGACTCTTTAGGACTCTTCAAGACTGGTTTATGACTTTCAATACTCTTTCATACCTATTTAAGATAGTTTTCAAGACTCCAGCAGGCCTGTTTGAGACACGGCAAGATGGAGTTTTTAATATTGATTTCTCACACTGGGAAGGGCACTTGCCTCTCGTTGTCCCCTTTCCGTGATCCTCGCCTGCTAAGTGCGTGATTCCGACGCGATCGCTAAATGAGAAGAGAAAAATGATTACCTAGCTTGCGTGGTCGGATCGGAGACATGTTTGACCCACTCTCCGACGAAACTGGATAAACTCTTGATCCATTTACGTCTGAATGAGATATTTTCCATCGATTCGAAGATGCGATCCACTTGGAAGTATCCGTCCTTGTCGACGAACAACTGGAATATGCCTTCGAGGCCGCTCTTCTTCCACACGGTTTCCCCAAATTCGGACGTTTTGAAGTGCTCCCAGTACTCGTAAATGATGTGCATGAACGGGGGCAGGTAATTGGACTTCTCGTGCCTCTTGTGCTCGGACTGGTCTTCCAGCTCGCTGTCCGCGAAATGCACGTGTCCGCTGGGCGCGTTGCTCGTTAACAGGGGCAGCAAGTTCATTAAGCCCTCGAGGCCTCCGCCTTTCAACAGCCCCTCAAAGCCGTTACCATCGCTGGAGCTCTTGTCGGCCGCCGATGAGAGCAGATTCGAGGCCAAGCCCAAAATAGCTCCCCAGTCCGGGCCGGGACTGTGGTCCGGTATCTCGTTGTTCTCGGTCTCGGCAGCTTTATCACCGGCCATACTGGACAGCACGTCGGCCACCTGGCCGATTATTTTCGGATCGAAGCCTTGCGAGTTCTTGCCCAACATTCCGGCGATTCCGGTCAGGATGTCGCCGGCTACGTTTTTGCTGCTCGGTATGTTCATGCCGGAGAGCAGGTCGCCGATCTGTTTGCCGTCCGAGTTCTTAATCGTGTGCAGGATACCGTTCAAGGCGGCCATGCCGGTGCTCTTACCTATGTCCGGGTTCTTCTCCATCGCCTCCTCCAGGAAGGACTTGGCCGCGTCCAGAAAGGGATTTGTTTCGTCCGGCGAGTTGGCCGGGGTGCCGGTCTCGGCGTGCTGCAGCAGATGCCCGTCGAATAGCGCGAAGCATATTAACGTCGCGAATACTAATTTCGACATTTTCCGGAAATTCACCTCCACCGTGACTGGGATCTACGATAAAAACGATTTCCGGGTTACATTAAACAAAAAACAATTAATAAAAGAACTCGCGGATCTGGTCGAATTTTACTACTTTTGTAAAGGTGTTTCGGAGCACGTCGAATGGGGGAGGGGTCACTAGTTGGAAAAGGGGCGCGATGGGCACGTACGAATGTTCAAAAATGTCCAGTTAGAATGAGAAATTTGTAAAACGCGTTTTTTTACGAAAACATTGCTGGGTTCAAGGAGTACGACTGGAAGGTGGAAGAGTTTACGTGTGGAAACGAAACGAAACTGGTTCCAGGTAGTAACTGAACCATCATGCCAGCCATCATTCGTTAGTTGGTTAGCTGTACCTGTTGGCTGTGCGCGGTTCGGTTACTTTGTATAGCCAGGTAGAGCGCGAGCGAGGAAATGACGTGTTCTCCGCTACTCTGGGTCAATATCTACGAGTGCAATGTTCTCGTTCTCGATTTGTGGCAGCGGTCGCGACGGCCGACCATCTCGCGGTCGTCGCGTACCACTATCCCCGGCCACATACTAATTTTCTAGCCACGTTAATCGGAACCGCATTCCAGACGGCCTCTGAAAATACGTTCAGAAGGGTTCGCGAGAGTCAGCAATTCCTGGTTGCATTGCCCTCGCCGCCAGCGGAAGACCCGGCATTTTTGGTGTCGATTCTGCAGAGGAGCTGGCGATGGAGCTAGCCCTCTGAGTCCTCGGAAAGCTCTTCCCCCCAAAAAACATATCTGAAAGAGTTTGTAGCATGTTTTTGATACTAGTTAGCCCTTGATGCGTCCCCTCCCCCACTCTAGGTGGGCTGTTTACGCCTATGGTCGATTTTAAATCCGGATACAAATGACAGACAGCTTGAAAATTGTACACGTACGCGGACCTAATAGGACGATATCGTTCGGGATATTGCATCATGATGATTCAGAACCTTCCGTTATACCCGGAAGTTGAATTTGCCGGCTGATGAAAAAAGCATTCGATGATATGTCATAGTAACAGCATTGAGTCTAGTAAAATTATCCGAAACATTTACAAAGGAATGCAAAATTCTGTTAGGGAAGAATGCCTGAATGCCTCGTAGGGCGTTCCTTATTTTACAAGTTTTCGCCAGTTGATTAGGGTCGCACTGAAACTCGTTCCACTCGCTATAAAAAATTTGAGCTCAATCTGAGGTCATTAATCCGTGCCGCTTTGACCTCGAAGTGATGTGTATAGTAATGAGATTTTACAAAAAACCGCGAATATCTCGGAACATATCAACTTCAGTACCAAAACGCATATAACATAAAATGTTTCTTTTTAAATTTCATATAAAAAAGCGTCTATACAACTTTCCCCTAGAACGCATATTTTCCGCGATAATCGCAAAAATGTGTGAAAGTTTCGAGGAACGTGACTTTTATTTTTTCTTTCATAACCGATCTTTACTAGCTAAATCGCAGTTATCTAAAAAAATATCCACTTTAGGACCAAAACGCAAATAACATAAAATGTTCCTCGTTGAATTTTCTGTGAAAAGATTCGATACAACTTTTTTGTAGAAAAAATATTTATCGAGATAATCGCAAAAATGCGCTGAATTTTCGAAAAACAGTTTTTTAAAATTATTTTACGGCTGAAATATCTATGAATGTCGTGTAAAGCACACTACAATATTTTGTCCCCCCCCCCTGTCTACATCCATGATAGTTTTTTGGGTACCTACTATAGAGTATACCTCGGATTATGCAGTATATCAACAATAGTCAACATTGCACATAAGATATAACATTGAGCTTGTTAAGGAACAGTCACATGTTCTCAGAATTCATTGTCATTTCCTATGGGCAAATCGCTGTTTCCTATTGTTAATTCTACATCATCTCAAGTCCACCATACCGGGTCTTCAACGGAATCTTAGAATACTCAAGACTCAATAAAAACATTGAAATTAGCTACGGCGCATGGATACCTCGTTAACGTTTCAATTTTAGGCTCTTCCGCAAATTTTTTATCACTAGGTCCATCTTCACCCCTTGAACGATGAGATGAAGAAAAACATGTGCAGAAGTGGTTATGTTGCTCATGCGGGTAAAAAAACATAAGCATAGTGACCTTAGCGAAAATTGACACTTTTCAAGTACTGATGTTTCTTACTTGCACGAGCAACATAACCACTTCTGTACATGTTTTTCTTCATCTCATCGTTCAAGGGGTGAAGATGGACACATGCAGAAGTGTTTGCGATTGTTAAAAGCTTGTGTAGGACTGTTGATCTGACCCTATTGATAAAAAATTTGCGGAAGAGGCTAACATTGAAACGTTAACTAGGTATCCATGAGCCACAAGTCATAACTAATTCCAAATTCAATGATTGAAGAAAACCAAACTTTGCGATCTAGGGTTAACAAACTGTTTTATTGAGTCTTGAGCATTCTAAGATTCCGTTGAAGACTTGGTATGGTGGACTAGAGATGATGTATATCAACTATAGGAAACAGCGATTTGCCCATAGGAAATGACCCTGAATTCTGAGAACACGTGACTGTTCCTTAACAGCATAACGTTATATCTTATGCGCAAATTGTTGACTAGCGTTGATATACATACATACGTATAATCCGAGGTCTATTCTGTAGTAGGTACCCAACAAACTGTCATAGGCGTAGCCAGGTGGGGGGGGGGGCGCTTGTCCTGTAGACAGAGACTGAAGTTATATTGTAGTGTGCTTTACCCGACATTAATAGATATTTCAGCCGTAAAATAATTAAAAAACATATATGTTTTTTAAAAATTTCACGCATTCTTGCGATTATATCTCGATAAATATATTTTCTAAAGAAAAGTTGTACTGAATCTTTTTACAGAAAATTTATCGAGGAATATTTTATATTATTTGCATTTTGGTCCTAAAGTGAATATTTTTTCAGATAACTGCGATTTAGCTAGCAAAGATCGGTTATGAAAGAAAAGACGACAAAGAAGACGTTCCTCAAAACTTCCACAAATTTTTGCAATTATCTCGGTAAATATGCGTTCTAGAGGCAAGTTGTATAGACTCTTCTTTATAGGAAATTTAACAAGAAGTATTTTATGTTCCAAGCATTTCGGTCCTGAAGTTGATATGTTCCGAGATATTCGCGGTTTTTTGAAAAATCTCAGTATTACACATAACTTCAAGGTCAAAGCGGCACGGGTTAATGTCTTCAGATTGAGCTCAAACTTTTTATGGCGAGTTTCTAGGTCTATTGGAACAAATTTCAGTGCGCACCTAATTGATTGGCGAACATTTGTAAAATAAGGGACACCTTAATGCTTACTAACGTTAGGTGCATGAGAATGAAATATAATATTCAGTCATATACAAAGACCAAAAGTTGTGCCTATGACTTTTTTTTATTTATCCATATTAGAGTCTTCTAGGGAGACACCAGAAGAAGCTGCTCTTCGCCGTCGCCAAATGAGAAGAGTGTGAAGATTGCCGCCAACTACGGGCGGCGAGCTGCGTACCACAGTAGGTAAGACCATTGTAAGTCGGGTGTTGACGAGATCCACCTCCTCCGCAGTGAGGCAGAACACGAACGGGTCGCAGCCCCTAACGTAGTTGTCGTTGTCATTTCCAGAGAAAGACACAAATCTGAAGTGAAGACTCGTAGTATAGGGGAGATCCAGATTGGCTAGAAAGTATAAGAAATGAATATGTACTAAGATTGTAAGGCCCGCCTCCCCCATAAGGGGAGGTTCGGTTTCGCCAAGAAAATCAAAATTATAGCGGATTGTGTACGGTTCCTGTGGCACCCGCCGAGAAACAATATGGTAAAAACTGGGCAAAACAGGGGACCCCAGGCGAAACAGAAAGCTGTGACTTAAATAATGTAAGATTGTAGATGTATTACATAATATATGGAGCAACCGGCCAAGTACCGGAGTGGCCGCCCCTTTGGGTAAAAAAAAAAATAGAATCTTCTAGGGAAGTTTTATGTTGCCAAATAGGGTAAAGTGCCCTAATATGAGGTGCATAACTCGGAGCGAGAAGAAAAAAATCATCGAAGATACGGCAATATTTTTGGTCGGGATGTATACAGAAAAGTATACCGTATTATGATGCAGGCATTGAAAATTGAATGAATGGTTTAACCTCTGAGGCTCTGAGGGGATGGGGAATTGGCTTACTGTAAATCATATTTATAAGAAAATACATTATAGATAACATTTTGTGTAGGTCCTGAAAATTGCTGAGCTTTATCGACACTACTTCGACCATAATCTGAAGCCTTTTGCATCTACAGTATGAGTGGAGGGGGGGGGGGGGGTCAAGGTTAAAATTTTACAACGAAAAAGGGAGATGATAAATGAAACTAATTAATTGGCATCCCAGTTAATGTCGATGGTATTTTTGTGGGCGATTAGATAAATTTTACGACACGAATGCAACTCTAATTCACTAAATTCGCGACGCGAGCAGAAAATATCAAGAAATGGACAAAACCTCAATACTTACTACGTTATTAGTGCCCCATCATCATCTTTTCGTCTAGTTTCCAATTTTCACCACCTGCAGCGCACCGCTGAACTTTTCTGACACTACTTTGACCATAATCTAAAGCCTCTTGCATCTACAGTATGAAGGGGGGAGAGGGGGTTGTCTAGGATGAACTAACGTAAGAAGTATCGGCAGGTTCCTAAGGTTGCAAAATTTTAAAAATTCATTAATGCGATAAAATTTGAGTAGAAAAAAGATACTCTCTACCGAAGCTAACTTGTGTTATAGAAAAACTAAAATTCTTAATCAGTGGCGTAGCTAGGGGTTTCCCAAGGGGGGGGGGGCACAATAAGGTTTTCAAGGGAGAAAAAGTCGAAAATTGTGGTATTTTTAAAAAATCGGCCGATATTAGAGGATTATGTAAAAATATTGGAGGGGGCACGTGCCCCCCGGACGCTACGCCACTGTTCTTAATAAATCAATTATTCGCATATTCGAAAGAAGAGTTCGCTGCAGGTGGTGAAAATTGGAAACTGGACGAAAAGATGATGATGATGGGGGGGGGGGCATTGATAACGTAGTAAGTATTGAGGTTTTGTCCGTTTCTCGATATTTTCTGCTTGTTTCATGAATTTAGTGAATCAGAATTGCATTCGTGTCGTAAAACTTACCCCCAGAAACCATAGTCAGTTACCCTTAGTTCCCCTTAGTTACCTGGATAACTGGCGGGACTTAGTTACCCTCTAGTTACCCGCGGAAAAGTTACCCATTTGCAACCCTCAGTTATCCTCAGATTACCCAGAAACCCGACAAACACCCTTGGTTCTCTTTTAGTTACCAGGGTAACTGGCAGGATTTAGCACATCGGATGTATTTTGATACCTGATACTTCAATTCTTAAACCTTAGATATTTTCACTAAATTTTTATCTGGATTTTTAGTGATATGCTAGTTGATAATCTTATTTTGGTGTTTTAAAGCTGGAGAGGTGTTAGAGGGACTACTAAACTTACAAAATCATTATTTGATGAAATCGCGAAGGGGGTTTAGACGACCGTCGGCCGCGCCACTGAGACTAGACGAATTTAAGATCAGATAATGTAAAAATGTAATATTCTTCTGGGCACTCTGTTGATAACATCGGTCTCATCTTACGAAGTCTAGAGAATGCTGTTTCTATAATCGACTAGCGTCAATAAATCACAGAGAAACCCCAAAACGCATTGTTAGGTCAACATACAACTGCAACCCTTTCAAGCTCATGCGCGTTCCTCTTGCACTTCTGACATATCAAAAAATTTGGATATCCTATTATTGGGAAAAACTTTCTACTTGACCTAGTCGCTCAATTCTCTTTTACTTGTCCATGAAAATGAACTATGTACAATAATGAATTACTATGCAGGACACATCTGAGTAATCTAGTCAGATCGAAACGAAAGACGGCGTCGTATTTCAACCATTACACCACTTCATAAAGTAGTTCATTTCCAGGTCAACGCTTCGGCAAAAAAATCTTCCCGCGACGTGTCAAGAAAATTCGATGCATTTGAATACGCACGAAGAAAAAAATGAATTTTCATCGTTCACTGTGTGACAACAGCTGTCTTCCTGATTTCGGTATTTAGTAGTTCCGATGTCTGTGGTTCGTATATACGACAGCTACAGCTTTCTCTGTCTCTAACCGAAGTTCGGTTAGAGTGACGGGACTTGACACATTCTTAGTCAATTAGAATAATTCGTTAAAAAAATATATATATTAAAAAAAATTTGAACAGTACTAAGTGTAAAGGAACTTAAATTTTTCTATCTCGCAGATTGCACCAGTTGAATTTTTACTCCGGTCACGGAGGTCTTTGTGAACCGATCTTCAGCTATATTTATGTGTGTTGGTTTCACACAGGCTGATTAAAAAGATAGGCACAGCCATACGTGACCTGGAATCATGAAATGTGCCTCTGGTGTCAAAAAATCATTTTCACTTTCTTGACAATTCTTGTATAAAAAAATCACGCTCTTCCGAATGAAACAAAAATCGCAGCTTTCTGTCTTCATTAGTTTTTCCTCGCTTTCTTTTAGAATTACACAATTAACAATTGAGAATTCTACCCAACTGACAATTCATTTCCCTTTTGAAAGAGATGAAAATATGTGTGATCACGATTCGGTCAATCAGTCCTATCCACCAGTCATGTAAATTTGACTGTAATTTTTCAATGAGTTTCAAAAAGTCATTAATATGTGACTAAAAACAAGCACTAGTGATAAGGACGAAAACATGAATCCATGCATTTCCCCCATTAATGTGCATACTCATTAAAATTGAAATATCTCGAAAAGTAAGACGTTTTTTAAAGTATTTAAAGAGAAAATAATTTTTCAAACAAAGAATTTTCTTTCGATTAAGACTATTTTTATACCTAGATTCCAAAATTTTGCTGCATGTGTCAAAAACTTCATGTTTTGGTCGTTGATAAGAGTAGTTGATACTAGCGCTGGACGGCCCGAATTGATCACCTTCCTGCTGCGGAAAATTGACAGATGACAGATGATGCTAATCCTGTCAGCGGATCTGTCGCAGAATGTCAGCATGAGAACCAATCAGAATCGAGCACAGCCGTGCGATTTTACGTGACACAACGCGACAGACATACGATGGAGCATCTGTTAATGCAGTGCTACGACTGCCAGTATTTGCCATATTCTATCAACAACCTGTCAAAGGCTTCATCAGATTCTGACGATACTGTGTCACATTTTGGCAGCGCCCTGTCACATCCTAGCAATATTCTGTCGCATTTTAGCAGCACTCTAATCCGTTCTGACAATATTCTGTCCTGGGACGTACCGATACGGGGGCAGGGGGCAACTTACAACCCCCTCCCCGTAGGAATTTTTTACTCAGCAGTTGGGGAAATTCACAATTTTAGTCAGATGAGTTGGAAAAATCCAACTAGTTAAAAGTGGTCTTTTTTTTTCTTCTTGCTTTGATACTTGGGAATTGAGTTGAGAAGTTGGAAAAACTCAACAGGTCAAAAGGTGAGGTTTTTTGTTTGCTTTGATACTTGGGAATTCTGAGTTGAGTCAGTTGGGACTTTCACAATTTTTACCCCCCCCCCCCCTCTCTCTAAAAAAAACTCTTCGGTACGTCCCTGATTCTGTCGCATTTCGGTTAACCTACCCCTCATTTCAGTGCGCTCCTCCCCAACACACAAAATTCATGAATAATGATCAATTTTATTCTAATATTTTATATTTTTACAATTATCTACGCACAAAAACTTATTAATATTCAGTTAGTCCCAGTACAATTGTTGATGCTTGGTCCTGGTTATCTGTTAAAAAGAGAAAAAGAAAATTCATGAAGTAATAATTTTAGTTAACACAAAAATATTTTAGATAAATTCACATCCTAGAACTGTGGATCAGTTCTACTATAAAGCCATGCACAATCCACAGTTAGGAAAAGGTGGAATTTTGAGTTGAGTCAGTCGGAAAAATCTAACAGGTCAAAAGGTGTTTTTTTTTTTGCTTTGATACTTGGGAATTCTGAGTTGAGTCAGTTGGGACTTTCACAATTTTTACCCCCCCCCCCTCCAGACAAGACCCTTCAGTACGACCTTGTGCACGAAAACTCAAGATAGCTTCCATCTTTGACTGGGGAATTCCAAAGCGGCTCGACAATATGAAATCTGCTCGTCCGGAAATTAAGGCGCAGAATTTGGTACATACTTTTCCAAGTAAAACAGCCCCGTAGCCCTTGGGGGAAAGCTGGGGCTGAGCCTCCTCTAAAGGTATCCTGAGCCCCGTAGGCAACGATACCACCCTTAAAAAATCATCAGTATGCTGAACGAGAAAAAAGGGATAAAGAGAATCAATATCACAGAAAAATTTTAAAATTTAGAACAAAAGCTTGGTCAACTAATTTGGGACGCTTGGATTGGGAATGGGATTCGAATGTAATGGCCCCAAGTTACCCGAGCCTGTTTAGACAACGAGGTGAGACACCCAAGACCCAGACCCGAGCAGCCGCGTACACTCGCGATCGTACTCGAAAAAACTTCGTCGAAGCTGCTTTAGTCGTCCATTCAGGTTTCGTTTTCGACACTTGCCATAAAAACAGACAACTGTGACGTAGCTGGAATTTTCCCAGGGAGGGAGGGGGGGGGAGCGAAGTAAGATTTTCAACGGAGAAAAAGTCGAAAATTGAGGTAATTTTAAAGATCGCCGATATTAGAAGACTCTTTTATGAAATTAAGGTAATATTACTGCTTGAGCGGAAATTTTTTGAAAAAAACGTGTTTTAAAGGCGAAAAATTGCTCATTTTTGCATACTTTACATTCAATTTCAGGTGCCTTTGGGGGGGGGGCATTTGCCGCCATCGTGCCCCCTCCCCCCGTTGGCTGCATCACTGCCTTGTAGAAATTTTCACATTATATACTAAGTCTATCCTCAAGCCCCCCTCCCCGGTAAACAGTCAGCACCCCCGCCGCAGATAGCCAGCTACGGGCCTGAAGTAAAAACATACACAGTAGATTCCGGATTATCCGACCTTATCCTCCGATTTATCCGGCCTACTATAAGGTTGGTTAGTCCGAATTTCTACATGAGACATCTAATTTTTGATTTTGGAATGTATGTAGATACATTATACGTACATTGTTGATTGTTCAACCGGTGCGACAGCGCGGCGTTGCGAAATCACGCGGCCAAAAAAAGAATCGCGATTAAAAAAAAAACTGAGCTCACCGACGATTTAAAAATATTATAATTTGTGATTTATTATTACATAAGTATCGTTTTTTCACTTATTTATTCCTTTTTAAAGCCAAAGTTCAATTTTCTGAATGAACAATTTCTTTTTAAATTTTGTGCGCGTTATTTCTACATTGAAAATATTCATTTCGGATTATCCGGCCATTTTCGGCATCTGACCAACCTTCAGCCCCGATTAGGTCGGATAACTCGGAGTCTACTGTGCATATAGTTTGAGGAGCCAAACAAGAATCTTTTGAACGGCCAATGGTCCGGCCAGGGGCAGTTTCCCTACCCTCCTTCACCAATCCACCTCTAAAATAAGTAGTAACTAAATATTACATTAAATGACATAGATATGACATAACTTACTGATAAATTACAGCCCAATTACGAGTACTTTTCAGTTCTATCATGCATTTGAGTCCGCTTCATAAGTTTTAGACTGTACTGAACACCAACAAATATTAAATTCGAAATGAAACTGAAACCACTTCTACACCCCTTGTAAGATATCAAACATGATCATGAACGCAGTGTACCAGCAACTTGTAGAAGCACCGACGCAACGGCGCCTTTTTGACTTACCATTACGCGGCTAGCGCAAAGGAAAAGATACGCACATGAAGTACAATGCACAACCTTCGCGTTTCTCTCCGTTTAACCATGTGACAGAAAATTCTGTCATTACAATGAAATTCTGGCACCTTGTGTCAACGATTACTCCAGTAGGCGGAGTTTCAGCTGTAACACAGGGTCTGACTCGATTTGGCTCAACTTGTCAGTGACAGATTGACAGAAATTGTGATTTTTCTGCCAGGGGTTCACATCACATGAGAGGAAAATAGGGCTCTTTTCGTATCTTGGCCTAATCGATTAAATGCCTGTTTGTTTTCAACTGAGCGATACCTTTGCCAAGCCTTTCTTGCTTGACGTCGACGACGGACTAAGTCGTGAATGAAGTTTGGATAGGTTACCTCTGGCATAAGTCGCTCCGAGTAGACAGTACTAGCTTGCGCACTCTTTGCTAGCAGGAAAGAAAAACTGTTTACAGCTTGGTCTAGACTAGCTGTGCTCTGCAACTTAATGTTGAGTTCAAGTTGTTCTTCTATCAGCTGACAATATTGGTCTCAGTCAGCAGATTTATTAGTCAACGGGGGGGGGGGGCAATTTTAACATTTACTGGTCTGCTTGAGTAAGTGAGCATCACAGGGACATGCTCGGAGCTAAGTACCAATTTGCGTTCAGCATGGAACTGGTTTATAGGCAACCCTTTGATGAGGAAGAAATCAATGACATCAGGAAGTTTGCTGCAGTCAACCGGCCAGTGAGTAGGGCTTCCGGGTGCGACTACCTGGCAATGAACTTGATTGGCAACCTTGCGAAGAACTTGGCCCTTAGGAGAAGTAAGGCGAGAGCCCAAGGCGGGGTGTTTAGCATTGAAATCCCCGCCTAGGATCCATTGATGACCAAGATGAGCGAATAGTTCCTTGAAGTCAGCTTCTATGAGCGGCAACGAGGGGGGAAGTATATACTGGCCACGTAGACTTGATGACAGTTGAGTCGGACAGCTATTACCGATGCTTGAATATACTGTCAGTGACAAAAGCACCAACACCATGATGAAGGATAGACGATTTAATAAGAACCGCAGCTCCCCCCGAGCAGCTCCACTGGAGTGGTTAGCCAGGTAGATGCTGCAGTTACGAATTTTCGGCAGTTTGGAATAGCTCACAAGTTTTTAGCATGGCGATGAATCATTTAAACGTCGAATTGGGTAATACAAACTATAGAATATGTGCCTTCAATCAACGTAGCACCAATATGGAAATAAAACTTAAAAAACAATATAGTTAAATTTGGACACATGAACTCACCTTAATTTGATTTGGGCTATTTCAACTTTCTGAACAATTAATGTATATTGGATATTGAAATAGAACTGGAATAATCAATTTTCTTTCAGAGTAACACTTTTATCAAATCTACCACCAGCCTAAATGCCGTTTCCAAGTTTGACTCAAATATGAAAGTAAACGTGCGAAATTCACTTTAAAAAACAGCATATAATTTTTGAAAGAGCTAAACCACACATGCGAGAGTAATTTAGGATACACTTTTACCTATCTAATTTACATTTTCGCTGTCATACCTTGTGTTTCTGAAGGGTTTTCAGCAAATATTACGAATTCACTCGCTAATTAAGATAATTTCGTCGCCATATTTCTATAATTACATTTTCGTCGTTCAACGAACTACATACACATAAACTGAAAATTAGTAACTTTCCATTTACAAAACATATGCCAATAATTATGTCGATGAATAACGACAACAGATGAAAACAATAGCGTACTAATGATATGTACGAATAGGCTACCACTGAAACTAGAACATCAGTCCCATGCCTACAAATGTTCTCATGTACATGGCATCAGAATAATCTTCAGTCATATAACTGAAAAAATATTTTACCTTCTCTTCTCCTAAGACAGAACGCCATCAGAAACTGGAGAACTTTTACGCATATTATACACTCCATGTTCTACAGGTACATAAAAATCAGCACAAAAGCTTGGAAAAGTCCAGGAGACATACCATCAGGAGTGGATATTATGTAGACAGTGACCTTAATTTAAAAGTTATGAAATATAGGTTTAAAATTCAAAGATGAATGAGAAGAAAAAGTAAAAACAAAATGGACTTCGGGCTTATTGAAAGAGGTAAAGAAGAAGAAAAAAAGAACATCTAAAAGAAATAACGAAAGGACTTTGTGAGCCACAGGAAGGAAATGATATTGAAGGGAGTAGGCAGCACTAAAAAAAGCAATAATAAATCTGGCAGCAAAGAAAAAAATGGACACTCAACAGAGAGGAGAAAACAATGGATGAAAAAAATTCGGAGTACCTGTATATTTGCCGACGCCGTCAAGATTCCCTACAGAAGAGCGGAGATGGAGAAAATTCAGCGAAAAGCCGCGATGAGGTGTCAGTGCGTACCGCACTGTTTCTTGGGAGGCAGTAGGCATGCTAGCGTGAAGGTCAGCCATCATGAAAAAGAAGAAGCAGACAGAGTGGTCGAGGCAGAGAGCCGACTACCGAACACAACAACTCTGTACCATCCTATAGCTGCTGCCGACCCCCCGGCAGGGCTCACTCCGTCGCCATTTTCCTGCGTCGCCACACGTACCAAGACGAGGAGGTGAAAAGTGAAGGAAGGAAGCGCGTCGTCTGTAGTGTACCCGAGGATTCAAATTCCAGGTTAATGCTGAGTGAGCGTTGCCTCAATCAGTAGGGTGTTCCATGGTGGCCCTGGCAGGACAGCGCGAATCCAGAGCGGAGATGCGAAATGGGGGCCCGGACCAGCCTCAATACGTCTCTCTGGTCACTGACGCGATGCTCGAAAGGGTAGTTTCCGGGGCCAGGGGTGCGGCGTCTTGGAGCCACTTTGACATGCGTGCATTGCCCAACTCATAACTGAAAAACAATCAAAATGATATTTAGGGTCACTGTAAAGGCCACTAACAAGAAAACTGTCCTAGTAACAGTGTGCTCGCAATCGTACCTTATTATCAGATTCGCTATCTGCAGACAGGGACGTACCGAGAAGTTTTTTCTGGAGGGGTGGGGTGTGTGAAAATTGTGAAGTCCTAATTGACTAAACTCACAATTCCCAAGTATCAAAGCAAAGAAAAAAAAACTTTTGACTTGTTGGATTTTTCCAACTGACTCAACTCAAAATAATTCCCAAGTATCAAAGCGAAAGAAGAAAAACCGTTTAATTTGTCGGATTTTCCCATCTTCTCGACTCAGCTCCCAGGTATCAAAGCAAAAAAAAAAAAAACTTTCAACTTGTTGGATTTTTCCAACTCTGCCCAACTGAAATGGTAAATTTTCCCAACTGCTGTGTAAAATATTCCTATGAGACGGGGGGGGGGGTGCCCACGCAATCGGAACGTCCCTGTCTGTAGAAGGTGACGGTGTTCTCGCCCGCGCTGGTTTTGATACAAGACTCGACTCGACGATGCTCAAAAATTTTCCAGTCAACGAATACTGGCGAACAATTCCTCCTCGGATGAATAGTTCATCGTAAACAGTTGAGGAGCTGCCTATCTCTCGAGATCTCAGGCCAGCATGAACCTGCTCCTTGACTCCCGAAAACGATTATCTCAGCGATATGGAAGTAGGCGACAACGGACTCGGTTCGCCCTTCGGTACAGGTCGATATTTTTCGCAATTTCTCCCTTTGGCTGCACGAAAACGCTCGTGAAATTTTCTGAAACTGGTTACCTCGTTCCGATGACCGAGGTACCAGTCTGAACAATTTCCACCGTCGCCCGATCGTCCCAGCCATATACCTTCGGCATCGCTTCCACCGATCCCAGCCGATCGGCCACTTCTGAAGTCAAACCTTCCCCAGAAAATGACTGCAAATTCTTCGTAATGTCGGTTACCACATTTGGTGGGGCGGTAGCGACAAGGAAGGGATTGCTTGAAATGTCAGTACCCGGTAAAATTGGGAAAAAGACCTTTCCTCACATTTTCCTCACTGGTTACCGCCCTCCCAGAACGTGTCTAAATTTGAAGACTGAATATTATGTGGAACACAACTCGAGTCATCTTGAATAAAGGATGACATACTGAGGAAAAATGAATCCAACTTTAAACCGCTAAACATTAGGGTTTGTGATTTTTCTACTCATGAGGTGACACGTGAGTTTGATTGTGATGGGTGCTGCTGATTTTCTCATGAAATTCTGTACACTTCAGGGTGATGTATCTTCAAATGTTCATACGTCAGTTGCTGCCCCCCTGAGCCACAAAACTAACACTCCAAGACCATAACTCTCATGTTACACAAGTGCTCCATACCTGAGTTTGATTTCAAAGTTAGAACATCCTTCAACAGGTGGTCCTATATTTACAATAGAGAACTCGGAAAAAGTTATAAAATAAATAAAAGTAATTCGTGTTGCATTGTGGTGTATAAAGTAAAAGTTGCAGTCTGAGGATCACATACCTAGTATAAATAAATCAAATACGCACCGGAAAACAGATTACAGTACAGTCTCGATTATCCGAAAATCTGAATTATCCAAACCATAAAAGATGCTTCGCATTATCCGAACTCTTATCCGAACCATTAGATTGCGCAATATTATGCACTCACATGGTTACTAAGTTATCATTTGCAATAAAGTTTTTTCAAGAAAGTACGCATTATATGCATTGTATGATTACGCATGTATACATGACCATTGATTTCGCACGTTCAAATACACTAGGCCTGCTTATATAAGAAAGAAACGCGCAGTAAAAACCTCTCCGTATTATCCAAATTTTCAATTATCCAAACCACCCAATTCCCACATATACGTTCGGATAATCGGAATTATACTGTAGTTATACGACTGTAGCCACATTGTGCATAGGTGCACGATATCTGTGACTGTTGAATTATCATCTTAAACTACTGACGAACGACGACACATCATACTCCTCATCGTAATCCTTAGTGTCCCACAATTCGGGCAAGGATTTCATGAACTCCGCGGCCGTGTTTCCGCCTGTTGACGATTCGGTATCATTGTACTCTTTTCTATCGCTGCTGCTCGTATTCAACGCAAATAAATCCAGCAGCTGAAATGAAGATACAAAGGAACGAGGTTGCATATTACGCGACAAACCGAGTCATAGCCTACAGCTCATCAAAATTAGACACTGCAAAATACGAATACTTCTTTACCTTCTCTGTACTCATTGTCATCAGACTAGAATTCTCGGCAGTTATAACAGTATTGGCTGTTTTCAATTTAAATTCTTGTAACCTGAGGGAAATTCGAGTAAGAAATAATCAGTACAAGTATCCGAGCAAAACAGGTTATAATACTACGTAACTTACAGTAGGACTAGTTCTATCCATAATACAAAAGAAACAGCAACAATTTACCCCATGATTTTCTGCTCCAAAGTAGCTCGAGTAATTAACCTGTAAACGTTGACTACTTTTTTCTGACCGATACGATGAGCTCGGTCCATCGCTTGTAAATCCTTCATCGGACTCCAATCATGCTCCACAAATATCACCTGGAATATTGGTTATTTCTCAAAGATCTGGCCAACTTTTGTCATACTACTGTAATGCGTGACGTTGAATAATTGAAGAGCCCACTTCCAAAGGGACCTAACTGCAAAATTTTAGTTTTGAGAAGAACAAACAAAACACTTTATAAGCAGAACAGTGAAGTAGGTAACGGATTTTTTTATACTACTTGATCAGAAAGGCAATGTTTACGTTGGTGTTTCACGGACAACAAGAAGCGCTTCATGCATCGAGTGCTAACAAAACCTGCATGTAAAGTAAACGTCCCTCAATGTAAAGCGTTTTTCCATGAAAAAATTGCTGGCCTGTAATTTTGTATTGGGGAATCGAACCCGCGTCCATTGAAACTTTTGACTAAAATGCAGCGATCGTCTCTAACCATTCGGCCATGGAGCGAATTACGAAATAGCGACTTAAGAACGCATTTAAATATTCACGATGTAGTACAACTGTTACCGTTTGTTGTTAACCGTCGTCACGTCTTTGCTGGCCACTACCTGTGTATGCTGTTTGTGCGCGTGAACAAACTGAAGACAAGACTATGATACTATACTTTATAGTAATTAACTGTGCAAATTAAATTTTTGAATTAATTACGCATATAAGAATCACCTGTCTATAATTTAAATAAATAAATAGACTAAAAAGAAAGAAAATACAGACCATATTGGCGAAAAATATTGCCGCTTCTGATCAAGTATAGTATAAAAAATATCTTCCACAACAAGAGCCAAAAGTGAGTTTACATGATTTGGGAATTGCTCACTCGCTGCGCTTGTTCGCAAACTTTCCCTCGCCATGTAAACACTCACTTTTGACTCTTGGTGTGTAATATACTATTTTAAGGAAGGTATCAATAAGTTCAACCTTCAAGAAAAATTTGTCGTTTTTGTTTTTGCAAATTATGCCCCTAGCGCGGCAAGACAGCGTGTTGAAAACAAAAACTCATGAAATCGTAATTTTGCAGTTAGGTCACTTTGGAAGTGGGCTCCTCGATTTATAAAGCACAACATTTTCGTTACTCACAGTATCGGCACCAGTTAAATTCAAACCCAAACCACCTATATGAGTTGTCAACAGCAAAACGTCTATAGATGGATCTTCGTTGAAAGATGTGACTATTTTATGCCGTTCACTAGCAGCAACACTTCCATCCAATCTTAAATACGTAACGTTTGGTAAATGAGCTCTGAAATGCAGAAAAGCCACATAATGAAACAATCATTGTAATATCTCTTTTCAAAACACCCACTTTGTTCGGCTAGTTGAAATCGATATAAAGTACATATTACACACCAAGAGTAAAAAGTGAGTGTTTACCAAGTCTTGTAAACTCACTTTTGGCTTTTGTCTTGTAAGATATTTTTTACACTTAATGATCAGAAATAGCAATGCTTTTCGTCGTGTAATTCACGCAGCAAATGTAACGACGGTTAAGGGACAATAAAAAATATCAACGAACAGTAACTGTTGTACTACGTTGTGAATATTTAAATGCGTTCTTAAGTCGCTATTTAGTAATTCGCTACATGGCCGAGTGGTTAGAGACGTTCGGTATACTCCAGTCAGATGTTTCAATAGACGCGAAATTACTGGCCACCAATTTGTGCCTCGAAGTGCTTCCATGTAAAAATGTGACACATCCTTTTACATTAAGGTATGTTTACTTTACACGCAGGTTTTGTTAGCACTCGATGCACGAATGATAGGCGCTCCTTTCCGTCCGCAAAACATCAACGTAAACATTGCCTTTCTGATCATGTAGAATTAAAAAATCTTTATTCACTTCGGGATAGCACGCTACACATTGAGTGAAATTCGAGATGGAACGTATCACTTACTTTAATAAATCC